>VUYV01000410.1:0-505770 GCA_008711295.1 Anarhynchus alexandrinus | reverse complement strand
AGGGGGAAGCGGGCGGCCGTTGAGGGGGGGTTGTGTGTGAGGGGACGGCGGGGCCTGGCCGGGCCGGGGGCACCTGCCCGCTCGGCAGTCCCCGGGAGGCCCCCCTGTGCGCCCTGGGGCCGTCCCTCGGTTGTGCTGGACGGGAGCGAGGGCTCCTCGCACCTTCCCCTAAAGGGCAGCGCTGGTGGACGGGCGCCCCGAGGGTCCCGCCGTTACCCGGCCGCCATGTTCCAGCGCGCAGCGGCGGAAAGGGGCCCGGGCCGCGGCGGGGGGTGAGGTGGTGTCACCTCCAGGTCCCGGGGGCGGAAGGGAGCCGGTCGCCGGCTGCCGGTTCGCGGGTGGCAGCTGGGGGAGACCGCGGCCGGGCCGTTTATCGCAAAGATAAGCGCAGGTGCAGCGAGGTGATACCACAGAGCACGACGGCTGCCAGCGGAGAGACGCGCCGCCACCAGCCCAGCGCGAGAGGCGTCTCCCGCTGCGGAAGAGATCTCCTCATGTACTGCCTGTATGTGGCCTCTGTCAGTGAGGTTATTAGACACAGGAAGGGTGTGTGTACGTTCGAGGGAAATGTTTGTGTGTTTGTTTCAAGAACTTGTTTCGTCTTGACTGTGAGATGTTCGCATCACGCTTTTGCCGGCAAAGCCTTGAGATTACAGTTCAGCCTTCAGCGGGGCGGGTGGAGGGACAGCAGTTGCTGTTACGCGGTGCCCGCGTGGCAGCTCTCGCCCCAGCAGTGGCAGCTCTCGCCCCAGCAGTGGTGGTGGTGGTGGTGGAGTCCCTACTCCAGAAATGTCCACAAAAAACACCGCAACAGGTACACGCGTGGCTGTTTCTGCTGGAGGGGAAAGCACTCGCGGCCCATGCTAATGCTGTTGGGTTGGGTGACGCTTCACACTGTCGTACTGGGTCAGAGACCCGGATCCAGCTGTTCTAACGCCTGTTCTTGTACATTAGGTGACATCAGTTGCTACAAAGGACACAGAACCTGTGCTCCAAAGCATGACATTTGTATGCTTACAAGAACCTCTTTTCTGTTTTAAAGGCAAAATGTATTATAAAAGTCTGATAGTTTTTCAGTCTTACTGTCCTCCCCCTCCTCCTTTTTCAAGCCTGTGAAAGTGATGCCTGTGGACTTAATAGCATTCAGTAAAGTGACGATAATATCATGACGCACTGACAGCAAGAGTACTGACAGAACAAAATGTATGAGAGAGAGAACAAGTGTGTACTGTGGGAAAAAGAACGAAGAGTTTCAGTTCTCAATGCTGTAGGAACAGACGTGAAGAAAAAAGCGATTTTGTGTTTGATCAGCTTTTTAGTGTTGCTATCTGACTGCTTTGAAAACTAAAATGCAGTTTTAGAAAAAATAGTTGGTTTTGAAATATCAGAGATAAAGGATAGTGGCAGTCTGGTCTGCTCAGAAAAAATAAACAACTTTTTTAACGTTTCGCTAGTATTGACAGCTCTTTACCTTTTACAAAATTGGAAAATCATTCTGCCAGAAGCACAGAGCTACATGTGGGAGTAGAGGTTGCTCGATTACATTTGCCTAATTGTCAGAAGCAAATTATAAGCACTTCAAAATACTTCCAAAAGAAAGCACAGCACAAAGGTTGTTTTTTCTTCTCTTTTAAACAGTTTTCCGTCTGTTCCAGGAAAGCTGACCCAGGTACAGAGCATGCTCTGAATTCAGGCCGTGTAATTGCACATGCCTTCTCAATAGTCCTTCTTTCCTACACTGAGACTTTGGTGCTCTGGCATCAGAGGCCATAATGTGGGATTAAGTTAACACAGGTGTAGCGGTCGTTACTAGTATGGGAAAATAATTACCTTGCTTCCCTGAAGAGGTGCAAAGGTTTTTAATGATTAAAGGCAGAGGAAATTATTTGTGCTTCTTTGTTGCTGCCTTTTTTCTGTCTTTTTTTTTTCTTATCTACAGATCCAGTCTTAGGAGGTATTTTGATCCTCTCATAAAAGACTGTGTGTCTTCAGAAGCCTCAATCTATAGTAGTGGGTGCTCAGGTCCTTCTGTGGGTATGTATACGTGTGTGTATCTGAAGGAGTGAATGTTATTTTTCATTCTATAAGGTCTATATTTCAATGGATACACCTAAAGAACTAATTAAAAATGCAGGGAAGCCAGGAAAATCAATAAAGAAACAACAAAAGTGTAGTTTTGAGTGCAAGGATAGTAAGATCAGTTTTGTGAAGTAGAGTTAGTTCTTTAATTAGACAATATGATAGAAATCAGTCACAGAATTGTGGGACAGGTTGCATTAGCTTACTGTATTTACCCATTGTGTAAAACTTTTAGTTATTAGAAAAATTCAGTAACTTCTGGGAGTTTCCCATTGAATTAATGGTTCTGATATCTAGAACTCCTAATCAAGATGAAAAGCATAACCACACAAAAGCCTTAGTCTTCAGAGCAAAGAAGAGGCTTAAAGTGGAACTGAAATACTGAAGAAATTCCACTTGCAACATGAGTAGTCATGCTGTCATAGCAGTAGTGTCCCATGTTGTAGCATTGAGTAACCACCAAAGTACTTCTGTTTGTGCAGAAACCACTTAGGTGAGAAGTCAAAATATCACGAAGAAACAATGAAAGCTTTGGATCATGTATGGAATCATGTACAGAAAAAAAAAAAAAAAAACCCAGTTCATTTAAAAACCAGTAGATTAGAAAACATGGACACTGAAAATGATTAGGATCAACTTTAACTTGCCTCAGAGTAAACCTTTTCCAGTTTTAATGTTGTTACAACTTTTAGAAGTTTAATACTGAAATAAATGAGTCAACTACTGTAGCTTGATTAGCTGAGCTGTTAACTAACTGTAGTCATATTTCTAGTGTGGTGAAAGATTTAAATTAAAATACTTGATTTCTTCTTTTCTTCTTCCGTGGTGTGGTAAGAGGCTCATATTTATTCAGCTTGTCTCAGCTGCCATGTGATATCCCTTAAAAAGCTCCTGTAGCCAGCTGATGGTTCCAAAACCTGACCTGCGTTGCTCAGGGGCAGCTGCAATGTAGATAAATAAATTATGCAGAGGTTTCCCTGCTGTATGTAACTGTGATTTTAACACCAAGATGCCCATGTAGGCATGTGAATTGATGGGTGTTTTCTGGAGTACTTCTATGAGCTCCGCTTCCAGGGGAGCTATGTGTTCAGAGGGCAGTAAAAGTGGATATACAGCCAATTTTGAAAACTTTGGACTGCTTTCAATGTGCTGCATGTCTGAAAAATGTTTTGCGTGTTAAACTCCCATTAAATAGCTGAAGTTCAGTAACATTCTTGACTTACTCAACAGTTGGTCAGCCTTTCTCCTTTGGTGGGAAATTTGTCTATTGTTGCTTTTTTGCTTAATTTTTGTTGAGCTGTTGTGCTTCTGACACATAAAGTTTTTCAGGAAAAAAAGAACCCTTAGACTAAATGCTATATGCCAAAGTAAAATCATTATTAATAGACAATGGAAATAGACTGAACCAAATGTTACATAATAGTCTTTCTTTAATTAATCATTAGAAAAGAAAGGCTCTTAATCCTTACAAGGAGTAAGTTGAAAAAATGTTTAAAAGAAGTGGGGAATTCTGTAATGTCATTCAAATAGAAATAGCATTGTAAGTAGATAGAAAATTTTATATCTTAAAGTGTGTAATGTTTTCCTGCCCACATATTTTCATATAAAATCATCACAGATAGTAACATTATTAAATTTATTTTAGGACTTCTGGTTATTACTAGTATGACTAGCAGTATTACTAGTACTTATGGCACATTTCTGTTGTACCTGATAAAACATCTTGATGAATGGGGGATTTCCCTGGGCGGGGGAATTCTACGGGGAGTGAGAGCAGTCATCCCCCTGCTCTTCTCGCAGCATGACTGCCTCGGAGAGCGCTACAAACTGCCACTGCCAGTGGATCTGATAGTGCGCTGGCAGGCGAGGCACCTCAGCACTACAGTAGGACGCTATCTTGCCAAAAAACACAGCTCTATAATTTACTCCACAGTCATGTGTTCCGTATTAGTCAATCATGCTACTGAAGTTTGGGGTTTTTTTCCTGTTTAAACGGTGCTGTTAATCTTTATAGTACACTGAATTACTTTTTCCTCTGTAATAACATTTGTCACGGCAGCGGTATGTAGTTCTATTTTAGCAGTTGTGAAGTCTGCATTAACAGTTAAAATACTTGTAAGTTATTTTTTTCTATCCATTTCTTTGGAGCACTGTGGATTAAATTAGCTTCTTCCTCAACTGTTGCTTATACTGTTTTTTCTGATATTTTTTTTTACGTTTGGCCGTTCTCACTTGCCTTTCAGAGGCCAACAGCATAAAAGGGAAGTTCATAGAAGAGCTCTAATAATTAGCTGTCAACACATCTTCTTATTTTAGAGACCTTAAAATAATTTTGGCTATTTCAGGTCTTACCTGATGAATCATAAGTAGACAGTTAAGTCAGACCTATGCAGAAACAAAACGTTATGAATTAAATTCCTCTTGGGCACAAACTGCAGTACCTTCACTGAAGTAAACTATTATCTTTTTAGAACATATGCTGGATAGGTTTTACAGGGAACTTTAGAATATACTTTGTAAATATTAGTAATTGGAAATTTTGGTATTGTTTTAGCTTTGTGCAGTTGGCTGTGTGTGGTGGTTCATTTCGTTGTGACGAGGTATGGTAATTGACAGCTGTGGTGAAAGCAGAAGCAACCCAGCATTGCACAGGAAGTAGTTGTCTGGCAGGTCCTATTCAAGCCTATCTGTTCAGCAGATTTTGCATGAGAGAGCTGAAGACGGAAGACTCTTTCCATGGATTCTGACTGTAATTCTGTGATGGTATCTGTGTGCCAGAAATTTCAACAAAGTGACAGGCTGTCTTCTGTTTCTTTTTTTTCTTGAAGTGTGATAAGGAGACCCAGGAATGTGTTAAACACCCATATTTTGTAGCTTTGAAGAAAGAACTGAAGCTGTGCATTTCTGTTGGAAAGTTGAAACTTTTATCAAGTGTTAAAAGCTGTGTACCAAAGGCACCTGTGATGAAATCAGTGGACCTGTGATTTTTGCAGCCAGATTAACAGTCATGGAAGTGGCTTAACTCATGATATAGTTTTGTAGCATTCCTTTCTTTGTTGTCATACTTGGCTTTGGTTTTTTTCAACACCTCCTTGTAAAATAAACTGAAGTTTCCCAGGAAAATATCCTACCTCTGTACAAATTGCGTTCTCTGTTTCTGTCCTGGTGAAGCACTCAAAGAAGATTGCCAGTAATTTTAAGGTGAAATTTGTTTTCTGCTGTGAAGTTACCTGGACCATCTTTGGAAAGAGGGCAGAATCCTTAATAATATATGCTGAGGCTGTATGCTACCTCTGCAGCATGAGGGCTGGCTCGGGCATGTGATTTGAGGCTAGATGTGAGTTACGATCAGCTGAAAGTTTAATAGAAGTTTCTTCTTGTACCATCCTGCCCACTATGGGGCTGGGCTTGAAAGCGTTTCCAGCTGTCAGGATGGATTAACAATTAGTAGTGCAATGCAACGGGTCTTTCATTGCCTAGTGGAAGAATTCTCCTAATAAATGCTGAGGGTGGGCTCTTTGGGAAAGATTTTTTCCTTTTTATAAAGGAAAATTATTCAGAAATTATTCCGAGAGTTTTTGTACGCTATGTAACTACTATATTTAATCAAATCTCGCACAGGATGAATTATATCACATTAAGTTTTGAATTCTGAAAGATTCCAGGAGCAAGAAAAATAATATCAACCAACAAGCTACTGGACACTATGTGTAAATCAGCACTGTAGTTCTTAGAAAAATCTACTTAAGTGCATTAAAGAAAGGCTAATTTTGTGGGAATGATTCATGTATAAGGTGAGTCAGTTATCTTTCACTAAGAGGACACTGGCTCCAAAATCATTGGAATAAACCCCAGCTTTAGTAAGCCTGCAGCAAATGACAAACTATATTTGCAGCTGAATGCATTTAAGAAGGTCTGCAAGAAGTTTTTAAGGAAATGTGTTCTTGCCTGTAAATTCTCTGTTATTCCAGCAGAGGGTAGTTTATCCTCTAGGAAGCTAGGTGTGTTGAAGGAATGATCAGGAAAGGTAACTTAATGATTCCCATTTCCTTTTATTTGAGATAGGGCTATAAAAATTAACTTCAACAGACTGACCTCATCAGATTAACAAATGCTGAAACATACTGTTAGGCTATGGTATGTTCTTAAGCTCGAACTGGAAAAGGCAGCCAAATTCCGCAGTATTCCATTTCTGTCCTCCTACCAAGCGCTTC
The DNA here is from genome assembly GCA_008711295.1 of Anarhynchus alexandrinus. Lineage (NCBI taxonomy): Eukaryota > Metazoa > Chordata > Aves > Charadriiformes > Charadriidae > Anarhynchus > Anarhynchus alexandrinus. The sequence goes on along the minus strand of VUYV01000410.1, from coordinate 499,477 downwards.
ATTTGCCCTCTAAGAATTACTGCAGTTTGCTTATGCTGAGAACAGTTGCATTATCAGCCTGATGCTTAAGAGCTACTTGCCTTTCATTTTTCAGCTAGTAAAGTAGATGGAACATGAAACATTTTTAATGTCAAACGCATAGAATCACTTTAGCTTGTTTACAGTTGCTTAAAAACTCTGAGATCTGGGCTGATGCAATTGTGCCTGGTTTTAGCTCTTTACTCTAGGGCAAGGGTATCTTAGCTGTGGTAGTGAGATACACACTACCTAAAGCCTGGTACAAAGTTGGGAGTGGTTCTGCTAGTGGTGGTATCTGTCACCCTCCCTTCTGCACCTGTACCCAGCGCTACAGCAGCTGATGTTAAGAATATATGTTTGTGGATTGTCATGATAGTGCCCGCTTGCGTCTGCCCTCTGCTATACTATGTGGTGACTACAGGGATACTCTTTCTGAGTTCTCTGGTATTTTATTTTAAATCAGTCACCAGGAAGCCGTCCTGCCAGTAAGCTCCTGTAGCTGTCAGTCCTGAAGTACAGCAGAAGCTCTTCTGATGTAAGAACATGAGGGAGTGCAGTGACCACCGAATCTTTGAAAGGATGACAGGAAGGATGTGTGGATCTGCAGCTATTCTGTTGCGGTGGTTCAATGAAGCCCTATTACTTGGAATTTTTTTCCATTCAAAACAGCATTTCAGCTCCTCATGGATATTAGCCTTTTTACCTGCTTTCTAGAAGACTAGTGTGGTCTGCTGATCATGGAAAGAAAAGGCAGGGTGTGCCCTGAAAGCCCCATGAGGAAAAGTAAGTATGGGTCTGTACTTCAGGCTGCATTACACCTCTGCAGATCTTGAAGCTGGCACATTAAATTATCAACACAGCCATTGATAAACCACCTAACTGAATAGTAAATAACATAACAGCAACTAATATTTATCATTGTATTCTTCTTAGGTAGAAGCCTAATATAATCAGTACTATGCTGCATATTTTAATTTTGCACATCTGCATCATTTGCTCTGAAAAAAATAAAAGCAGTACTCCTTTAAGAAACCTGTGAATATGATTAATGTCAGTCATGTTCATGGCTTCTATGGCTAGTTTGATCTTGGCGTTACTATCACTCAGAGATTTTCCTTGTGGTGTATGAGGGACTTTTCTTTTTTTTTTTTAAATATATGTCAGGTAGGCCTGTAAGTCAAATCTAGCTGTATCCCTCTGTGTTACAACCTTTTACCCCCTTTTCTAGTTTTGAATTTGCTTTCAGAAATGACACATTATTGCTTTCTATTTATTGGAAAAAAAAAACCCAGAATATATCAGGGGTTAATAATGCATCTAAATTCTTTATTTCAGAGCAATAGAGGTATAACCAATTACCTTGATTCCATTTTTAAAACCATATTTTAGATGAGGAAGGAATATAAAAAAGCTCTTATATGGATCAGTAGAAGATTTATGTCATCTTCTCCACCGATTATACAAGAAGCCTAGGCAATTAATCTCTTCCAGGCCTGAGTACCAATCCAAGATTGCTGTTGTCTAAACACCACATGGACAAAAGAAGGTGGAGGAACGCAGGACAACTTTTCCAAAGTCATGCAAAGGGTTAGTGCCAGAATTGTTACTTGCCTGTCCCTTGCAATCTCAGTTGACTCTGTTGCCTTCCAAAGTGGAAATAGCTTTGTCTGGAGGGGACAGACATGTTTATAGTTGATTTAATGTTTTTAGCTTTAACTTTCTAAAGTTTCACTGGTAAGCAGTTTGCAAAGGGCTAATGTCTGTTTAATTCAGACTGTAAGCTTGTCACAGATGGAGAGTGTATGTGTTAGCAACTAGTATACTTTAAATAGGCATAAGAAAACTTTGAACCACTACATTTCGTAATAAACAGTTCACCATTTATTACAGGTATGTATTACCTTAGTAATATTTTTGAGCAGTTTGTAAATGAATCTTCATACATCTGGTATTTAAATGTCCTATCCATTATTATAGCATCTGGCTGCGGTAGGGTAGCAGACTGGAAGAAAAATGAGCTCCATTGTCTTTAGAAGTGTAAATAGATAATAGTTTTAAATAATATACAAATTAAACTTCTCATGCTATTTTCTTCACCAGCTGAAAAGCCTCTCACTGTCAGAAAGGCATTCAGTGTGTTTGACATTAAGGGTGGGGGAATGTTTGTGTAATTATAAATGTTAGACTTGCAAACACGCCTTTTGATTGCAACAGCCTGAACTTCCACATGTCAACAGGAATCGTAACTTTTCACAAGATAAACCTTGGTTTATGTACCTTGGCATTGTTGCTGCTCTTTTCTATATAATTTCAGTATGCATATCGCTAAATTGGAGCTGAATTTTACATGTGTGCACGTTTCAGATGAGACATTTAGATAACGGAGGTATTCTTGACTAAACATTCAGTTGCTACAGCTACTGTATGCAGCTGTTAACAGTTTTGGTATTGTGATGAAAGCTCAAATCGCACTGAGTATGAGTAATTACCTGTGATCATACAGGCTTGTGATATCTTGTGCAGTGCTGCTAAGCTTGGTATTAATTTTAGAAAGGTTCTTGGTTGTTGAGGTCTGAACATTTTCAAGGAACTCTACATGATTCTTTCCTAGTTATGTGGCATGAAAAGACTGAAGTGCTCTGCAGTGTCTCTACAGTGCTTCATGGTTGTTGTGGTTTTTTATTTTATTTTAGAACTTGATGGATGTAGGAGGTGGAGTGGCTGCAGTCCTTATCTGAGGAGGAAGAAAGAAAGAAGATTGAAACTGCCACCATATCATGTGAAGGATTGCACTTTAGGACTGTTTGTTTTAGTACAGCAAATGGAGTGTCGGTGTGCTTCCCATCCTTTCTTAGATAAACTCAGTTTCACGTGCATGAAATGTGTTGTCTAATCCTGGAAATGATTGGGCAGTTCTCAGAAAAATACTAGCTCAGGATGTATTAAGTTTTGTACCAAGTATTTCTGTGCTATGGGAGACTCCTTGAGACATGTTGATGAGAAAGAAAAAGGAAAAGAATGCAAAGAAGCAGTGTTTCTTGTTGGATGATAATGGCCTATGGAAATCGCAAAGGTTTATGCCATCTTGTTTGTAATTTCTTCCTGCATGTATATCTGTAATATGCTTATTGCAGTAATGCTTCAACCACACCTACCTGAACAGGTGCAAGTATAGCAGTGTTGTGGGACACCCTCTCTGACAACTCAGATCTGGAAGGAATGTGTGTGATGTATCACTCAGTTCATGGACATGTATGCCATGTGGAAAGCATTCCTGCATAATGTCCTGATGCATATTAATTAGACAAGCAAGATACTCATGTGATGTAAATCAGATAGTTTCTTGGAAATGTACTGATTCATATCACAACTGAGAATCTAACCCAGTATCCTTAATTAGGGGAAACGACAATCTGTGTTACAAATAATCTAAAATAATTTTATAGATGTTCAGAGAAAGATACACATAGAATGTTTTATTTTAATGATTAATGGTTAATCATGTTAATTTTATTAGTGTGATGAGAGAAGGGATATTATCTGTAAGGCTGTGGAAAGATGGTAACTTTCAAGAAGACAGCTGGTGTAGCATACAAATTGTGGGAGGTTTGGTGATAAGACTGGAAATGATGGAAGACAGGAACACAACAGGGGCATGTGGAGAAGTAGCATTGGAGAAGACTTGTTTTGTAGGTGCGCTTCTTTCCCTCTGAACTTCACTGTTTGTATATCCAAAAGATTTTCACTCCATTTCCTCGTGACTTTCTGTTGAATTACAGTCAGTGCTCTCAGTCTGGGCTGCTCGCTTTTAAACTCTATTGCCTGGTGTCCACCCAGAATTGGGCTGCTGCCCAAGTCTTCAACGTATTTCCCCACTCTGGCAGTGACACCTTGCTTCTGCATCTCTTCTCCAACTCGTTGGGCACCACACTCACAAAGAAAAACACAAGCTGCTGCAGCTTTGAGCTTTGCAGTGCTTAGGTGCTCAGTGTTAGTGAATTAACATCATTCAGGTTAGGTGCTTAGGCAACCACTCTGAAAAGGAGAGTTATGTGGCAAATCCCAACAAGCTGAATGGAGAGCTGCTTGGGAGAGATGTTGAAAAGAGCTTCAGACAGGGGAGTGCCTTAAGCAGTGTCATTGTCTGGGGCTGGGAAACCATAGTCTCCTTCAACTCAGGATCCCTTTCCTGAAATCAGTCGTATCGCCTTTTTTGTTCAAAACATCTTACTGTTCTGTTCCTTGCCTGCCACTCCCAATGCGTGCTATGCACTAGCTCAGCAGTTAAAAGGCAGCAGGCTTGCGTTTGGTTCCTTTCTCTGCCTGAGGGAGCTCTAATCAGCGTCTCCTATCTTGCAGCAAAGTATCCTGGCTATAAAATACTCTGAGGTGGGATGGTAGCAGTGTCTTCTTTTGAAGGTGTTTTGCTTTGCATGGAATAATTAAATATTAATGGGGAGCGCAAAAGAAGATCAGTTAACGGATTAGCTCACACATCTGGGAGTAAAGAGACATGGGTTTTAAGCCCTAGCTCCAGGGAACACTTGTCATTAGTCTTGCTGTCTGTCCAGCCTGGTTTCCTGAGGATGTCCTTGATCAGGGTGTCACAGCTGAGGGAAGCAGAGGAATGTGGAACTATCCATAGATATGAACAGAAGTGAAACTGACTAAAATTAAGATGATACTAGAGATGTCAGCTATCTTGAGCAATAGCAGCTGAGTATGCTGATATTCAGGGTTAAGTGGCAGTGGTGATGCTGAGTATCTAATTTTAGAATTTAGGCACCCAATCAGGCACCTAAATCCTACCTATAGGATGCTTATACAGATCTAGCCATGCATGTCAATACTGAAAATGTAAGGTATTTTTACAGTCCCATGTAATCTCTTGTGCTGCTATCACTGCTTTGATCCTTTTTGTATTGTATGTGTCTCTCAAACCTTCTTCGTGTCTCCTATTTTCATAGCTTCCCATTTCCATTTATGTTGCCACTTATTCTTGCAAGAATCACTCAGTTCCTTTTTGCTAGATTCCGTGTCTAAAATTGCTCTTTCAAATGTGCTACGTCATGTATCTGTTCAAAGCTGATTATCTTACCAATAGTTTCCGTAGGTTGTTTTTAGATTTCATCACTTCTGTATTGGAGTGCTTTCTGATACCATACTAACCAACTTGACTAATGTATGATAATGATAGTATCAATGTTCTTTCTGTTCACTTTTTGTTTCCTACAGGAACTAATCAATCTATTTTATCTGAATTTTTACCCTATTTTTTGTTGATTATTTTACTGGATAGTCATTGATAGTCATCTTTTGAGAGATTATTGGCTCACCCAGTATCTTATACAAATGTATAAAGATTTAAATAGTAGAAATGATCTGTAATAGTGACATTTTTATCAGTGATCTGAACTTTTCCAAGATTTGGGAACTGTGCAGATTGTAGGACTTCGTTCTATTTCTTTAACAATAATTATGACCACCAAGAAAATAATACCTTTTTTTTTTCCAGTTTTATTACTGGTTCAGAAGGAACTGTGATGAAAACTGAATTTTCAAGCTGTAATCTAATATGATTTTAGTTGTCATGTACTTACTATATAGTAGTGACTTCAATCTTAAAAATTTTGGTGGGTGCGAAAGTTAGCACTTTAATGCAAACCACATTTTTTAGCAGAATCCAGAAATAGTCAAGAAGGCTGAACTGGTTATGGTAGTTGGCTTTCACTGTTACAAGGCTTGGCTAATGAATGTTGTGCTTGATAAGACTCTCCCAGTGGCTACGAAAACCCAATATAAACCCAGAAATTTCTGTAATAAAATGTGTGACTTCTGTAAATGTCTAGTATCTAGAAATTGTTAATACAAAAGCTGATGTTGTAGACATCAATTTTTGGATTAGGTCCTATTCAGGAAACTTAAATGCTAGAGGCATCTGTAGTGAACAGTATTCTGAAAAAGTGCGTCTGTTATTGTAGGACCTTACTGGCAGTTCTAAGCATTGTGTTTTGTCTGGGGATAAGAAAAGAATGTGTCAGAGCAATACCTAATATTTTATAAACTACAAAACCCAGACTAAAGTCCATTATAATAGTAACCAGAAGCCTGTTTAGATGTCTAAAATATCACAGCATGGCAGATTAATGGGTATTTTAGTGATACAGAGAACTGCAGTATCTATTTTAGTAGACCAGCATGAACTTTTCAAAATACTAGTTGTTTTATCTGAAGTACACACAGATATTAATGTCAGTCCATCTTAAAGAAAATGGAGCATCATGACATTTCAAGAGTGCCAGTAGAGGTAGTTTTGACTATATGCTTTACCACTAATTTAAGAGCATAATGCATTTTCATTCTGCTTCAACATACATTATCTAGCCCTTTTATCTGTGGAGATACAGGGTAAGAAGTACTTATTATTTTAGTACTTTTGTTAAATGTTTGCAGTGTTATTTAATTTTTTTTTCCTCTGTGCTGCATTAAGCCAACAATAGTAAGTATAATGTATGGTTTCCTTTCAGTCTGATCTACTCGGTTTCTGCACTTAAGGTGTTTAACATTGCAATGATTTCTGATTTTATTCAGAACTGAATTAACTGATTCTACATTCTTTTTTTACTCTCCAGCTCCTAAACTATTTAGTATTAATGTGAAAATCTGATTCCCTTTGTAAACTTACCAACACAATGTAAAGTGTTTGTGATGCTGGTCTTAGGGGAAAAAGTATGCAGATATGCTTGGAATTGCCCATTTACTAGCTAATTTCCCCCTAACAGGGAAGAATTTAGAGGGTTTTTGACAGCCAGCCAAGAAAGTTGCATCATAAATTTTTTTAAAATGACAAATAAAATTCCATTAATTGTCACCTTTTTCTATGAAACTAGTGATGCGTTTAAGTCAAAATAGATTGAAATCATGCTATGCTGTTCCTGTGTGGTGTTTTCATGATATTTATGTTATCATAATATTTGCTAACTGTGGTTGAATTGAAGGTATGTTGAATATGTCATAAGCCATTGTCATGATGAGATGTGCAGATGGACTAAATGTTCCATTATTTCATGTCAGTTATTCCTTCACTGACAAGCTGTGTGTTAGCCATTTGATTTTTTTCTTTTTTTAATCTTAAAAAATTGTGTTCTTCCTTTCATTCTTCACTTCTGTTTTTTTAAGCAGCCTCAAATTCGATTTGAACTGCCTGATTTGTTCAGTTGTGTTCATATCTCAGAAAGACATGAACAGTGAGTAAACCTAATATAAAGTAATACGGGATAACAACTAGTATAAAGTAATAGCAGATAACAACTACAAGCCCTGACTCAGTTTCTTGTTTCATTTTTAAAGATTGATTTTTTCTTTTCACCCTTTTTCTTATTTTTGGGTGTGTGTTTATAATCCTTGAAACTGCCACTTTAGATTATTCCTGGAAATAATGTTGATGCAATCTGTGTAGGGAACAGGGGAGTTAAAACTAATCCCAAACAGATACTGGCTGTCACAGTAAAGAGCTGCAGAATTTCCCAGTCCTTGAGAATCAGTCCCCACTATTGGAGGCACCATTTCATTCTCTCCTTTTCATGAACTATCGAAATACCATCTTAAAAGCAGTTAAAATTTGTCTTTAGATCACCAGCCATAATGCCATTTCTGAACTCCAGTGGGCACGTGGTTTTGAGGAAGATTGCAGAGGGGCATGAAAGAAGAACTGCATCCTAAATTTATGCTTCATTTCCTCTGTGCGCTTGAATTCAGCCTCCAGAAGTTTGTTTAGCAGAATGCTTAGAAGAGGCAACAGAACACTCGAGCACTAATGAGGTACAGAAAGATAAATACACTTCATAATAAATTAATGTTACTATCCACTCAGAACAAATTTTAAGGAGGCAAATGAAAATTAAATATTTATAAATAAAATGAACTGAATTGCAAAACAAATTTCAGTCTTTAAGAGGAAGGGGAAGCCTTCTGAAAGCTAAAACTGCTGTTACAGTAACTGGAAGGCTCAAATATTGCACAAGAGATTTAGATTGACAGCAGATGAACCGTTTAGGGAAATGAACAACCGAGCAGCTATATTTCCAGTAGACATAACAGACTCAGCAGATTACTTGTGGAGATTATATCCGCAGGGTTGGAGGGCTACTAAGGTGTGTAATTTTTTGCCAGGTTTAAGCCTTAATGAACTATGTTTAAGAAACACACTGAAAGATGCTGCTGCTAGTTTTAAGCAGGGAGCTCAGAATTTGTCTTCTCAGTAGGAGTATACCCTTACCCTTGCTCTTTGCTTTTCAGCTTGCTCTTGCTATTTGATCTTCAACTTGTTGCTGAGCCTTTGCCATGATGGCTGGGTGCTTTCTTTTTGCTAAAAATAACTTGCAGTTTAGAAAAGTTTAACAAAGAATTTACTTGATGTCCTGCTGAAATCCACATTTTGGAAACTTTTGTCTACTTGATTTACACCAATAAATTAAGCCTTTCAGCTTTATGTTGCCGAAAGGCAGACCTCAATTAGGTAGCCTCAGTTTTGCTTTCCAAGAATGTTTCCCTGGTAAGTCCAGCATTTCCCTCTTTCTCTCTTGAGTCAGAGGACTACCCATGTCATCATTTCCTTGGTAATTATAAGGTCCTCCCACGAGTTTCTTTGTCATTTTGCTTCCAAGTAATGCCTTCTCTCTTGCTCTTTTTCTTTTTTCTTTTGTGTGTGTCAACATATCTTCATTTGTCAGGTGCTCCTGTGAGCACTGACTCCTCTTGAGTTTGCCTCGTGTCTCTGGTATCCCTGATCATCTGGCTTACCATTCTCCTGGACACTGTAAACCAGGAAAAATACCTAGTGCTTTTTGTTTGTTTTTCCATTTCCAGGCTTGCAAATACAGATCTGCTTCTATTGCCACACTACTTAGTAACGTAAACATTTTCTATCTATACATTGCTTATAGTAGCTCTTGTTTGAAAAACAGTACTGCTGTGGTTTTTTACAAAGTTAAACCTTCCTGAATGAGACTTGAACAGATTAAAAAGATGAATTGCTGAGATTTTTTGTGTGCCATGAGTTAGTTTCTGGCATTAAAATCGTGAGGCAGGTACTCCCGACAGAACTGGAGAACATACAGTTCTAAACAGTCAGTAATCATATCTCTTGGATAAAGTATTTCTTTGAAAATCCAGTACCGTTGGCAGGTTAAGTATGCCACTTATCTGTAATCAGGACAATGGACAATATGCTGGAACAGAAGTGAAAGCAACCAAATTGACTAAGGTGGGATTGTCATTTTAATTGCATAATATTGAACATATGTCAGCAGGAGAGACCAAAAGAAGAGGTGGGATATCAGAGGCTCACAGATGGTTGTTAGCACATAAGTGTGTCAGCTGTTTCAGCGGCTACATTGTTTTAAGAATGTGAATTGGGACTAATTCAACTGTGAAAGAGTGCAGCTATCTAAAACAGCAATACTGAAACCTAGGAATAAAACCAGGTTTCAGATATATGTTTTAAGACATAATATTGTGATATTGAGAATGGACAGTGAGGGCAGAGGGCAGGGGCTGAAGTCTGCCTATAAAGGGTTTCAAGAAGCTTGTGCCAGTGTCAGACTCAATGCACTGTGGTCTCATGGTCGTCTAGTATGCTTGAAGGCCTAAATTTTGCAATTTTTCCCCTGGCAAAGCTACTTGTACGTCCTTGGCATTACCAAGGCCGTATATAGCATGTGTTCTGTATTTTCTCAGCCACCATCGTACTGATTTACTCGGACAGATTGTGGTTTTAAGGTTCTTGGGAATTTCTTGATCTTTGCCTCTCCAAAGAGCGAGGAGATCAGGGAGCCAACTGTGAGCCTGTTTGGTAGCACTGGGAGTTAGCACAGCACAAGCCCAGGATAATGCACTCTGTAAGCTCTAGGACACAGAATTAATTTGGTCTTTGTGTTGCTAGACTAGCTGGTGGGGATAGGTTTCAAAATGTGAAAAATATGTTGGAGAGGCATGAAGATATCTCAGAATGCACCCATAACCACGTGAACAACAGGTCTTGCAGCAATGAGCAACTTACCTGTTTATTTGGTACATTCGTGTAAGAAACCGTGTCCTGTGTATAACTTAGTTTGCATCAAGGCACACTAACCCTTTATAGGAAATCTGGAAGGTCTGATGCTGTCTTCTCCAGCTTTATAAACAGCCGGGGAGGTCTTACAAAAATCCTAAGTGATACAGAAATTATGGAAACTGCAAATTCTAAAATAAAGTTTTATTCTATGTATATTTATGTATCCTCAATCTTAAAACAGCACAGTCTACTCTTTCACCTGAAATATGACAAATTTAATCTGGTTACAAAGATTTTTTTTTCCTGGGGAGACTGTGTTACTAGGTAGTATTAAGTAGAAGAAGCAGCCATGCTTCAACTTTTTTTTTCTTTTTGAAGGGAGGAGTTTTACTTTTAAGAAATCTTACGTGACCTGGAATGTCAAATCTCAAAAGATGTAGCATAGGAATTGCAAAAATGTATGTACCAGATTATTTTCAGTACTTTCTGATTTATAATATTTTTGTTTGTTCCAAAGGTATGGAGTTATTTGCTAAAAATAGTCCATGGAGATTGTCTCATTGTGCTTAGAAATCCTGCAGGATCAGCTTTCAGGGTTTTGAAATTTAGGAACTAATAATACTACAAATAATTAAAGTTCTAACAAAACAAAATAATGGAACAACTCAGCAGGGATTTAGAAATTCTATACAGTAGTCATCAAGTGGTTTTTTTTCTGCAGCTTTTAGGTTCCATAACTATCAATTCTGTAGAAGCAATCTAAAGTCATCTTAAATTATTATCCAGAAACTTTTTAAGGTGGAACTCAGTTGCACATGAAGTTTATCATTTTAGTTTCTGAAATTTTAAAGATGAGCCTAGCTGGCTGCACTAGTGCGATAAAGGCAAGAACAAAAGCATCTTACATTTAGAGGCTTGCTTTCTTGTTTGCATCATCACTGGAAAGAAGTTTTGCAAAAACAATTGAATGGTGCGTAATAGAAAAGCTTGCTCCACAAGGAGTGTGAGAAAAAAATCTCGTAACAATGCTCTACAGACCACAGGGAAATTAGAGGCATTAAAGCAGATTTCATATAATTTCACAAGCCTTAGCCTCCTATTTTAAGCTACAGTTTTATCACCATTTTAAATGAAACTGGGTGCAGGCTGCTTTTGTCCACATAGTGTTTTTTCTGTAGGTGTTTGTTGACTCACATTGGGTTTTATGTTTCTGAAAGATTGTTGCCTGGAGTGCTTTCACCTGAATTTGGAGGTTAATTTTCACTTTAATCTGTTTCCTGATCTCATTGAATGTGAACATACAAAGGCCTGTAGCTGAGGGAGGACGGGTTTATTCCTTTCAGCAGCAACCTGAGTTTAAGAATATTTCAGTTGCCGTAGAGACCTCACCTAAAAGCATGTGGAACTGCCCTTTGAGAGTCCCTGTCTGTCCCCTCTGACCAGGGAGGGAATCTTGATAACTTACTGAAACAATATGCTTTATTCTTAAATGGTAAAAATCAAGTGCGGTCAATCCTGCTCCCAGACTCTGTGTTTTAGTGCATGGTAATATGTAAGAGAGGACTTGTGGTAGGGTATGGGCAGATACCTGTAAGAAAATAGCATTAATTTAAAAATAAAGGTCCATGACATTTTCAAAACTTGCTGTTGTTATATGAAGCACAAGATATTAAAAAAATGTATAGAAAAAATGTTTTTATTCTCTGGTTACCTTGGGGGGGTGTTCTTTTTTTATATCTAGGGTTCTTTGTGAAGGGTCAGTTGCGATGTTTCTGTATTGTAGTCAATTATAAAGTAATTCTGCCAGTCTCTCTTGGCTGAAAAATACTATTTACAATACAAAGTAGTCATAAGGAATATAGTTGGAAATAAGTGAAATAAGAATCTGCTTTTAGTGTCCCATCTATGGATGAATATCACTGTTGCTTGGAACTTTATTATATAAACTAACCTTACTGATTTCACTTAGTTGCAACAATAAACTCAACTGAATCAACTGAAAGGACTGTATTTATGGAAAACTGTTTAGCTAATTTCATTGTTTATCTTATGTAATGTGATTTATCTTTTAAAAAATCATGTTGCACAAACAGAATTATGATTTTATTGTAAGTTAAGTTTCCTTCCAATGAAAATGGAGAATGGGTTTGATTCTGCAAACTGCTACCCATGTGAATAACACCATGAAAAGAACAGTTAGAAAATTTGTATCAAACTTCATAATGAGCCTGTAGTCCGTGTCTTCAAAGTATTAATGTTGACTCCAGTGCCTGTCTTTGTCTTTAATTGGGAAAACATTACACTAAGTTAGTTCAGATATCTGTAGCTCCTGTTTTTTTAGTGTCTTTGAGTTTCTTATTGTTGTTTCCCTGCTGAATTTGGTTTAATTTCCCAGCTGGGTATTTTTTCTTTTAACTTTTCACTAGCAGCTTTCAGAAATCTGCAAGATATGTGAAGAAAATAGAAGGAAAAGTTGTGGGTTTGTTTTCTGCAAGTGTTTTTCCAAGAAGAGTTTGCAAACATTAATCTCTTTTTCAATGGAAAAAATACTTTCTCAATCGTCGTAGGAAGGCGACAGTGCCTCAGTCACTGTGAATAAAACTGCATTATACAGTATTCTTTTACAAGAAAACCTGACCTTTTGTATACTGTAAGCACTATAAAGATATTACTCATTAATCAGTGGCTGGGGCTGAATTTCAGCTTTAGCTTGCAAGCCTATTCTGAGGAACAGAAAGGGAATAGAGGGAGGAACATTTTGTATGGACATGTCTTTTGGCTGGATGTTTTTTTGTCATGGAGGTAAATTCTGTGTGTGCTTTGGCTCTTGTTTTCAACTGCTTATTCTGAAGAAACAAAATAAAGGAAAAAAGAGGCTTAAGGAAGCATGCTTTTGACCTGAACACAGCTACTATAGAGCTTCCAATTTTCACCATGCTAAAGAGCAAAGAGACTTCATTGAAGCACTGGGTAATAAAATGAAATAATGGAAAATGAGTCTATGAAGTTAAAATAATTGTAGTGATACAATACTGTGAGGACTATGCCAAGGCACAAAGGCATGATTTGTTCTTAGTTTTTGTTTCCAATGTCCTCTGTTATTAAACACATCTCACCAAAACATTATCTCAGTATCCGAAAACAGTATTCTTAATGTCTGTCCTACATGTGGCAATGCTGATTCAAATCCTTCTTGTCCAAAATCTTCATAAAATTATACTGGCCCTGAAAAAATCACATTTTCAGCAACTTATCTACAAGAGAGAATCTTATCTACAAGAATTCTTGTTCATCTTGTTCAGCATCAGCAGGTGTAAATTCTTTGGGCCAATTTACTGTTGCCATTTAGGCTGTATCGCTTCATGCATGTGAAGTGGCATTGATTCAAATGGAATAAAATTGGTGTGGCTGTTCTGTGCAAGAAGGAAGGAATTTTCTTAGCTGTTTCTTTGATAGCAGAAGATCTGTCTGCTTTATTCTATGCCTTTTAAGAAGGTAAGGTCATTAAATCCCAGAGTGTGTTACCGTTTCGTGCCTTATGGCATTTGTATGTGTGGTCGTTGTAAGATAGTCTTTCCAGCAACTGATATTTTCATCACAAGATGCAAAAACATTTATAGTTAAGGGGATGTTTTCTGGCTGCATTACATCTATGAACCTACAACTACATTTTCAACATCTTCGTTTTTGAAACTTTTATCTTCTTGTTTATCTGTAATGTGTTAGCAGCCATTGTTTGTACTATCTTTCTATTTCTGATGACAGGTAGAAATGCCTTTACAAAAAATTGTTTGGAAGTTCGTTTTACTGAAGTCAACAGCAGCTACCGCTAACTGCAGTGGGACCAAGATTTCAACATCAGCATCCTCTTAGAAAAGGATTCCCACTTAGAACAAAACCATCTTAAAATCCTTCTTCAGAATGAATTTTACTAGGCATCAGCACAAAGGCTTAAGTGGAACATAAAGATAACAGTTTAGTCTGGCTCTGGACCTGGGCATTCCAGAGATACGTTTCGTCCTCTTTAAGCTGTATGGCAACATTCTTGATATGTACTTCTGTTGTTTATAAACCATTCTAGGACATGATAAATATGGAAAATGCTGCATAGAAGAAACTATTTTTGTTGTTGTTTTAGAAATAGACTATTGACATTCACCTCTAGTTTAAATTATAGGATTCATTTCCATGATCGCCTTTGATAGGCTCAGTTATGATTAGGGTGTTGGTCATCGATCATTTAATATTAGTTTTTCCCCATTGATACTGGGGAAATGCCATTTGTGGTACAAAAGTGTACAAATCATTGAACATGTTTATATTTAGGAGGCTTATTTATTTTTTTTTTTAATGTGCTATTTTGGGACGAAGTGGTATTGTTAGATTATTGTTTCACTTGACAGCTGTGTTGCTTTAATTTTTTCTCTTTTAATGGCTTGGACTGAAGATGAGTGTCCCTGTACTAACAGAGTTAGAGGAATGCAATAAAGAAGGAGTTAGTTTAACTTAAGTAATATGAATGTATTTTGATGGTCCCACTTATTTGGACAACTGCTTTTTATTAGCATTGTTTCCTTTTGGGGAACTACTATGGAGAGAAGATTGCCGAATAAAGCCTGTACAAGCATCAGGTATAGACTTTGCACTTGACTCAGACAAGTTTGCTGTTTGTTCCATTTTCCTTTTATAGCAAATATTTCTTATGAACAAAACAAATGCATTTGCAGCCTTTGATTCAACAAACACAGCTGGTATTTTCATCCTTGAACTCACTTGAGTTGCTTATTATCTTGAAGTAAGCATGTATGGGTTCTGCTAGGTTGAAGCCTGAGAAATATATCTGAATTTCCCCTCCATTCCTTTCCCACCTGCATTTATACACTGGAACATTACATTACACAATTTCTATAACGCTACATTATAGAAAGTGCACTGTAGCCTTGGATCTTCCCTCTGGTCCCCTCACCCTCAGCAAGAAGCCTTTGCATCAGTCTTCCTGCAAATGTAGTAAACTTTATTCATACACTGAGGGAAATGTGATCATGGAAATGGAAAACAATGTATAGAGGCACCAGACTACTTAATTTGTAGCATAAAATTTTTTCATTCTTAGAAGCTGGGAAAAACAAAATAACATCAGATTTATTTTTTTTTTAATTAGTGACTGGCAGAAAGGTGGACTAAGAAACTTTTGTGTCTGTACAAATCTGTATTATGATGTAAGAAGGAAATTCCCTCCTGCTTAGAGAATGTACGTAGGAGATACGGATTGTTAAAGAAAGGTGGATTGGTTTTGAATATCAGTACTTAATGTAATGTTCCCAAAACAGCAGAATCTCACACAGGAAATTAATCAAAAATATCACTTACAATATGAAGATGTGTAGAGTCATCCTGGAGTGGGTAGATTTCCTGTGGCCTTTTACATAATAACTGCAATAAAATACACACTCTTATTTTCTGTTTATGAAATTAAAGCTTATGCAATTGTATTTTTATGAGTAAGATTTATGGTTAAATGTAATAAAAAGTGCAGACCAAACCGAGTCATAGCATTCCCTATAGTGAACAGTACCATAATGTGTGGATAGTACCATTGTCATCAATGGGACTATTCAGTCTCAGAAATCATTGTACAGAGGGGCTTTGCAACAGTCGGATCGGTTGGAATTTATTCAAAGGGAGTATTTTAACATTGATTTTGGGCAAATTTAAACTGTCCCACACTGAGGGGTGTATTATGTAAGTTAAATTTTTTTCTGTGCAGCTTGGCAGCGTGCTCACCTGTTTATGTCAGGAATTCTGTGTGTACAAATCGGCAGTTACATCAGAGTTCATTTGATAGGTGCATGTTCACCCAGAGCCTTTATGTGCATAACACAAT
The DNA here is from genome assembly GCA_008711295.1 of Anarhynchus alexandrinus. Taxonomy (NCBI): domain Eukaryota; kingdom Metazoa; phylum Chordata; class Aves; order Charadriiformes; family Charadriidae; genus Anarhynchus; species Anarhynchus alexandrinus. The sequence goes on along the minus strand of VUYV01000410.1, from coordinate 483,521 downwards.
ATTCATTCAAACAGCCTCAAAACTGAAACAAGTTTCTGCATGATCTTTCTCCCTTTTTCCTGGGTGAGCTCAGACCTATTTTCTTGTGTAATGGATCGAAGTGATCCGTTGTTGCATTGGAATACTTTAAATGGTGTGTGTAGCTCCTGTATATCAATATTAATCAGTCACCAACATGAATCCATACAATCTGTGTACAGAAGAGCAAACTGTACAGTCCCTCTGGAATGGAATATTATCATTTTCATATAGTTTTGGAACTGGTCTGTTCAAATCCTTTGGGTTACCAATGTTGTGACATATGAATTAGCAATACTTGCTATTTTATTTTCAAGAAAGCAGAGGGATGTCTTTTGTAATCCAGGGTCAAATATTGTTACAACAGAAGTTGATAGTAAGGTTTGCATTGATGTTCATGGAGCAGGACTAGGCCACATCAGAATGTGGTTGTCATTGCACTGAGTAAATCTTTCACCTGTGGTGTCAACTTTGAACTTGTGCCACACAGACCTCCAGTAACTGAATTGGCTGATGTTGCTTAAGCCTCACCTTGTTCACGTTACAGGGGACCCACTCATACAAAGCTTGAAGGAGGATTGGAAATAGAAATGACACGTTTGCCTAAACAGGAGCTCTGCCTCTTAAACACTTACCCAGCTTTTTTTAATCTGATAGTAATCTGGGTGGATGAACATTTTCCAGCCTTTGCTATTCCAAAATAATAAAAAAATTGAGGACAGTAACATGGAGAGGTGAAACAAGGGGTATGTATTAAAATATGTAATAAATATACATATCTGAATTAGGGGAATATAAACACTTGCAGAATCCTGAACAAGTAAATATTGTTCCTACTAACTTTTATGGCACATTTTCTGTTGATTCATTAGGGCTAGGAATTTACCTTGAAACAGAAGTTGAGGTTGAGGTGGAGAGAGGTTAATTGGCAGTAGCTGCTCTTGTCAGCAGTGAAAGTGTAAATGCATTTTCTAACGCACGCTATTATCTGGAATATATGGTATGCTGTGGTATGCTGTGGTAGCACACTGTGTGCCATATGCCTCACCCTTTCATGTTACTCCCCCTCATTTTTAATGACTCGTTCTGTATATTAAGTGTGGAAACTATTCCAACAGTGAGACTGGCACATTCTTTACACAGCTGAATTGACACGTCTGAAGCTGCCTCTGGCTACTGCTTATAGACTGCCTTGCCTTTCTTTCATGGAGAATATTTTTTGCCTAATTTTAGTCATGCAAATCCTGCAGTATGATGTTGTCATAAGTCCTTGCGCAGTAGAAGGCAGCAGTCTGCCTCCTTGTCCATATATGGCTTTCATGTTGTTGCCATGTACCGGATCTGATGTCACCTGAATATCACATGCGTTTCATTTTGTGTGAACTAAGTGCATTAGAAGGGAAGAAAAAGGTTTTCCGCAAGAGAGAAAAATATCTATCCACTTGGGACTTCTGTAATGACAGTAATGAAAAATAATAGTAATGAATTGTATTTTATTTGATATTCCTCCTGTTGTAAAGAAAAAATACCACCAAAACTTTAAAAAACCCTGCAGCTCAGATGCTGGCAATCAGGGGCAGGGGTCCAGGAGCTGCTTTGTGCCAGCAAGCGGTACGAGAGCATCTGTCCGGCACTAGAACTGGGTCTTCTCTGCTGCTGCGTTGCCAGAACAGCTGGCGCTGTGCCCTGGGACAGGCCAGCTGCCCCTCTCCCAGGCAATTCCTGGGCAGGATTTGGGACCTATCACTGCCCGACATCCTAGGTTGTGCTTTCTCTGTTGTGAGGTTTAAGGAACTTTAGTAGTAGAGACCAAATCGGTTCATTGCCATTTGGTCTCAGTGTCAGAAAATGGTCCTGGCCACATTTACTTTGCCTATATATACATACATACGCGTGTATAAACAAACAAACACACACACACAGATATATGTATAGCAAAGGAATCTTAGTTCTATCAAGAGGGGATTTGCAAAGCTGCATATGCAATTAGCAATTTATTTTGAGTACCAGTGGGACCTAAAAGTGGGACCTAAAAAACTCCTGTTAGTGCCCCTAAAACTCTTTTAGTCCCTCAGATGCACACTTTGAAATTGAAGTTAGATTTCTAAGTGCCTTTGTGGAACGTCAAACTACAGTCACTCTTAGAGTCACTTTCTGGACTGAGTTCCTGGTTTTCCACCTGTTTGTAACACACCAGCTCAGTTTTAAACCTTGTAAGTGTGTCTTTTCTGAGGACTGTGCCAGCACACCTTTGCTGTCATGCAGATAAACTCCATTTTAAACAAAGCATACTTTATGTTTTCACCTTTAAATAGGTTAGTTAGTGCTATGACAGGCCTCGAATGAGCTCCCTTACCTAAGCTTCACCTCTGCCGGTTGTGTAATCACATCTCTGCCTTAGTGAAACTACTTTTTTTTCCCCCTGTTTATCTAGATTATATAGTTGTGTTCAGCACATCCTTCTTCCTTCCATGGTCAGCAACTTTAGTTTAGCATTCCTGTAATTCTTAAATTCAACTTTTATGAATGGACTTTGATAACCTCTTATAGACTGCTTTTCACTGTTTCTTTCCGGTGGTGGTGTGATATTTCCTAACGGCTTCTATCTTAGCTGTCTCCATGGCTGATGTGCCATGCACTTCACTCCTTCGTCTCTCAGATGCAGGAAAGGGGCCGGAGTAAGATCAGTTTTGTGGTTGGTTTAGTTCAGCAAACTGCAGTCAACTCTCGCCATTGCCAGGTAGCTGAGGAAGTTCAAGAAATTGCTTGTAAAACAGAGGGTAATCTGCCTCCTAGATTTGGCTTACTCCTTATCCCTAATTGGTTTTCTGTTCCATCCAAATTTTGTTAGCACTCTGTAGATCTTTAATTTTTTTTTAATTGCTTAATAACATATAGAAAGAAAATGACTGAGTGTAAGTACTTGGCTTTAATCACATTTAAGCTTTATACAGATTAGTTATGTGTTAGACGTGAAGTATCTCCTTTCTTGTTTTAAATTTGTACTGTTTTCTTGTCAGTTAATGACCTTGTTCTTGTGTCATGAGGCAAGGAGAATGAAAACCTTTATTTGCTTTCTCCATACTTCATCACAGTGCACATTTGTCATTGACAGTCTGTTCCTTTCAGAAGCTAAGTAATGTTTTTTCATTCTTTCTGATTATTGTAGATGAGGTTTACAGGCCTTTGATCGTTTGCATTGCTTTTCTCTGAATCCTGCCTAGTTCTGCAGTATCCTTTTTGAGACTGGATAGTCAGAAGCACATACAGCATTCCAGATGAGACTCCACCACTGATTTATATCATGGCATTACAATACTTTCTGTATTATTCACCATCCTATTTCTTATCCTTCAAAACATCATGTCTGCTTTTTTACCACAGCTCAGCATTGAGCTGAGGTCTTTAATGAGTTTTCTACAGTGATACCAGACTATTTTCCCAAGTTCACACAGTTAATTTAGGATGATGAAAGTACGCTCTTCCTTTTTTCTTCTGTCCAATGTGGGTTATTTTGTATGTACTAACATTGAGTTTCATTTGCCATTTTGGTGATTACTTCGGTTTCTCTTGTAAACTTCTCACAGTCCTGTCTGGACTTGACCACCCTAAATAACTTTGAAGCACCTGCAGTTTTTTCTTGCTTACTACTCAGCCTTTGTTCCAGTTTTGTTTCAGTTAAGCTTAAAAAGAAACAACGCTTGATCTTATAATGATCAACTTACTTTTTCAGTAAAAAAAAATGACCATGTATTACTGCTCCTTTATTTCTGTGTTTTAGCCAATTTTGATTTATGATAATACTTCACAGCTCACATATTTAGTATACTGTTTTTCTGCTGACATTTTGAAAGGGACTTCATTGATTTCTGATTTTTTTTTTTATTAAGGTGCCATCCAGCTCATGCATTTTGTGATTTTAACACACGAACTCCTGGCTTCTCAGACTGTTGTTGAATAAATCTACTTCTCTAGTTGTTACCCCTTTCTCATATTTTTCAACAGTGAAAAGAGGTGTTGAGTTCTTGCAGACTAGTAGCAGAGTGACAGTTATAGGAGACAGGGCAAAGCATGGTTAATAATGTGTCATTCACATTGTTTAACCTATTTTTAAAGACCTCTGATGATGCCTCTCAAACCATTTGTGTCAGACCTTAACCTCTCCTTACTGTTACAAAGTTTTCCTGCACATTTGAAGGCTTTCCTGTTACTTAAGCCTAATCACTGCTCCAGAAACTTAAAACAAGGGCTCCTTTGCCTGTCTGTCAAAGACATGGAGGACAGATTATTCCCTCTTTTTTGCATTATCAGAGTATCTGTAGTTTGTTTCTAGATTTTACCTTCACTCATTTCTTACTTAAGGTAAACATTCTTAACCTTTTTTCACAGATCACTTTATCTAGGTTTCTAATTAGTATTGTTCCATGCTGTACCATTTCCAGTTCATACACAACTTCTGTAAAATGCAGTTCTACAGACTAGACACAGCTGATGGTTTTCCAGTGCTGACCAGAGCCAAAAGAGATAGTCACATAAAGCTTGTCTCAGGAAGGCAGTTTCAAGCATCAGAAAGCAAAACCACTGTGAGTGTCAAAGAGCAGGGAAGCCCCAAATCTGCTGTTTGTTCCTCTGATGCTTCCAGTATTGATGTTCCCACATACCTGTAATCAGCTGACATCTTTGAAATACAGCTTGTCTCCTGGGACTTTGCTGATCAGGAATGAAAAGTGTGCTTGCTGGGCAGAGGTGGCATGAATAGCCTCAGCAAGTTTGGCTTTGTCTGCTTTTATTGGGCATTCTATATTACAATTTTGTTAAACACCCCAACTGCTGTTTTCATTGTAGAAATATTGGTGCAGTATCACTCTACAGAGCGTCAAAGGGTCTGTGAGAAGCCTTTGCTAACTGTGTTGGCATTTTAACAGCTTCCAAAGATGAGATTATGGAAAAGTAAGAGGCTGGTTTTATTTTCTCAGTGGGAAGATTCTTTGTTGTCTTTGTTTGGGAAGCAAGGAGGGTAGAGAACAAAAATCTTGGGCCCATACTTTCACTTGTGTAAATTAGCTGCCTAAACCTTTTTCAACTTTTTCATAAATAACTAGACTACAGTTATTGACACACCTACTGTATTTTTGTATAGAAATGCAGGAAATATATGAAAGATACAGCAATTACGTTACAGATCCCACATAATTAAGTTTGTCTTTGAAGAGAAATGGACAAATTGTGGTACAGAAAGCTGTTTTTATGTGGTACAGATCAGAAGGAAGGGGATTAGATTGTGATGTGTTTTTGGCTGTGTAATTTTAAATAAATGTCAGAATTTGCAGAGCCCTTGGAGATTCACTGTATTTATTTGAATCAAACAAGCTAAAGCAGTCCTATAATTCAAGTGGACAGTCTGCAAGTATGAATACTATGCTGTCTGTGGAGTACATTGACAAAGCAGAAATGGCACAGCAAAAAGGCAGTTTGTAGAGTGGTGTCAGAGGAGTGGTGCCCATGGGAAAAAGTTAAGTGAATGAAGCAAAGAAAGCAAGCTACTGAGATCCAGGATGATGAGACACTGTGTGCATTATTGAGCTGTCCAAAGGTGTTCTGCAGGTGAATACCAGCCCTTGCCCAGCCAAAGTTGTCAGCTAGCCCACACAGTAAGGATGAAACTAAAAGAATGAGGCTTTGCTGAACTTTCTCTTACAGCTCTTAATTTTTTTTTTTTAATTTGTGAAACGAGGTAAGTAGAACTGAACAGTGTCTTGCAGGTGAGAGTGCAGTGCTTCTTTCTGCAAGGATTTTTTAATATTTCTTTGAACATGCTTGATTTTTATTTGCCTTTTGGGACATTATTACACACTGACCATCATTCTTAACTAAATGATCATCGGTGAAAGACAGTTTACTGAGAACCAAAAAATGTTCGGATTAGGCCATCTTTGTTTTGAATGGCACAGTCCTGAATTTTATTTGTTGCTCCCCATTTCCTTAGCTTTGTGAAGATACTCTGATACTTCTCACAGCATTTAATCTTGATTATCTGCAACACTGTTGCGTCATCTACAGATTTTTCTATTGCATTCCTCATTACTTTTCTCGAATGACACATTTTCTTATGGAAGATTGGATGTCCCACCTTCAATTTACTAATGTATTGGGTTTTTCTATGTGCTTTCCTTTCAGATTCTGCCTGTACCATGCCAGTGTTTTATCAGCTGCTCAGCCTGTATGAAAGCTTCTTCTGATGACTTGTATAAAGTTTTTGTTAAATGTTTACTTACAGAATTAGTATTTTGCTGACATTCACATCTTGACAAGGATTTTAGGATTGCCAGAAGTTAATTAGCCTAGGCACTAAAGTTTCACCAATTGTTTTTCAGGCTTTCTTGTGGGGAGGGGGAGGAGGAAGTATCTGTGTTGAAGTCTTAGGTATGACAGCAATTCACACCAGCACGCCCAACCTGAATTAAGTAGTTCTGATGGTGATAACCACATAACTGTGGTAGTGTGAAGCTGAGAATGCAATGCAATGTATGTCTGGAAAACTGTATAAACCTCAAATGACCAGCCAGCACGATGCAGTTCCCTAGCCCAGTTAGTGTTTTCTCCAAGCCAGCTAGTTTCTGTACATAAGCTATAATCAGTCCTTTAAATACCATGAAGTGTTTTGATAGCACCATCAGAGGATTTCCATTAGGACAATATGATTTATTTTTTTTTAACTATGTAGTTATTTTTGGGAAGTCTGTACTGTGGTTCTGCCACCTGTTCCATGGGCTTGTGGAGTATGCATAAACTTGGCTAAATAGCTACTGATTTCCTGCATTTCGACTGTGACTGACATGCACATATCTCTGCTCACACCACTTGGATATGAAAAGTCTACAAACTGCATTACACCCAAAGTATTCCTATTATAGCCTGGATAATATAGGTTAGATGTCCTTTGCACATGCTACACAGTACATATTTGTTCATTATGATGTGCTGTTTATAAGCCCATTTGAATTAACATTTACCATCTGCTTTGTTTCTTGCAGAGTCAGGTGATGTGGCTGTCTGAGAATCAGTGAATTATTTTACCTGGCAGCTTCATTGTGCTTGGTTTTCTGTGCATAAGTCTCCACTCCCTTTTCTAAACATATCCTGCCAGTCTCGTTAACTGTAGAATTGATTTTTATCACCTATCAGCTCCTACTAAATATGCAGAGATGCCTTTTCAAAGATAAAATTCTCCCACTTTTCACCAGTCTGAACATCTGTGAATTTTGGCTGTCTATATTTACTTCTCACCCTTAGGACAACGTTTTCTGAAAGGGGACATTAGTGCCTAAAGAACATACTTATACAACACAGCTTGGCAGGTACACAGGTGATTATTATAATTAAGAAAGGAGGGTTCAGTGCATAATGCATGAGTAAACACATTCAGAAGTAACTGCTCAGCACTGGATTTAACTTTGTGACCATGTCCCAACCACTAGCGTTCTGCATAGCTCTAAGATTTCAGTGGCTCTGTGCCAGCTTACAGTTGCTGAAGACATGACCCAAGTTATTCAACACTTATTTTTCCAGAGGTGACTCTGACTTACGGAGCCTGCTGGTCTCCCTCTTTTTTCCTTTCCTACAACTAGCTTTCAGAAACTAGCCTTGTCCAACTGTTGTGTCAAAACTCACCCCTGTGTACTAAGAACCCTCTGTAATTATGGCACAAGACAGTGATGGGTAAAGGTACTTTAAGATATATCTGAGGACATTAGCTAGGATGTCATTAGCGAAGCAATTCCCATGATTACCAGCTTGGCATGAATTAGAACATTGCCTTGAAGAGCACCGTGCTAGTGCGGTACACTGCTTCCAGTACTGGAGTTAGCTCATGTGGAGGTATTTAATTTCTCTTTACGTGGCGCTGCTTTGTCTGTATAAACACACTTTTTGTACCTCTCTGCTAAGCTTGCTTTTAATCCCTGGCTCAGTCTGTGCTTTCCAACCTTTATTACTCTCTGTTTCTCTGCCTCTCCTGGGAAAGATAATCTTTTCAAACCCTGTGGATATGTGGAAGAGAGTTTATGCTGTCATGTGTAATAGCTATTTAATTCTGTTTGGGCAAAATCCATTCAGCTGCTAGTATTTTTTAACCAGCATATTCCAAGATAGATCTTACTGCAAATGCTTAAGATGAGGATGCTATAAAGTTCAGCTGTATGGTGCAGGAGCAAACTCAAATACAAAATCCACCTCATTACAAAAGTACTCAAAGATAAGAAATATCTATTCAAAAAATTGTATGTTTGAGCAATTACTGTTTCAGCTCCATGCTTTTTACCATGATGTGTCATGATGGTGCCAAATTAAAATACCCATGCTGTTTTAGGTTTTTGATGACTACAGCTCACACAACATCAATTCAACTCTTGAGCCTATTCCTTTTCTACTGCACTATTATGTTCATGTGTCATCAGTCTAAATGGATGCATTTTCTTTTGTTTTATTCTCATTAAGCCAGATGTCCGTATTTGCAAGACTAATTTGGAAGTGTAAGGCAGAATTTCTCTCTTATACAAATAGCACCATCTGTTCAGAAAAGGAATGACGAGGTCTGAGGCTGCGGATGAGACAACAGTTCAGAAAAAAAAAAGTATCTTCTCCATCAGGAAGATTAATCATTCCTTAGGGAAAAAGCATCCCAATCTGCTCATTGATATCTGTGCTGATATCTGTTGTGATGCTAGAGTACTGGTCATGAGATGGTGACCAACAAATCCAGGTAATAGATAATTCAGCTTATGTACTAATAGCTACAGTCGTAACTGGGGACAATGTGGAAACAGGGTAGAGAACATACCTGAAGATGGACTTGCCAAACTGGGAGAAGCAGCCCTTGTGGATGCTGTTCAGGCTTGTGAAGAACCAGAAAGGGCAATTTCTGAAATACTGTGGCAATGTTACAATCTTCTACAAGTAGAAGTGGCACCAGTGGTGAGTGCAGAAGAGCATGAATGGGGGCAGTTGAACGCTATTGACGTGCATATTTAAGACACTAAGCCCTTCAAGAAGGCTGAGGTATAGTAGTTTTACAGAGCAGGAATGGTAGTCCAATTTTTTGCCCATGAGTCATCTTATTTTAACTTACATTGCTGCCAGGTTCATATTTCCTCTTTGTTTCTGAGATATGAGCTGGACATATTGCCAGTATAAGCTGAATATTCAGTAGTTATATGAGCTTCTGTAAAACGGACTTAAACTGAATGGCCAGAGCTTGCTGTTATGTGTTTTATGCAAATGGTCTTTCTCCCTGAATGTTGATAGGCTTCTGATACATCCACCAGCGCTTCCTGAGCTCTACAGTGATTTTCTTCTGCATGGCAAATAACAAGAAGCCTATAGAGGAATTTAACTTCTCAGCTCATTCCTTAAGCAGGCATCACTCATATTTAAATACATACATAATGAGTATCTGTTTGGATTCTGTAGTTAGGTTTTATCTTGCCAGTGTCATTCCTGTTTGGTTCTATCTGTACTGAAACAAGGAAAACCAGTGAGCTGATGCCATTTAAGTGGGTCAAACCCAGTGTACAGTTTAGCTATGTAAGTAAGTCTGATTTCCTGTACATTTAATTGAAGGAAGTATAAGTATTTTGAACACATGCCAAAAATATGAGATGAAGTTGCTTAACTAAGTTAATAAAAAGATTAAAAGACGAATAATGAGGTATAAAGCTCATGAGTACATACGCCCACGTAGCTCCAGCATCCACCTACATTAGAGCGTGTAGGAGGCCTCACAGATATGTTTATTCTCTTTATCTGAATCAGGTGGTTGTTTTCCATACTGAAAGCAAACTGAGATCTGGAGAGTGTAAATGGCCAAAGTCTAAAGAAATAGAGCTAATCTCCTTTTATACCTACCAACTTTTACATGAATTTAATTCAAATGATTTCAGTAGCTGTGCTTCTACCCAGGCAAGAGGAACATAAGCCTTTAAAATTTTTACAACAGTGTGAAGTCCCACTTGAGCCAACCACTGAGGGTAACTGGTTTGAACAGCAGTTGGCAATAACAGATTTCTGGATAAAGCATAAGAAGAAATTAATTTGGAATCACTAATCTTGCAGGTTTTTAACCTCCTGATATTGTGTTGCACAGTAGGGTGTACTTACTGTTGTTTTCCTCACCTTCATTTCTCTCAGTTTTGTGAAAACTTGCTGCTTCTGTCATGTTTAATATTAGGCTGCATTTATTTTGAGAAGGAAATGCAGCTTCTGTGCTTGTAGTGTGCTAGTTAGGGATATGGGTGCCCTAAAATTAATGTAATAATATTAGTTGTCCATAGTGATAAGCATAGAAAAATATTAAAAATTTTTTATTAAAATACAATGCATTGGTGCATTCATGTACTCCCTTTTGCTGGGAGTAAAAACTAGTTTTACCATTTTTTCCACAAAGAACTACTTACATAGAAGAACTGATTTTCTCCTAGCAAGCAGAGTTACTCCTACATCTTACTGTGACGTTTATAACACGACATGTTAGAAGGGCTCATCATTCAGGCTAAGCCCACTTCTTAAACAAGTGGAAGATTGAATACATATGTAAACTTTGTTCTGTTTCTGCAAACATGTATTGCTAGAGTAAACTTATACTGTGTGTTGATTACTAAGGCCAATATAATAGAGCATGGATTCCTGAACTAAGCATGAGAGGTTTCCAGTTTGGCATTAGGAAGCACACAGGCTGGGTTGTCTGCTGTTGCAAAATCCTACTGAAATCAAAGGGTTTAGCAGCCTACATACATTGACTCCCACAGATGATCAATACAGGACCTCTTTATTTAGGCGTCTGTTTTCCCAGAGGTTTATAATACCACTGCTGCTGTTTTGGGATAAATTCTGGACAAGCAGGATCATTTTAAATCAGGTCATTATTTCGGACTGATGATGAATTAAGCAAGCAAGATAATTTTTTTTTTTTTTGGCAAACACATAGTCTCATTTTTAAGAATGCAGTTTGATGTTGTTCCAGTGAAGCCAGCAGTAGACCTTGCTCTGACTGTAACAGAGGAAATGTTCCATCTTTATGAAGTGTATTTTATGTAAAATCCTTGAAAAGTCAAAGTAAGAGAAAGCCATCTGAGTTTTTCTTTGGAGTATTTGAGAACAGGCCAGAGTCAAAATATAACTGGAATGCAAATTTGTGAACAGCTCCAGCAATCAAGATACTTCCTGTAGCATAAATTCATGGCTACCCTAGTTTTTGTCATCAGAGTTTGCAGAGCTATTAACCTGCCAGTAAAAAGTTTACAGTGGTGTCTGTGAACACCGCTTCTTGGATGGGAGGAAGATCGGAAGGAAGTACTTCCGTTAATAGTGTCAAACTATATTTAACCAGGTAAGAAAAGGTGCAGAGCCTTAAAAACCATTTTTGGGACATTTAAAAATATTTTGTGTTGGCGTTTTTGGTCAGAAATTTTTGTGGTGAGCCACAACAGGCCATTGTAATTATAGCTGCTCTTATATTAATATGTTACAATACGCAGTTCCTAGGTAGTGTTACTGCAGAAACCTAACTGGCTGAGCGAATGCTTCATCTGCACGTGTGATCAACTTATGGTATGTTTGCTGGTGGACCAGGCTTTAAGAGTGATTGGAGCTCAGTCTTACTAGACAGACTTGGTTATTGGCCTGTGGAAGGTATGGAGGACTGCAGTGGAATGTATAGTAAAATGGAACACAAATCTGGAGGAATGGGATATGTCAATTCCAGTGCTCAAAGGACTACTAATGCATTCTTATTTCAATGTTTGCAATCTTCTTAATTTCTACTGCAGTCTGTTAGTTGGACAGGACTGATATTTTGTTAACAGACGGTTTTCACTATAGTTCTTAAAATTACCAGGAAAATAATCATAAGAACTTTTACCTAATAAAGAACAGTTGTGTTGGTTTTTTTTTTGTGAAAGTAACAACTGGCTCTGTTGGTTTTTTTTTGCTGCTGCTGTAAACACTCTGCTTCTACTGCAATTAAAGTTTGCTTCTCACATACAGTGTCACTTTATAACACATTTTACAACAAATTTCAGTATATATTCTGCTGCTTAGCAATTTATGTGCATAACAATGTAAATCCGTTTAGTCAAAATGAGAGTAATGATACACCTACTAACTTGAAGCTGCTGGGAGTTGGCACTGACTTAATCAAACGGTTTGTATGATTTATTCTTTAAAAGGTGATATAAGCATTCTAAACGTAAAGAAGATAAAAAATAGTATCAGCTGGAATAATGTCCTGTAATGTGGCAGCTCTTTTTTCCCAACAGTGGATATTGATAAGAAAATCACTGTTTTGAAACTTTTGAGCATATTAATCTAGTATTTGTGAAGAACTGTTCTAAATCATTTTGACAGGGCTCTGCAAAATGTACTATGTAATTTTTCTGCTCATGACATTAACAAATTGTACACTGGATATATCCAGGTACTAGTTTATTATGATAGAAGAGCCAATGCATCTGGAGGCTAAAAAAATTAAGGGGAATTTGTGTTCATGATCTGTGCAGCCACAGGGTATAAGTGGTATCTAGAGAAATGTATAATTTAATATTTGTGAAGCAAATGCACTGGTAAACACCTTGCTTTAACCACATGGACTGTCAGTAAACTTGCCTAGTATACTGTGAAAAGAGTAGCATGAATAGAAAATGCTCAGAATAAACTTTGTCATATATTTATTCAACAAAGTTTTTAAAAGATGCTGTGTAGTGGTATTTTGAAAACTGTTAAAAAGCGTGGTTAAGGGAAAGGTCTTATTTCAATACTGAAGTTGCTCAGAGTTTCGGTCTTAAGTTCTTGTGTGTGTGAGTCAGTTGAAGTAATCATCTAAGTGACTACTTGCATGGACTTCACTGAGACTGCTCAGATGATTTAAGTTATTCCTATGTTAATAAAATGATCTAGATGGAAATCTAAGCCCTAAGCTCTAAGCTGTTAGCTGGAGCCTTAGGGCTCTAAGGGTAGGATGAGGCTTAGAAGCTCATGGTTGTTAATGAACATCATTCCATTGGCCTTAATGGGTAATGCATTATAGGTTTGCCACCTGGGCAAAGTTTGTGCAGTGGCCAAACAATTAAATACCATAGTTTCTAGATACTTGTGCAGGACTCCATACAGCCTGGAAGAGAGGCTCCTTCAGGAAATCTCCTGGACATTCAGAACACTTCAATAACTCACTTTCCTATCTCATGGCCTTAATCTTTACTTGTATTTTAAATTAGAAATAATTTAATACCTCCTCAATTACAGAGTTAAAAGAGATCCAGCACATGGCATATTCTGTAAGTATTAGTAATATCTTACAGCAGGTCTGCCTTTAGGAATACTGTTCTATCTGTGACCCATTCCTTTTGTTTTCTTCATATATTCCCCTTACTTCCCAGCAAAAGCTCTGAGGTCCTCATGGAGTTAGACTGCATCCTGCATATCCATGTACCAATCGTTCCTTATGCAGCTGGGTCATCATTTCCCCAGTGAAGTTATATTCTTCCAGGCCTCTTGCAATGATCTGTCCAGTGTCCCTTTTCCCAAGAACATTTTTAGGTCTGGGCTTCCACAAGGAGGAAGCTATCTGATAATTAGGTGTTTGGGGAATAGGTAAAAGCAGGTTAAGTAGTGTGCGAGGCCAAGTAGAACACCAGTTTTCTACCCTCCGGCCCTTAGGAAAATAATCTTATTTAAGTTGAGTGGGGTGGACAACATGCATTTCTAAGGTATAAAAGATTTTGGGTACTGGAAGGAAAGGTATTTTATTCCCATGTTCCAACAGCAGCATGTACTGCAACGTATGAGACAGTCAAAATAGTAACATAAAATGCCAGGTTTGTCCTGCATTTAAAAACAACAATGCCACAACAGAAATAGTTTATTCTGAAACACCTTCACAGTTTTTGTGCATTCAGTACAACTTTTTGAAAAGACCACATGCAGTTTAGTATATAGGTCTCTGGAAAGTGTTAGTACCCTGTAGGAGAGAATATCTTCCTTTGACCTTGAGAAATTGATTTATAAAAAAGGAATATGACTTGTAATATGAAAAACACCTTTCCTTTATGCATATTCCCTTCTAATGGATAGCTGTGTTCTTATCTTTTGTTCTTAAATGTATTATAATTCACAGTTCATCTGAATTCAGGAAATAATCTTCAGACTGAAAAAATTGTCGACTCTTTTCTAGGCATCATTTAAGGCCTCAGGGAGAAAATGGAGTGAAGTGTTTTAAAGACCTTTTAAAGAATGCAAGCATTACAAGCCAAAAATTAGAAGCTTTGGCAATGAGATAATCACTATTTTTGTATTTGTGGCGTAGCAGTCACTGTGCCCTCTGCATTTTGTTCCTGGAAGAAATGACAATGTCCCACAATTCGTCAAGGAGGTGTGTATGTGTTTTTCCTCCTTGTGAAGGAGCAGTCTTTCTTTCTGGCTGAGCAGCAGGATCTGTAGCGCTACTCCTGTGCACTATTTTTTCTTATTATTATTCAAGATTATGGACTCCAGTTGCTGTAATTGGTTATCTTTAATGATGTGATCCAAACCTCATTGAAGGCAAGGAAGAAATGTAACTGGTTGAAAGTGGTTTATTGCCATGAATGAACTGCATGAGTGCATGTGTTTCCAAGGATAAAGCCTACTCGAGAATCCACTTTGAGAATGGCATTCTAAAGGCCTTAATTTAAATTTTTAATTGTGCAACTAAGTGGACTGCATACTTCAGATAAACGTGGAGAGCATTTGTCTTCTTAAAAAAAGATTATAATCCACCATGAGATACACAGCTTTTAATATTTAAAATAGAGCAACAAACTAAGCGTAAGCTTCACCCTAAAGTAGTGTAGGTGTGTTAGCACAGTAGACTGTATTAATCGTCGAGGAAAATAAAATAATGTCAGGATACTAGAACTCTTGGTGGTTTACAGTAGTATGTTGGCAATATTGAGGCTTTCAAGATGTATAAAAGCAATTCCACAGTTAGTTATTTATCATTAGATTGAAAACTATTTGACCTCTGCTGTGTATTACAGAAGTTTGTGTTTGCATTTGCTTTCCACAGTCTGGGTGCTCACCTAATGCTGTTCTTCCATGAGCATTTCTAATTAGACTGAAATGCTGCCAGAACAGCTGAGGCTGTATTAGTTCTAGACAGTACTATTTTCATGAGCTGTGTGAAGCTAGGTATCTCTTAATTTTAGCAAGTCAAAACTATGCTGAAGCATTATAGTTAGGCTTTTTGGTAAAGGGGTATCACTGCATTTTAACATTAACTCTTCGTTAAGGAACAGGCATGCTTGAAACTTGCACTATCTTCATTACCTTTACAGAATGTATTCTGTCATAATTCATGAATTCCAGTTTTACACTAAAACCAATATAGCCGGGGAGCTCCCTGACACAGGGATTGCCTCTGCATTAGTAGTTGGTGGGGAATTTCTTTAAATAGGCTCTTGTGAAAATACCAAAATGTGAAAATGTAGTCCATATGTAATAGCAATGGTATGTAAAGATTAATACATTTTTTTAAAATCTTAAGAGCTTAAATTTATCTCCCTACTACCTTCTTAGATGGGAAATGTCCTATACAGATGGTGCAGTTGACAAAAGTCCAAATTCAGTCCTAGCGCAGGAGATAAACTTGACTTCAATGAGCAGAACAAATGTCACTGAAGAAAGCTTAATGCATTAGCAGCCTTAATGCATAAGCTGGACGTAGGCAGAAATGGCCATGACCTTTGAATTTTTTTGTGCTTACAGATAACAAAGGCAATTAGTATATAGTTGCATCTGTTTAACTGCCAGATGCAACAATGGCATTTCACTTGCAATAGCCTTACATGAGAACAGAAAGTAGTAGAAAGAAAATCTTTTTCTTTCTTTTTTTTTTTTTTTTTTCTTGGCTTCATAACTCGAGAGAACTAACTACCTTAGAAGTTTGAACTGGTGGGAGAGCAGCATTGTAAGATGAGAGAAATATAGAGAGAAAGCCAAGCCACAAATAACTGCATATTGTGATCCCTTAAGCCCTGCAGTTAAGAAAGGGGAAAAAAAAAATCTCCTTGCTGAGAATTCAGAGAGGGCAGAGGAAATAAAATGGGTGAACCGCAAGATGGAAAACCGGTTCCAGACTATGATGTTCTAGTGACGCAAGCTGAAAAAGGTGCTGCGGCACAACTGCGCTCTCCTGAGACCCGGCAGTAGTCATTTCTATAGGAGAAAAACCACATGAAGACAGTGAGTAAGGGAAATTTTAACACTAAAGTAGGCTGGAAGAGACTGAAAATGCAAACTGTTTTCGGAAAGCAATTTTTGTCTGAGTGGAAAACAATGGGGCCTTATCCACAACTCAAGTGACGATAGAGCATGTACTGGGCATTCTGCTGAACAGCTGAAAAAGTAAAGGGAAAAGGAGTGGAGGGAAAAAGATAAGCAATCCTGTAAAAGATAAAAAAAAGCAGAGTGCTTGGGCGAAAGCAGAATGGTAGTATGGAAAGTTTAAGGAATATGTTCACAATGGACATGGGTAAATGGAAGATACAGGCTGTTGCTCACAATGAAGGTCAATTCCTGGATCAAGTCCTGGATCAATTGACTGTAGATTGGTGTAAAAACAGAGGTCCAAGATCCTCTGTCAGCCTTTGTGAAGGATTAACCTCTACTAAGTGATTTGTAATTAATCCAAAGAGTTTAATTTTTGGTTTTCTTGATCAAGAGACATGCCTTGTTTAAGTTAGACAGTCTGAATCAGAGAGACTGACAAGAGATGTGGGAGCCATTTTTTTTTCCATTTGTCTTATTAGAAAAGATTTTCCATAAATATTGAATATGATTTTTGAATGGGATTATTGTAGAAAAAGGCTGGTTATCCCTGCCTATAGGTGACAATAAGGAATTTACGATGTAGTTACTTTGAACGCTTTTTACCATGATAACAGTGAGAGGTGGGGAATTAAAGAGTCTCTGGACCAGATTCCCAAGCTGTCAGTTTGTTCTGAGTTTCTAACCTCAAATCCATATAAACAAAGTATTTATTGAAATTTCTATGGCTCCCTCATTGAAAGGCACTGCCCTGTAACTTCTTTTCTCTCTTTCTGTTCCTCTCTTCCTGAGATTTTCTTTTTGGTTCTAAAGGCTAGAACTTCCAACAAAAAGTTAAACTGTTAAATTCTCTGTGCAGAATTACCTGCTTTCCTGAGATGGCAAACTTGCACAGAACTAGGTATGACTTAATTAAATATTTTAATACTTATATTCGATAATGCTTGAGCACTACTATAAGTGTGTGTGATTTTCCATATTAATGAAATGAAAGGTCTGTGCATGGCACCAAGGAATACTTCTGTGCTTAATACTTAACATTTGGAAAAGTTCTTGGAACTGAGTCAGGATGCACATGAGGAACAATCTGAATCTGAAGTGGAACAAAGTGTTAAGAAGGCTCAGTTCTAAAATGAGAGATAAATTAATTTGCCACAGTGGTAATGAAACGTAAATTTTAATGAACGTAGTTGACATTGATGAGATATTGTTCAAAAGTAAGTAAAAACTTTCTGTAAAATGCCTTTAATTCCAGAAACCTTTCTATGTTTGAACAACAGGCAGGTACTGTTGCCTAAACCAATAGAGCGTTTTGCACTGGCAGTTTTCTTCACACGTGCGTGAAGAACATACTACTTTCAGTTTCAGGTTGGTCCTAATGCAGTGATATATTTCAAGGTTTTTTACCTTTACAATTCTTCCACGTGAGCAAGTGATTTCCTCTTATCCTCCCAAATAACCTTGGGATGTCATAACAAACTCCAAGGAGGTCTTTCCCCAATTCTGCAATTTTCTATACCCTTGAGGTGTTCCCACTGTTGCTGCAGTGGAGAGGTAGTGTGTCCTCTGTCCCCTAATCAGGAAACAAACCATGAAGATTGCACACACTGGAGACTGAGGATTGGCATCTGAGGATCACCGGCATCTTGGTCTTAACCCCCACCCTGTCCCCCCATGATTCCTTCTTGATTGACTCACTAACCTTAAGCAGGATGAACAGAGCAACTGTGGCCCCTTTTTATGTCTGAGTATAGAAATAAAACAACTATTTCTTCTGTAATCTTCAGATTAAGGGGAACCTTAGCACCATGTCTATATCACCATACGTCTGTCAGATTTAGCCCTTTCCTCAGTACCAGACAGACCTAGGTCCAAATCTTAGGCTATGTTTCTGTCAAAGCTGCGGAGTTCTATCTACCATCTAACGACAAAATATGTAAATGTGGCTGTACCTCTGCAGAGGAGCTCTCCTAAACTTCTTTCTCCCTTTCTGATTAATTCATAACCTTTAGCATTTCTCCATGTAATCCCAGTCTTTTCATGGAAGATTGGAGTCTTCTATTGGGAAGCCCGCATGTGTCAAGAAAAGACAAACTGGTCATGCCAGCTGAAAGAGGAATGCTGTATCTTACTGAGAGGACTTCACATATCAATATGTGGTAAACGAATGATCAAAAACCATATCACAAGCTGGTGTCCATTCCCACATCATTCAGGCACTTTTAAAGTAGGTACACTGCTTACAGATTTGATCCTAAAATTTGATCCCTGGATGAGTGGGCACACTTGATTCAGCAGTGAGCCAAAGTGCATGCACGACTGGAAATCTTAAACTTTAACTCGTTTTGTGTGATGTCCCAAGAAGTGATACTAGGAATAATCAGAGGCGTAAAGTTATTTATGTGTGTAACTGCTTTGCCGGATTTGAGTACTCTAGACTTTCAGGAGTTAAACTTCAAAGTGTTTAATTAATAATACTGAAAACTGAAGGTTGCAAGTACAGAAAGGCAGGGAGACAGAGAGGAATTCTTTATAAGGGATTACTGCAAAGTTTGTGTATGGCATTTGTTCCTTGTTGGGTTACCAGTTAGATTTCATAGTACGTTACTGCCGGCTTTATCGACAGTGGTTCTTGTGTTATGAACACCTGTCCTTAGGAATTACATGGAGTATATATTAGAGGATGTTGATGTAATGCCAAGTGAAATAAACATTTTCCATGTAAAATATATGTGTTATTCAGTATACGACTAAAGTGCTTAAAGCTAAACAAAGCTCATCTCATGTTTGTTTAGTAAGTGATAGGAAAATGTTTTGGTTTATTCATCTCTTAGTAAACTAATTTAGTTAAATCAATAATTAACATGCTATACAAAGAAACAGAATCAATAATCTCCATCATTTTAACTGTAATTAAGATTTTATGTCAATGTTTTTACTCTGACACATTTAATCTTGGTAAAGATACAGGGAGCCCATTTTTGAACCATTAATTTGCATTTTTCTCAGCTGAAATTAATGGAGAAGCAAATATTTGGCAGAAATCAATATCAGAGAGAATTATGCAAAGTTTAAATCACTTGACATTGTATCTGTTTATCATTCTGTACCCTGGCAGCCAAAGACACTTTAATTATGAGAAACTCAAAAAGGAGAAGATATGTGCTAGAATAGAATCTTAACAGTGATTCATTCCCATTATAGCAGATCATGCAGAGAGTGAGAAAAAAGTAACCAGTAATTAATTTAAAAATCTAACAGACCAAATAGGCCTGCACAGTAAATATGAGGAGTAGCTATTAAAACTGTTCTTGGAGGAGTATTGGAAGGAAATCCTTTCATGCCTAGTGCACAAGGAATCCAAATGCTTTGGGGTTTACAAAGGAGGGCAGCCAAAGAGCTTCTGTGGAAAGCAAGCAAGGCCCATATTAAATAAATACTTGCCTATGAGAATGAAACTTGTAGAACTGCATAGAAAGAAAAATATGTAATTGTCATCTGCATAAAGATGCTGCAGAAGTAGAAAAGCACTTAAGAGCAATTTAATTGAATGCAACAGAAAGGCTCTTGCTGACTGCTGTGTGCTTTGAATTAAATATAACACTCCTGAAGAAAAGTTTCCGTTAGATGGTGTTCACTTACTTTTTCATAGCTTTAGATAGCGTGACTCACTATTGGCATAATATAAATAATAATTTGGGATAAATAGTAATTTCTAACTTGTTTAACCATAAAATTAGTTTAATAAATATTATAGTTAACCAATGAAGTTTAATTTTAATAGTTAAGAACCTAGAAAGTATTTAATTAGGAGTAGTCATTTGCAATTGTGTTAAATGTTTTAATGACACATGAAACATTTTAAATAGCGGGCAGTTTATTTTAAATCCTCTTGCCTCATGGCTTTCAGGATGAAGTCACATATACAGATACTGTTATATTGTAGAGATGGTCTATGTCTTTTGATTGCCAGTATTTTCAGTTCTAAAGGTCTCTTGGAACAACTGTAAGATACCTCACGCACACTCCTATTGTATACAACAGCTTGTTGGTATTAAGCAAACATATCCCTTTATGTTATTGAGTGCAGGGGCAATAGGGGACAGGAGGCTCTTATGCAAGATGGAATTCAGCAAAGTGGAGTAAATCCTGGTGAGGTGAATTGACTGAAAATAGCTCTCTGGTTACATAGTGCGCTTATTGCTTGAGTCCCAGTCCTATGGATGTTACTTTATGTTACTCCCATAAAAAATTCCAGGCAGAAATGTACAATTTTCTCTCCATCCATCCAAATATGTAGATGCCTAGCTGTTTACGTAAGTAGTTTTGAGAAATTTCAAAAACATAAAAGAGAAATATTAGCAGAGATGCTAACCATGATAACAATTTAAATTCTTCAGTCAGTTCCTGAAGTAGTTTGAAAAGAATATCTGGAATTTAAGAAGCTGTTCAGTCTCACACAACTCAGGCAAGCTTCAGTGTCAAACACTTGGCACTGTACATGATTTTTATGGCAGTCTTTATTTTGCTAGTGAATGAACTTGTTAGACAAGGTGAGAGAAACTTTAATGAGAAAAGCAAATTCCTAATTATTCCAGAACTCTCTGCTTATCATGCACGCTTCTCTTTCATTCTCCCCTTTCACTACACCTAGAGAAAACTTACCGTGATCTTGAACTTTTCTTTCTAACAGTGAAATCTCCTCAGAAATGAACCTTGCTACTGTGTTGTTTAGTCTTGAGTTTTGTTTTGCATCCTTTCACTTTTTTTTTCACTATATTGTTGTAAAAAATAAATCAACTGAGAAGTTTCTTGGCTGAAGTTTAATTCCATACATTCTGACTGTCATCTTTTGGGTTCTTGGTATCAGTTCACAAGAACTATTCCTCAAGAATTATTAAGTAATTTCTTCACAGGTCTGGCTTCTAGTAGTTCAGTTAATGTCTTAAATCACATTATAACTGCAGTTGCATAAAATAACTTTAAAGAGCCATTCTTAAATTGATGCATATTTCCCAGGCCTGTGAGATTAAATGTTACGCTTTGTGTATGCTTATTTCTCAGATTTCTATAGTAATTAAAAAAAAAAAGTATTTTCCCTTTCAATATTTTAATACTTTATTGTCAGAAACCCGTTTGGAAGTCAAGTGCTCTCATTTCCATATCACAGGTCCTTGGGCACTGTCTGTCTTTATTTCGGCATGGCAGTCTTGCTGTGGTACAGCCCCACTGACTGTGTTTCATTGGCTGAGAATGTAGAGCATGTGGTTTTGGCTGGAATCGTTCCTGAACTAGCTGAGACACTGTTGCATAAAGCGCCAGGGGTATTATTCTGCTGTATCATCCACTGACCTCAGAGACAGGAGTACTGAACCAGTTCTCCTGTACAAGTGGTAATGCGTGTGTTATGGTTTTCTTGGCTGGAAAACTCTTTGGGCACACCACAATTTTGTCCTGGCAGAGCAAAGCATGAAGTGTAACAAGAGACTTGGATAACTTCTAGTCTGTGTGTGTGTGTGTGCTTTTTTTCCCCTAAAGAAACAAATGTAAGACAAGAAGATGCTTTACACATCGTTGCAACTGTTCCTTAACTGGAACTGATTCAAAATCCACTGAAGTCAGTTTTAGGACTCTGCTTTACTGACAGGTTAAGCACATCCTCAGCGTGAATTGGAATAGCTAATAGTGCTCTAGTTCCAAAGTTTCAGTAGGTACAAGATGGGGCAGAATATAAATGTGCCCGCCATGTGATTTTTTAATGCCCATTCCATTTGTCCTCTTCTACCTACTTCATTTTTCCTTCATTTTCCTAATACAGGAAAAGAAGAACTAGAATAAATATTATTAAATACTTTTTTTTCATATTATTTCTTACAGTGGGTCATTTCCATCTACATCTGCTTGCTTTATTGTCATGTTATTGATTTATGAGTTGAAAATTCGATTACAATATTTGTCAATAACCATTGAAATTCTTTTATGGTCTCCAGTGGCACTCTGAAATACGTCTGAATGCTGCATAACTCCTTGTCAGTTATCTTGTGGTAAAATAGCGTTTAGTAATTATGCTGTCTGCTTAAGAGATTAAAAAAAAAAATCTAATCTTATTTGTTACTTAATAAATAATGATGATGTAGAACTTGCACAGGTAATAATAATGAGATGTCTTATTAATTCTTTTATGCCCATCATGGTCTGTCCTATCAGCAAATAAAGCAAAGAAAGATAATACATCTGTATACAGTTTAATGCTTATACTGTCCAAATTTATGAGAACTTTACTTACAAGCTTAGTCCTTGCTTTTTAGCCGAAAAGCTGTAGTGGAGTGTAGTGTGAATATGTGGTTGATACGAACAAGTTTGTGGTTGCAGAAATGTGTATGAGTACATTAAAGTGCTGGGACTGTTCTCTAGCACCAGCTTACATGAAACAGCCCAGAAAGTAACAGTACAGGCGAGTGAATCCTTCCTGGGATTGTTCACTGGAGCTGTTTAATTTATGAGCATACATGTTGACCATATGACCACGCTCTTGTTTAACACCTGAATTCCACTCCGAGCTATTTAAAAATTGTTCCATTAGCAATGGATTCTGGCATTTGACCTAGTCCTATCAGCACTGGAGACTTACCAGAAAAGTAATTATTAACTTACATTGAACAGAATTACAGGCAAGTTAAATCTCCCTCAACAGCACACAGAAAAGAAAGCAGTTTGAACTACAGGAGGTAGCTTTGGGTAAGCTCAAAAAGGGAAGAAATAGGGAATCTATCCCTGTTAGGAAAGAGTTTAAAGAAGAAAATATTTGAAGCAGTAATGATTTTCCCAGCCAAAGTCTGGGTCACGCAGTCAGCCAAACAACAATGAATCAATACAATGTATCAAGTTCTGAACAACGTAAGTAAAAGAGCTCTCACAAATGACGTCAATCAGGATTTTGACATTACAGTGATTTAAATGCCTATTTGGTACATGCTTTACTTCAAGCCTGTGAGTCAGTCAAGTGAATGAGGATAAAATGAGGCAGATTCTGCAGAAAACTGGTCAAAAGCACCATTTCTTTTCCTAGTCATTAATTCCATTTTAATTTCCTTTCCCCCCCTTATTTAAAATGCAAAAACCTTCCAGTTGATTGTGGCTAAGAGGTGTGCATTTTTTTCAACATGAAGTTTGTGTCTTCCTATACCCTTATACACCACATTATATACACCCTTACGCTTATGTAACATATATAGAAGATACATAACGTAGATACATCAAGGGTCTATGTGCATGTTGCATTTCTTTTCTGACAATGAAATATAAACCCCTTATGTTTTCAAGCTGTGTTAAACAAGAATTTCTCTGTCACGCCAACTCTGTTCCCCATAAGGCTAGGAGGGCTGAGATTTAGAAGGGAAGCATTACTAAAAAGCAGTTGCTGATCTGGAACCAGGTGGCTTCGGACACACATCTCCTACAGTGCATCCAGCACGTGTGCTAAATTTATGTGGTCTTTGGCTAGTCTCTTTAATCACAGCTGGGATTTATTTCCAAGCAGGAAGGGCAGAAAGTCTGGCATAAGCGAAGTGGTGCTTGTGCCTCAGACTTCTCTGTGGACTCCCATAGCCTGCAGAGACTCGACTCAGGTCTGCTTCAGAAGTCATACCTTCTTTGTCACTCTAGGAAGGAAGAGTCACCTTGTGAAAGTAATTTCTAACTAGAGCCATACTACTAGTGTAGAGCAGCAGCACTCATAAACCATTTGGATTTGTTTTTTTAATTTAAATTTTGATTTCAATTTTAATTTTATTTTTTAAACTATTTTTCTTTTTACTTTTGGTATTTACGCTGTTGAAGCTACTGTATTAGACAGCACTGGAACAGGTTGCCCAGAGAGGTTGTTGAGTCCCCATCCCTGGAGGTGTTCAAGGCCAGGCTGGATGTGGTCTTGGGCAACCTGGTCTAGTGGGAGGTGTCCCTGCCCATGGCAGGGGGGTTGGAACTCAATGATCTTCAAGGTCCTTTCCAACCTAAACCATTCTATGATTCTATGATTCTATGATTCTATGATCTTCTGCTTCGTGGAGCAGGTACTCCTGCTGAGTGCTGTGTTTGAGTCATTGCTTCTTTGCTCATCTCAGCTGGAAGATGTTCTTTGTGTATCTCATAATGACCTGCCCTGCTGACTCATTTGATTCAATCTTTTAAGAAGGCCAGTGTTGCTCTCTCCAGTTAGTAAATCAGCCTGTATTGGGCTGAAGGATACACAAACTAGCTTTGCAAACAAATGCTGCTAGGCTTGGATTTTTATCTGCTTTTAAACCCAGTCCTGTATCTTTGAATATGGGATGCACTGATTTATGTGCAATTATTGCCTATTAGGTCTTGTGTGCAAATAACCTTGTGCGGCTGTGCTTAAATCTGATTTTTCTGGTCATTGCTGGAGCAATGCCCAAGAAACAGGACAGGGGACAAGTAAAATGGCTTTGCTCCCAGGAAGAGGCTGTAGAACACAGCAAGATGCAGGAACGGAATTCTCAGCTGCAGCAGCTGCCTCAAAACTCAAGGCTAGTCACCATTGGAGACCCAACTCCTGCTGGGAGTGTACAAGTGACTGAATCTCTCAGAAAGAGCCCAACAGCTATGTTTCTATGGCACAGACAATTCCCAACACTATGTAGCGATGTAGCTGTATGCAGTAGTACAGAAAGATCATTTGCATGGGCTTGTGATGGAGTGCTGTCTAAACAGCAGCAAAGTTCTCTGCAATGAGTTCTTTTGGTGTAGTCGATCCATGTATCTCCAGTTTTGAAAATAATACTTTCCTATGGAAGCTGTTAAAACAAAGCTAAAACTCATGGGGACTCCAGCTTCCTTTATTATTGCTGAAATTGTCACTGATTCAAAGAAAAACCCAAAGCATTCTGGAATGTTTTTTCCCCATGGTTTTGGCAGTGTTAAGCTGTTGCTGAAGCTTGCAGTCTGTTAAATGTCTGGAAGACCATGTAGATGTTACACATAATTAGGGCAGCCACTTCACTTTGTGTCTGATCCAGCAACGCAGCATGATTTGTGCAATCTAGTATGGCAAGAATTAACATGACAGATCTGAGGAAACGTGAGACCAACCTCACAGCTAATAAAACAGAAGATTGTTGATCAAATAAAAACACCAGCAAATGTTTTTTTTTTTTTTTGTCTTTGGTTAAGCATGACACAGATTAAGGCTGAGAGGCTTGTAAGGTCTAGACAGTACGAGCTCTTAAAAAGATGCTCAATGTGGGTAGGAGGACATAATTAGCTCCTTTCACCAGCTCAATTTTGCCCACGAAAGGACGAGGCCAACTGCAGCATGTGCTGCCTCCTTCCTTTCAGCCCACAGTTCTTCAGAGCAGAAGTGAATAGGGCTCTGTGGGTGAAGGTCATGGCCCAGAGCACCAAAGCTGCACCTTTTTCCATCTAAAGAAGCATTAGCAGCACCTCTTCACCTAGCTGAAAGCTGAAGAAGATGCTTTGGAGAATGTTTCCTGCCCACTCTTAGTCCTGAGGACCTTCTAACTCCAGGCTATAACTATTAATACTCAAACTTTGTTACACGTAAGGCAGCAGAAAATCAGACTCTGAGGTACTGGAGTAAAAAGGATCTTTTTTTTTCACTAAATATCTTTTTTTTTTTCGCCTTTATAGGAAGAGGAAGTAACCGATTTCTGCTCTGTGAATGATAAAGATGACCTCTGCTGCACACCTGCTATTAAGAGGCTATGGGAGGAAAGAGGCAGAAGGCAACGTGCTGGGCTTCAAGGAAGTGTGCTTAGTCTGGCTTCACGCTG
The DNA here is from genome assembly GCA_008711295.1 of Anarhynchus alexandrinus. NCBI lineage: Eukaryota > Metazoa > Chordata > Aves > Charadriiformes > Charadriidae > Anarhynchus > Anarhynchus alexandrinus. The sequence continues at coordinate 457,338 of VUYV01000410.1, read as the reverse complement.
GTGCTTTAGGATAATGACTTTTTAAAAAAACTGTTAAAGCTGTTTGCAGTGGGCTAGAATTCATGTTTCTACAGAGTGTGGGAGATGTTATAACTTTTTCTTCTGCTTGGAAAGACTTAAACCCACAGTTCTTACCCCTCAGCAGGGTGTAATAACCTTCCAACTCACCTGGAGCTGCTTTACAACCCATCAAAAAAACCCAAGATTCAGTAACCAAAAGGGTTTATTGTTTTGTAGCCCAGTGACCACTTGGTCACTGGGCTACAAAGGAAGAGAAATAACTTGAATTTTGAGCCTTTTCTCCAGGAATACTTATGTTTTTTGCATAGAGTTTTGGAAAATAAGTTGATAGGGACCTCAAGGAGAGAGATTATCTAGTGTTCCTGACAGAAATGCATATGGTCTGTTTTTAAAAGCTACCAGCAGCAAAAACTTCAATATCTTCTTCTGCAACTTATTCCAATACTTCATTGTCCCCCGTGTTAGAAAGACTTTCCCAGTTTTTAACTTGAATCTTTCCTCCAACAAGTTATTTCTTGTTTTATCTATTGTGACCATGTAAACATACTATCCCCTTTCTTTTTGCAGCAGACTGGTATGTATTTAAAGATTTTTCTTACCTTCAGCGTGATATATTACAGGTTAAACAATTGTAATTCTGTCCTTTCTCCTACTTATTGGTTCTATAGCTCTGATAATACTAATTCCTTTCTTGTGGGTCCTGGGCAGTTAGTCCACAGTTTTTTTGAAGGGTGGTTCTGAGGAATGAATGCATTATTCCATCAAAGGCCTGACTAGTGATCAGTAAAGCAGAAAGCAATACTTGTGGATAAACATCTGAGTATGGCGTTTGTCTGGTTTTTTCTTTTTTTTTTTTTTGCAAGAGCATTAATTTGTTGACTCATATTCAGCTAGTGATTCACTATAATCTGTTCTTGGACAAAACACATAAACAAGGTTTATCCCTAGGGATAATCTTACACGAGACAGTCCTATATATTGATTTTTTTCACTTCAAGGCTTAGAAACCTTCTGATTCATGTGAAATCTTGAAGGTATTTAGTTTTGGAATGAATGAAAAAAGATGTTCTTCTCTCAGGTCAGGTACAGGAGTCAAATGTCTGCAGCATTACTTAGTCCTTGTATGCTACGTCACCACAAGCATTGTTTTTTCTTTATGAAGAGCCATAATCTATCAAAGCGGATGCCACCCTGCCTGCTGAAAACACTGTGCTAGTGAGGGTGCTGAGTTTGGAAGCTGACCAGCTTTTTTCAGCCTTTCCTTTTCCTGAAAGCCTGGGAAGGCAATGGGCTGTGGAAAACATGCACATGTCTGTAGTCTAAACTTTACACATAGAGCTTCTGCAGAGCTCATTCTTTCCTTATAGTAAGCAAGAAAAATGCAGGCCTGGGACCTTCTGCTTGCCACAATGGCACACAGCGAGGCTCCCAGCAATACAGGCTCAAGGTCTGACCACAGCAAGATGTACTGAGGCCAGGCTGAGCTTGGAGAGCGCGTATGGCAGCGGAGTGATGGGAGGCTGTGCACGGCTGTCATTCCTCGGTAAGGCTGCTGCTGGTGCTCAGGCTCGGTAGTGGCTCAGAGCTAGCAGACTTAGATGTTACAGTGCTGGACATTGCAGCACGTCGCTCTCTAGGGGAATCCACAGCTGTAGTTGAAGTGCACAACAGGATTTGAATGACTAATGGAATAGGAAAAATAAGAGAGCCTGTAAATCCTAGTGTCTCCGTTGTCTGCTTCAGTAAAGGCTTATTAAATACTCATTGCAACAGGGAGTGGATCTAAATTTTACTGGACCAATGAATATTTAATTCAATCTTAGAAGGCAGAAAAAATTCAAATGGGATTAAGGGAGCTGCATGTGAGAACACCTTTACATCATCATGCTTAGAGCATTTATGTTGGCAGGGAAAATCAGTTCCCCTTAGGCACAGAGGAAACTGAACCTGGTTTGACTGCACACCAGAGGAGTGGTTTAGTCCATGATAAAGGAGAAAATGCAGTCTTTACTTCCAGCTGCACTTACTAAGGGTATGGATTCCCCAAAAGTGTTTCTTAAATGTTTCTTAGAAGCAAGACAGACAAGTTTCAGTTATCAAGGAGGTACCTATTCACTTAGTGTATGCTGTGTCCCAGTAGTTGCCACAAGTTGAGTACAGGACATAAAAGTATAAGAACGAGGTGGGTGGATTTGATACTATTTCTTACCATTCTGTCATCCACCAAACATTCTCAGCTTAGGGACTTCTATGTGTATTTCTATGTAGTAATCTTCATTAGATTTCTGTAAACCCGCCTGGTGACTCTTAAATCCATTTAAACTTTCAGACTCCTAAATATCCTCATGACTCATTTACATGTTTTGTGAGGAATCACAGGCTTTGTTTATTTTCGACCTGGTCCTTGCTAGATTAATTTTATACTGGTACTAGTCTGAATTTAGGCAGGTCTGTGTATGTGTAACAGCAGCCACCTATGGGACTGTTCTGGTAGGGGACCCGGGACTGGAGCTCAGAGTCCAAAAATTCTCAGCTTGGGATTTAGGAAGCTTTTGTGACAACCAGATGGTTTGGCTGGCTAAATCCTTCTATGTATCTAGACGTCGGCCCTCAAATAACTGTGTTGAAGTTAACAGGGCAATTTGCAGGTCTGCAATTTGTATTACCTACAATGAGACTTGCACAATTTCACCTTACGTAATATAAATTGGGTTTGTTTACTTCTTATGTCAATAAGCTGGAGAAGCCTGTAACATCTAGTAAATGCATAAAGGTAATATATAGCAAATATAACAGGTTTCTAACAGTACTTGGCATGTAGGACAGATTTTCTAGGGTTCACCAGTAAATTAACAGCTGTCCTTTCACAAGAAATCATCATGAGTGATTCTGAGAATGTTGTATGATTTAGGAGCATAAATTGTAGGCAAAGCTGAGAAAGTTTTGAAAATGTGCCCTTTATAATTTTTATATTTTTTCCATCAGAAAATCTGGACTTAAGTATAAGATTTGAGTATTTGGAAACATTAACAATGATCTCTGCAAAAGTGTGTCCAAGTTACCTGATTCCTCTTGTAGAACACTGAAGGCAATCAGAGCAGTTAAAAGGCACCCAGCTGTTTCTTTTTCTCTTTCTTTTCTCCCATTCTTAGAGATCACACTAAATCACATTACAGCATTATCTCCAGGTTTGGAACTTAAAAAACTAGGTGTTTAGAACTTTAATCTCCAGAGCTGGTGAGGGTTTGGAGCTGTATCGATCCTATGAGGAATGCTAGCCGAGCTCTGTGCTCACGGCTCCCATGCGCTTCTGTTCTCAAGTTCTACAAAGTGTCTCAGAATTTAGATTTCCCTTTTCAGTCACTCCAGAATGACATGAGCTAAGGAAGTTTTAAAATGCATTTCTTAGACACATACAGATTTTTCCAGATTCATGCTCACTTTACATTGAAAGTTAGCAAGAACAGGAAAAAACAATGAAAATGTTTTATTTTATGATCTCCAGGTGCTGTTATCTTCAGTTCATATAGACAGGGTGGTTGGGGACAGTGCCGGGACTATTAACAGGAAGATCCTTTTTGTGTGTTTACTTGATCATAAATTACCAGATACTCTTGGCATTGTAAAACAAGCACAGACTCAACTTATCACGCAGACATAGTTTTCTTATGTGAGACCTTAATCTTGAATAAAAATCCTAACATTGGGCGCATTCTTCTGAAACATTCGAAGCCTCTCTATAATATTAGTTTTGCTTTATTAAGTTCACCTCATCAGCTAATTTAACATCAGTTCAGACTGATAATTGGCTATAAAAATAAATTCTTTAAGTATGGATACTAACGTTCTCCTTTTCTCAGGAATCAACAGGTAGGTTCACAGGTCATAATGATTTACTCAACCATCCAAAACAACACAGTAGATTTGAGTAGTTAGTGTACTGTACTTTGTTGATCAAAAAAATTATAGTAAACGTGGAAAAGAGTCTAGAATGTCTGCTTGAACATACTAATTTTATCGACAATAATTTAAAATATATAGAAAGTACAGAAATAGCAATAGATAGAGAGTAACGGTCAGTTATGATTGTTTAAGCTAGCAACATGGTTTTTATTCAGCTAGCTTTTCCAGGCTTTTCTGACTTGAAGGTGGCATAAGCTTTAAGTACTGTACTGATTATCTGTATCTATATAAAGTTAAAGGGATATCTGGAAAATGGAGAATGATCTGAGATAATCTGAGATTGATAATTCTATTATCAAAGTAATAGTAAGACCAATTTTTAATTAAGATAGTAAAATTATGCCTTCATGTCTCAAATGGTGAAAGTAGGATTCTAAAGTAACTTACGATGGGTAGAGACTACCCACAATTGTGTTTGTCTCAAGAACCTGTGGTTTTCTCATGACTTAGGAGAGGTTTGTCTAGTCAAACTCTTGTTTAGCAAATGCATAATCAAAAGGAAGTCTGCAGAAAAAGCATACCAAATCTTTCAAATGCAATCTTACTTCCATTCACAGAGGGTTTTTTTTTTTTTCTGTTTTAAATTGAAAATCCTGGAAAAGCTTGGTGAATCTGAGACAAAAAGAATTCCTGGTAGACAAAAGTACATCTTTTAAGATCACCCCATCATCTAAGCTGTTTAGTCTGTTTCTTCTTATTATGCTTATTTTCCTGGCAAACCACAGCTAGGAAACAATATACTATTTGGCAATTCAAATATAAAGAAAGAATCCAGGAAGAAATAGCGGGGAATAGGAGGATGTTGTGTGACGAAGTGTACTGTTAGTTACTGATTCTAATAAATTTTTTGATAGGAGATGCAAAATTAATATTTGCCTGTCTTGCAGGCTTTCTTCTTACTCATTAAAAATGTGTCTTCTCTTTTCTTCCTGGTATAGAGATATCTGTAATTGTATATACTGTTTATATTAAAATAGTATGCAGGGATAAATTCTGTGTTTAATTACCACGGTGTGAACCTAGACAAACTTTAATACATTTCCTAGAATACTCCTCTCTTTATAGAGGCAACAGAATTTTGCGCCCAGATTAAAATTTTAATTGAATGTGTGAAAGGGGAAATAATTGGTAAATCACAGGAAAATTGTGATCCGTCATGACAATATTTTTGTTAGATCTTTTTCGACCATGCAGTCCTCACTGCTAGGCAATATCTAGGAAGGTTCCTGCATGCAGCACGTTTGTTGTAGCAGAGGTCAGAGGAGCTAGGTGAATCTGAGGTAGGTGTAAAGGAATTATTAGACAAAGTAGTTAAATGGGGGGGTCAGGACCAGATGTCATTCTCCTGACAGCACTGAAGGAACTCTGATGTGAAATTGCAGAACGGTTGGCCAAGGCCATCACAAGCAGCCCCAGCTCTGGAGCAAGGTTACCCACTACAGACCAGCGGGTCTGATTTCCATACCTGATTAAATGCTGAAGTTTAAAGAATATGATCGGTGTGTGCATGAATGAACGTGGCCTGTTGGGAAGGAGTCAGCATGGCTTCTGCAAAGAGAAGTCTTGTCCCACTGACCTGCTGGAGCTCTCTGAGGGCATCTATAAGCATAAAGATAAAAGGGAGCCAAGGATGCACTTTGTTTGGATTTAAGCCATAACTGTTGTAGCAGTTAAAGGCTTGTATGTGATGCACAGACTTGAAGCTACCAGCTGACATAGTTTCATGCCACCACAACTGATTTTTTCCAACCAGTAACATTTTTCAGTAAAAAGAATAAGGCAAAACCAGGAGCTTGTGCCTGTCAAGAGCTGAAGGCAGCCAGCTGTGCCTTGTACTCTGCAGCACTGCCCAGCCAAGGCTTTCAAAAGACAGAAATGGGATGGTTGGGGTCGTTGGGCTTCCAGCTTATTTTGGTTTCTGGTGCAGCAGCTGACTCTAATGATCAACCTCTGTCTGGGAGAAACAGCAGGATTTTGAGGAAAAGTATTTTACAGTGATAAAAATGTCATACATTTAGCAAGAAATTTAAATGTTGGGTTTTTTTTTTGTTTTCCCTCCCAATTTATTGCAATTTAAGAATACTCCTGAGGCACTCATTATTAACATTCAGGGATTGGGTTTTAACCGCTCCAGGAACAGTATAAGTGTTTCAAACGTGTTTGAATTTGAGGTTAAGGGAGTCAAGAGTTGGGACATTCTTTTCTCAAGTAAAGGAATAGGGAAATAATGAGTGTGGTATCTCCTGGTACCGGTCTTTCCCCCTGTTCGTGAACTGGCTGGACCCTGTACCTGTTAAACTGCTTATGGCAGAGAAGTTCAAATGTGATCTCATTGAAATGTAAAGTTCTGGTGAGAGCAGGACCATGCCTAAAGCCACAGATAAGACTGCATTTGCTTATACTAGAGCCCCTTTTCAATACTTTACCCCACTAATGTGATTTATAACCATGTTAAGTCTCATTGACTGTGTCAGCAGGAGAATAAAGGGACCCTGTGAAGAATCTAGTCCACTTTGTTTCTTAGAAATGTTGTTTCAGAGACATGTTTTGGGGATTTTATATATGAAAGAACAAGTTTGTAACAAAATCTGAAAGAGTAATTTACTGGACCCAATTTATATTTTATTTTTCCGTATTGTTCTCAATGGTATTCCACTAGACGTTAGTTTGTTTCATTATCAGTTAAACCACAGTATCTTTATAGGTAAATAACCTCTGCCTTTATGTTCTTAAAATATCACTTCTCCTAGCATTGATTTGGAATCGGTTACATTATTGGCCAGAACAAAGATATTGGCAAGAACAAAGGGGATTCAAAGCCAGTCTGGATTAACAAGAAAAGGTTACATCTATTATCACTAATTAAATGTTCCCTTGATTGCTTTCTAGCATTAAGGTTCAGCCAACACACACAGCCCATCTTCACAGCACTAAGCTCTTTTCAAAACACATTGCCCATATGCAATATGCATCTTGGGAATGGGTAGTACTAACTCTTCACCTGTGCCTGGGAATTGTTTGGGAGCGATGGATCATATTGAAAATCTTATCTCAGGGTTTCCCTAATGATAGGTGGTCGAGTGCTGTTGCCCAGGACATCCACAGATAACTGTAACACTGAAGAATGGCAACTGAGGCCAGGTGGCATTTTTCTGCCAGCTGAAAAATCCCAAAGCCTGGGGATTATCTAAACTAAATTAGAAACTTTAAACTAATAAACTTTAAGCCACAGTTAAAAATATACTGCAGAGTGCAGTGAAGGTTTTAGATTCAGTATGAATTCTCCATTAATGTTAAAAGCGTTCACATGACTTCAAGTAATAGTATCACATTCAGGTACTCCCCATAAAGATACCAGTAAGAAGGTACTCCGCTCATTTCCTCTTTCAATTTTCTTCTCTGTTTCAGAGAAACAAATTCTGTGTGACTTCCCCTAATTATCTGGCATAACTTCCCCCAATTATCTGTCAAACAATGTAGTTAAACTCATTTGGAGATACTGATAAAGACTAACTGGCACTTAATTTGAGCATTGCAAACAGTGCAGCTGTAGCTCATAATTGCCATACTGATTGCAAACATTGAAGTATTTCACCGTTTGGGATAGCAAGCACTCCACACAAGTAGTGGTACTCCGTACATGAACCTCCTCTTCTGATAGAAAGTAGGTCCCATGTGTCCATGGAAATTTATCGTTGTATGCACAAAAGACCACATGAACTGAAATCTGTAGCCTCTGAAATTTCTGGGATAGACGTTACTGATGTATGCTAGGGGGTGACCAAACCCTCTTCTCGATGCCTGTGTGTCTCCTGTAATTCTCCAAAGATTTTTTTTTTCCATATCCCAATGCAATAATGCAATGCAGAATATATTTAGCGCAGCAGAACAGGTTATTTCACACATTAATAATTAACATCAATAAATATTGTTCAAGAACAAATCACAACAGATTCAGACTGATATCCCATGAATAAGTATGTAAGTCTTTTATTTTGTACATAGAAATAAGGCACAGATTGTATAAAATGGACAAACAGAACCAAAACAATAATTCACAACAAATAAACAAACCCCCCAGAAAAAAAACCCATAATTTTCTAAGACATGTGGCAGTAATTAACCATATATTTTGGCAGTAGCTCTCCTCTAAAATGAGACATTCTGGATATTTTCTCAAGTGATCTGAGTGCATTTCAGTCATTTGGAAGTTGATAACTGTATCAAAACATCACTGTGTTTACTCCAGCTTTCTTTAATGCAATTTCTTTAATCTTTTTGTTTTAGCTTTTAAGGCCTGACTTTGTTCCCACTGAAATCAGACAAAAAACCCCAAAACAAAATACGTGATTTCAGTTGGGCTATACTAAAAGTTGCACAACAATATTTATTTTATATTTGGGGTTACAGAGAGGATAACCAATTGTAATGTTGGGCCCTGATCCTGTAAATCCTTATACGTGTCCATGGGCTACCGACATCGATGGCTTTACTCAAGGAAGTAAGGATTGCTTACAATCACAAAAGTTTGCAGGATAAATTTTTAAATGGCTGTAAGCTGAATATTACAAAATCTACAGCTCTAGAGAATTTTCAAGGAACTTCTAGCATTACTTATTTAAACTCTCTGCAGCTACTTTTCCTATTGATTTTATACGACATAAAATTGAGAAATGCATTTAGAAATATTATCACTTTTATTTCTTTTAAATAATGAGTCCTATCTGTCTTATGTTGAAATCACAAGAAGAACATTGACCTAAACCCCTGAAGGAGTGTCTTCTGGGGTAGAGAAGCACAGAAAAGAATACTACACTTCAAGCCATCAGTGACTTGCTCCAGAGTATCCTTCCTTAATAAAAACAAAACCAACAAATGCCAAAGCTAAACTACTAAGTTTAGTGATGTAAAACCAGAACTTAGCTGGGACCTTAGCACTTCCTGCAATATTTGGATTTTCCTAAGTCCCACTGCAGTTTATAATGTCACAAAATGCTCAGATTCCTCCAAGTGCTAAGTTAGCCAGCTCAACAAAGCATTTACTAATTAACTTTGAGACAGATGTAGCACTTTTTGCAAGGGATTGCTTCTGAAGGTTGATTTTTGATTAATTACTTGTTTTATACAAATAATCTGCATTTCCAGAAATTATTGATTTTTTCCAGTAAACCTTCTGATCCTTATTTTAGTTGAGAATTCATGAACTTAAAAAAAAAATGTTAAATTTGTCTTTAAAAGTATTTTATAAAAGCTTTTGTACTGGGTTTTGGAAAGGAAAATGGAAATAACTGTTTTATATTATGGCACAATAAAGGAAAAGTGTATTTTTGAATTACTGTTGAATCTTAAAAATGGTGTTAAATATAAAATAAAATAACCTGAATCATAAGAACAGAATTTAAAACTAAGAGAGGACTGGTATGAAGTGATTCTATATTTTGCAATAATATTAATTTGAAGGTACTGTGGAAATCACAGTTTCTGGTAAGTAAAGCTCTTACAAAATTTCTCCATTCTGAGTTTACATGCTTGAGAGGCGCTATTTATCCACGTTGTTTATGGTTAATGCCAATTTGTCTTGCTCTCATCAAAATGTATGTTTGTTTCTTCTGTGTCTTTTGAATCTTGTATAACGCAACTCTCATTTTTGTAGACCTTTCCCAGATAGTTATGTGATACTGCCTAGTTCTGGAAGTCAGTCAGCTAGCCTGTCTGCTTTTGTTTCCATCTTCAACTCCCATATTTACTTTTTTTTTGGAACTATAGTCACTTAAATTATAGCTTTAAAATACAAGTTGGAAGTATTTTACAAGTAGAGGTAATGACCTTCATGCTAAGAATTCTGTAACTCTGACAAAGAAAATGCCTCACATGTAGGTATCCTTGAAATGCTGGTGGTTGAAAGAAAACTTTAATCACTACAGCTTTTAACTCTGTTATAAGACTCCCTTGCCAATCTTTGAAGCATGACAGAACAAAATAAAATCCATGTTTTATCTGTTGATTTAAGAATTTTATGAATTTTCACACACACACACACACACACAAAAAGTAAATTTTTCTCCAGGAAAGAATGTTGTTAATCAGAAACATCAGGCGTGACCAATCCTTACCAGGAAAGGGTTTAGGTGGAACCACAGTGCGGTATTTTTTCATGTGGAGAAAAAGTTTTAAAAAAATAAAAAAGCAAGAAAATAAAGAGTTCTGATTTTATTTTTCTACTTTTGATGTAATTTTGAATGTGGGGAAAATGCCGTGGAAAATGTAAACATTTCAAGAATCCAGAAACTGGAGTACAGTTTACATGAAGCTGGTATCACACTGCTTTGTAACTCTGAATCTGTCTCTTCAGAGCTTCGTTCAAAACTTCTGACGCAGGTGACCAATATGTCTGAAAGCTGAGCTGAAGAAAATATAACAGCGAGAGAAATAAGTGCCTTCAGGAAGGCAGGCAGAGAGATTTCCCTGTTTGGAGAGCAGTTCACCTTCTGTGGAGTTCCTGCTCAGCTGGCTTTGCTGTAAACCACTTTCACTGTTTGTTGGAAGTACGGAACTAAACGGCAAACACTAAATTATGATGTTTAATGTACTTTATGTACTTTATGTACACATAATATACAAATGTACTTTACAATTTCCTATGAGCAATATGTCATTTATTATTTGTTGACAGAAAGATAGATAAATTAAACACATCGTTTACAAAAAGTAAGTGTTAAATGGCAAGCAGTATTCTTTCCTAGTTAATGCACTGGGCTCTCATTCTGGAGATGTGGCTCTACTTGTAGTTATTCCAGTAACTTGTGTAAGTTTGGACAAGTCTTTTCATGCCTTCCCATCTTTCCTTTACCTTATCTTTTGACACAGTCTTGAAAGCATATGTACAGGCAAAAATGCTTTAACCGCATTGGTGCTTGTGGATGCTGTTTTAACACACGTGAACAGTCATTGTGCTTCGTTCCTGTCCACAATCACTTCATCTTCTCTCAAAAGCATGTGCCCAGGTTCCAAATCAAAAAATAAATATGGTGCTAGTGTCTTTCACTTATATAATTTTTTATATATATATTTTATATAATTAAATAAATAATTAAATTTAATTTAAAAATAAATACTAGCATCCCAAACAAGCTACTGAGGAATTATTTAACTGTCTCCCTGAAGAGAGCTTCAAATCTTCCTGTTTCTCATCTTCAGAGAGCTATGAATTTAGGATGAGCTCCTACTAAACATAGCTGGGAGCAAATATGCGTAGTTCCTGTGGTAGTGCTTATAGGAGGTACGTATGTGCCTAAGCACATGGAGAAGCACTAGCATGAACAATGAAGTTTTTGCAGCCGATCTTCAGAGCTTTGCAGTTAACATCAAGGATTGCTGCTTAGTCTTAGATTATATTAAATGTACTTAATGCACTAGCTTTAATATTGCTTCCTAAGGAAAAGGAAGTGGGTATTACATCCTTGTGAAAGAGGAAAAATAGCCTGTGTATCCTTTGCTGCACGAGAAGGCAGTGCAGACTTCTGCTCTGCAGACTACTGGACAGACTGCCTGTGACTGTTGGCCAGGATTTTGGGCAGAGCACGCACAGTTTACACTACCCGAGATTCTGCCACGATGACTTAATTCCAGGGAGATGCCACCTCCTCGCAGCAGGATTTCAGGGAAGGACATAAAGCTAGCAGCAGCTGACTCTGCCTATCCAAAGAATGTCAGATAATGAAGCCCTCTGGGAGATATGTGACTATTTCCCTTTTCCATTTTCAAGCTATCTCTTAGAACAAATGATGCCATTTGACAAATAAAAGACATCATTGATGACTCAGATAGGAAAAACAAGATTACTGATTCAAAATGTACTATATTATAGAAGGTGGGAAGAAATGATTACATCATTCAGGATCTTGGGGCACTTCTCAGATTGCATTTCATTTGTCATGACAGCTTTTCAATGCCAGCTTAATCTTGCAGCCCTGCTGTGGGAGCTGATATCCTGTAAACTTAGAGTGACTTAATGGAACAGGAGGCACAATGTGAGGTCTTTAATTTAAAATAACGTGTACTTTTCCTTTCCAGTTAAAGATTTGTTTCACAGATGTTTTGCCAATATTTGAATAAGAGTTTGCTACCAGACCTCTTTTTTCTCTTCCTGGCAAGTTTCCTTTAAAAAGTAGTGTACAACATGAAAAATGCATGTATTTGTGCAAAAGGAGGTGGGGGCCTAGAGAACACATTCAGTTTAGGTGCAAAATAAGAGAGAGAAACAGGGGGAACATGCGCCCATAAGGAAAATGTCATTAGGTGGACTCACTAGAAGAGTTTGTTTCAGAAGATGCAGTTTGCACACTATAAGTTTTGAAGTAAAGCTAGAGGATGAAAGTCTTGCTGATGATTCAAAGCATCTGGAAGTAGAAAGGAGCTTTGCAGCTCCTTGACATTTGTGCAATAAAGCCCATTCCAGGAACAGCTGCTCCGAATGTGACAGTTATGAGCTGTTGTAATAATGGGTAATAATTCCTGGGTAATAGGAATGGGTAATTATTCCTGGGAATAATCCCTGGGTAAAAACAACCTTGCTCCAAACTCTTTACGGATACTGAGAAAGAATCTCAGCATGGTACATGGGAGTGTCACCTTTGCTTTCTTGTTACACGCAGTTCTCATCCATTTTTGTTGTGCACTCTAAGCCCGAAAGCATTAAGCAGAAGCAGAAAAGTGCTTGGATAATTCTTGCATTCACTGCCAGTGGTACAGTTTATTGGTATTAAAAAAACAATCCAAATACAGGTCTCCGTCGTTCTGTAACACCTGACTTTAGGGCGCTCAGCACCTTAGGAAGAACATAGTCGTATGTCTGTGCAGAAGCATTTAGGTGATTCACAGGGAATGGAGGTGCCACAGGTGAAGTTTCAGAACAGGCTAAAAAAATTTCCACGCCTTCTTCACGTTGAGGTGATTTCACCTTCCAGGAAAATGCCCTAGTGATTGTCAAAAGGAAGAGGACACTGAACACCATTCCCTTGGAATCTGGGCTTAATGCAGAAAACTAACACCTGAACCCAAAACCACTCAAAGACACAGGACAAAGGACCTTTGTTGTGGTTTAACCCCAGCCAGCAACTGAGCACCACACAGCTGCTCATTCACTCCTCCTTCCATGGTGGGATGGGGGAGAGAATCGGAGGTATAAAAGTGAGAAAACTCATGGGTTGAGATAAAAAGAGTTTAATAATTGAAAAAAAAAAAAGTAATGAAAAGGAAAATAACAAAGAGAGAGAAATACAAGCCGAGAAAGACAAGGGATGCAAATGAAAACTACTGCTCACCACCAACAGACTGATGCCCAGCCAGTCCCCAAGCAGCAGCCCCCAGGCCAACTTCTCCCCTGTTTTTATATCATATGGTATGGATATCCCTCTGATCAGCTGGGGGCAGCTGTCCCAGCCCCTCTCAACTCTTTGTGCACCCCCAGCCCACTCGCTGGTGGGGTGGTGTGAGGAGCAGAAAAGGCCTTGACACTGTGTAAGCACTGATCAGAAATATCCAAAACACCCCTGTATTATCAACACTGTTTCCAGCACTAATCCAAAACATAGCCCCATACTAGCTACCATGAAGAAAATTCACTCGATCCCAGTCAAAACCAGCACAATCCTCCGTATTCAAGGCTTCACCAAACAGAACCTCGTGTGCATAGAGGACTGTCCTTCAGCTCAGAGTCTCCTCTCTCTCCACAATGCCTTCCCATGGATAGGTGGGTTCCTGCACATTTTGCTGACTTTATGTGGCTTCCTGCTCCATTTGCTTTCTAGTTTGGATCCATTCAGCAGCATTCAAGCAGTAGAGGCATGTTTAGCTCTCTGCTGGCTGTTCAGGCGGCCTCAGGTAGTTATTTTTTTGAGTAGTGTAGTCAGGAAAGGTTAAGAGTTAGACATCTGAAAGTCAAACACACTAGTAATAAGCTTTTATGTACATTTTATTCTCAATAACCTACATCTTCAGGTTTCCAAATCTGACTGAATGTTGAGTGAGGGTTTGGAAGAGAGCTGGTGTCTGATAGTTGCTTTCCAGTGCTTGCGAAAAGGCTGGTTATCTAAATGTCATGTGCTGCTTTCCCACTTGTTTTTCCAGTACCTCAATTAAGCTGTGTCAGTACACACGTACAAAGGATGTAAGCCAACCTATACAGTTACATTACCAGTCTCATTATTCAATACCCATAAACATGTTACATATTTTGAATTTCTTACAGAGCAGTTATGTGTTCACTGCAAAGTCTTGTACTGTCTTTTCAACTTAAAGAGAGGAATCATGACAATAATCTTAGTAAAATCTTATATATTGTGTAGTTTGCACAGATTGTCTTATGATATCAAGACTCATGTATTTTTTAGAAGGTTTTAATTTTGAATCCTGTGGTTTTGGGATCTCAGCTCTCCTTTCATGAAAGGACATTGTTAGCTCTCAAGATTCTGCAAGCAGGAAGAGGGGAGGAAAAACTGTTAATATCTCATTATCTGGTGGTGATCAGCATGAGCTTTGAATTATCAGCTTTTGGCAATACTTACCGAAAGTAACCTGTCACTGGACAAGGACAGGGAAGCGTGATGTTTTGTACAGTGTCATGAGATCCTCCTCTGATCTCAGTGTCAGTGTGAATAAGGCATGATGAAGGTTTCAGATTTGTTATGCACAGATGAAGCACAGTGAATTAAGCCTTTTGCAGAGCGGCAGGGCAATAATATTGATAAATGTGTGATTTGCATGTATGGCAACATGTTGGCTTTCCTCAGAGTATTCTGGTTTGCTAGATTGTGAAGCACGTTATTTGTCTTGTCTTGGTTTTCAGTAATTGCAGATGTTTCTATTTCCATGTAAACTGCTAGACTCATGACAACTGGAGAGCTTCTAGCGGGGAACTGAATGGTGGGAGGATAACAGGCAGTTATATTTCCCTGGAACTGGGAAAACTCTTTTAACTTTGCTTTCATGCAGGTTCACAATTTGTTTGGGTGGGAGGAGAGGGGGAAGTATGATGGGTTTGTAACTCTAGTGCCAGAAGAGGATCCCATTTGAGTGAACCTCATTTATCTTCCTGTCGACTGCTGTAGGTCCTGAATTTCAATTTGAATGAGAAATTTGTTAGGGTTTTTTATAGGCAAAACTAAACACTATCAGTTGGTCCATGGGCACTTGCCACATCAGACCTTGATGAAAAGAAATACGGCAGCTGTCTTTCACCACAGCTGTAGTGCGGATGGACTTCAGCTGGCTCTACTTGCAGACTCCACAGCCTGATCTGGCTGCTGGCCCTCACTCTACCCCCTTTCCCTTAATCCGTGCTTCCACCACCACCTCTTTCTCCTCTTCCATTGCATTTGCCAAGCAGCTACTTAAGAAATCTCAGCAGAATTCAGGATCTGGCCCAGCATTTCAGCTGGTTGATGTATTTCAGCTGTAGGGAAAATGGTAAGTCAGAGCCTGAGAAACAAGGAAGTGGGGAACCGAGCTCAGTCTTTATGAGCAAACCTTGTCAACATAACTTACTTACCAGATGGTGTTGCTTAGAGGGTTGAATTTACTCTGAGAGCAGGATAGCAAGGCTGCTTAATATTTAAAGATACAGAGTATTTCCTTGCAGTTTCATACTTAGGCGTGCATATTACAGTGTCTGTTTGCAGGTTTGCATGGTTGTGTTAGTTGCTAAGACTGAAAGTCAGCCTAGGTTTAAATAATGACACAACTTAGAACTCAGGGAACCAATTACCTATTTATTATTCATTAAGATGACAAAATTGGACCTCTGTGAATATCTGCAGGCATTTAGGAAAGTTTAAATAAATAAATAAATCTCATCTGGGTCTCTAGGTCAACTGAAACATCAAATGAAAACTGCTTCCGCTAAATTATACATCTTTCCTTCCTGAACAGTGAGGAAATGAGGAGAAAATTGATTTGCCATATGTAACTCACACAGATGAGCTGGGATTGTATAGAAAGTGCATCTTGAATAGCAGCATCTGCAATTTGTAAGATATTCTCATGCAAGAAGAACAGGAAAATCAGGAAAAAAATCTAAAAGCAGAAAGTTAATATGCTGAAAATGTGTATTTCCATGGATAGAGATAAAAATGGAAATAGAGCTGATCATAGTTAATACTAGTGGGTCAGTCACATTGCATACCTCATTATTACTGAAGTTATTAATAGGCTGCTCAGAAAATAACATTATGTTGGTAACCTACCAGTCACTTTTTCCTGTGTTTATACATTTAAAATTGTGTGGTTTGATTTATTTTTTATGTCAGTAGTTTTGACATGTTGCTGTTTTTATACCTTTAATGTTGGCTGTGTGAATGAACTGCAAGAGATTAATACTTATTTGCATAAACCTATAATTTTTTTTACCTATAAAATTATAATTTCACTAAAAAAAGGTCTAAATCTTTGAAAATATGTTCTAGAACTAACCAGCAAGTGGATACTATATTCCACTCTTTTGCTTTTGATCCTGATCAAAGCCAAGAAGAGCAAAGGAATTTTCATTCTTTGTAACAATAACCGATGAGGCTGGTGAATTTGGACAAATTTGATCTGCTGACATACAACCTCTAAAGGAATTGTTCATTAAAAAAACAACAACAAAGCACTCCCGCCCCAACTTGTCAGCCTGTATTTTATATCATCAGAAACTGGAGTACAAACGAGCTTTTAATTAGATTTGGTGTGGGTTTTTTTTTTAAAATATTACTGTCTTGATTTGTAATTTATTTTCCATTAGTGTGTTGACTTCTCCTATTGACAAGGAGTGTCAGAGGGCTAATTAACTAAGCAAATAGTTCCATAATCAAAATGTTTTTATGAGGCCAAAATGCAGTGAAATAAAAAACCCTCTCCACATTAAAGAAAATTAAGTGGTCTACAGTAAGATTGGAAAGTCCCTTTCTGAAACCACATTATCTCAGCTGTGATAGTCATCTTTGCTGAATAGTGCGTTTTCCCCCCCCGTCAAATACTTCAGCCTCCTGTGAAACCCTTTGGATGAGTATAAGGACACTGCATGGTTGATATGATGTGTCTAATCTAACTGGCAATTTAGTAATTTTTCTGAGAAGCAAGTATTTAATATCTTTCCATGAAGGAGAAAGTTGAGACCTCCAAATTTTCTTGACTCAAAATATCTGCCTATTTCAAGAAAAGGCTTTAATTTCTACTGTGTTTGTTTAAATGATTTTACTACATCTTTCATCTTGCAGTCTATTACTTATTTGGGTTCCTGCCTCGGAGCAACAGATAAACTGTAAAGATTAATACTGCAGTATTTAAAGTTACCATGATGCTAAGAAATAGAGTTGTTAGCACTCTCATTGAAAAAAAATAGTCTTTTCCTCATGTCTTTTGCTCACACCAAGGAGCATAAATCATGAGACAATCCTCTGGCAAATGTGCTCCTAAAGATCTAAGCCTAAAAGCAACCATATTTGTAAACTATTACAAGCTAATTTATTGTATTAAACTATTAGTTAAATAGTAACCACTACTAACAGAAGTACTAATTTAAAAAGAAATGCTTATATAACATTTCAAAACCCAAACAAATTAAATGGAATTAGTTAAAAGCATAAAAAATCTTTGCATTTATCTTTCTTATAAATTGATACACTACTTTATAGTTCCTATGTAGTGATCATGTTGAGAAACATGGCAATTTTGTGTAAGATGACTATGACATAGATGAATATCTATGTTTATTATAAGAAAAACCTTGGCTGCTGCCAAATTTAAGGCCATTGAGGAGCTAACTTTATCTCATCATTCAAGAAAATTGCAGATGTTAAATTACTTCTGATGTATAATATACACAGTAAAAGGCTTCAGACTGCCTTAAACAGAAGATATCTCTGGAACTCTGACTTTAAGTAGGACTGTACAAATGTAATTTATACCCTAGAGATTATGAAGGCTGACAATGATTTGAAGATGTTACTTCCATAGACTAGTTATCTTGTCACAGATGCTTACTAGAAGAGGAGGGCCATGGCCAAAGATCGGATTTTAAAAGAGGATGCAGATGCCTAAAATGAGAGATAGACAGAATAAGTCATGTATCCGAAAGTGGAAAAACCCTTCAGAAGCCTTGGCTGCGAGGCTGGCTGTCACTCCATAAGCCTTGCCATACTGTGCCATTCGGAGAAATTTTAAAACAAAAGGAGAATCCCTGAAGATTTGCCGTGTGTATATTTGAGCCTACTTTGAACTGGTTCCTCTCTATGGCCTTCTGAAATAAAGAAACACTGAAGAACATCACAAAATGGAAAACACAGTATGTTAATGGGGCTCTGACCCTGCTCAACACACTCGGGCAGCACAGCCCAAAGGGCAGCAGCGAATTCAGCACAAGCTAGAGAAATTCCAGTCACCTTCCTCTAAAAAAATCGGACTGTCAAAGAATAAACACTATTATTCATACCTGGTAATCTTGTGGCACATTTGGTAAATCCTGTATCATTATAAAAATGCATTTTGTACTGGACATCAGGGATATGTGGCATCTGCAACTGTCTTTTCTTCTTCAAGGAATCTTTGTCAGCAAGGGGCAAAGTGGTGGTTGTGGCACCTTTAGACCTTGTTAAAGTTCAAGTTTCCATCATCAGACTTTATTACAGAGAAAGTTTAAAACTAATTTTATATAAACTAGCTACAAGCTGACACAAAAAAGAGGATGTTTTCAGTCCAAAGTTAAAAGTTTCAAAATATGAACCAGAGGTTATAGTGGAAGTTGTTTCATTGCAGCTTGTACTATTGACAACAAGATCAGCATTCACTGCATTAAATGAAAAATCAACAGATCCGTCACAGTAATATGATACAAAGTCAACTTTTTCTGCTGTAAAGACAGTATCTGGCAAAGATACTGGATCTGGAGAGACCAGATTCTTTAATTACCTTTGAGTTAGATGAAGAGAAATGAACTGTAACAAAATACAGTTGTAAAAAAATATTTTCAAAACAGTCCAGTTTGCATCCCTAGTTTCACTAAAATGCATGGAAAAATTTATTGGGGATGGATTACTCACAAGAGTAAGGACTTAGCTGAAAATTTTCTTAAAAGTATTGGAACAAGAGGAGAATTAAGAGTTATTGTCAAATGAGAAAAAACTTATGGGAGAAAGTTATAGTCAGAGAAGGTAAAATATCCTGAGACTTCACAGTGGTCAGAAAAGCAATAAAAATGTAGATAAGAATGTTTCTCATGTTGGTATCAGCTGCAGAGAAGCAGAGTTTTGGTCTAAATGTGAAGAGATTATGGAGAAACAGACAGGCAGAGAATGCAAAGCCCTTGAAAAGGAGTAGCATGAGAGAATAGTTCCTTGGTGGATTCTAGAGAAAGACTAGAGAGAGTTTCTAAAACATGAAATACTTTTTAAAATTAGCATATCATAAATCAAATTATATCTGCCTATGTTTCTTCTACTCTTTTGGTTTCTAAATAGCAGTTTTGTTGTTGTTTTTTAATGATCACACCAAAATTACGGCCTCTTCTTCTACCAGTTGCAAACATAGACTGGGATTCATCTTGGTCACCAGCAAGTTAGTCATCTAGTCCAAAATTGGTTGTTTAGGTTATCTCCATAGTCTGTGGTGGAAGAGGAAAATTCATACCTTTGTAAGATAGGCATCTAGGGTAGATAGTATGTGTTGTTCTTGGGAAGTCTCTCCCCTGTTAACTACAACTGTAGTTTATCCTGGATGTGTACTTTTCATATGGCTAATATTTGGTGAGATGAGTCTGACCCACAGATGGAAGACAGCTCTTTTGACATGTAACTTCGGACCTAAGTTATTAAAAGCAAATAAAGAAGAGATGAAGGATAAGTATGGTTTACTGTAATAAAGTTGTGTTTATTCAGTTCACAGACATGTAAAACTTGAAGTTTGGTCATTAAAATGGAGATGGGTTTGCCTATGTAATGTGTATGTGTGTGTTTCATTCCATAATCATAAAACATTTCGGTACAAAAATACTTCTCTCTGCATGCAACCTTCTTCTAGAAAGGCTTTTCTTTCATGAAAGCCAGTAAGCTTTGGCTAGATTTTCCCAGGCAACTCTGTTTTCTGAAACTCTGTATGTTATGACATACTGATGAAAGCCAATGTGATTCAGTAGAAGAACTTGTTCACAGAAACAGAGTCTTTTAATCCAGTTAGCTATTTAATTGCAGGTCTGGGAACAGCTTGCTTCTGCATATATTCAAATTTTAATTGTCTGCTGAGCACAGATCTTTATATTATTTCTGAAATTCAGGAGCTGTATCATAATTGTACTTAGTCAGGCAGCCTACTGGAGTTCTAAGGCGGGTGCACCTGGATGGATGTAGATGATAATAATATTTAGACTAATGCTATGTAACTGAAGTAGTGAGGAAGATAAATTCTCCAAAGGTTTTGGAGAAACACAAATCCATAGAATTCCACAAGTCCATTGAACACCTTCCCAAAGACCTTCCATGTATTTTTGTCTCCAGCTCCTGGATCAGGACATTGAATCTGCAGGTTTGGTAATCCCTACTACTGCTTTAGCCTAGGAGTTTCTGCAGCCAGTCATTTCCTTGGTCACACCTCTGAAATGTCACTGTTCTGAGTTCCTTCTGGGTAGGCAGTCCTCTCCGTGACCACCTCCTCTTCTGGCTCTAAACCGTCTTTTGCCATATGGAGTCTTCCTTTTTGTGTGTTGGATCTAGCTCTGGACTCTGGTTTTAATCGTAAAACTTAATTTCTCCCTGCATGTTTACACAAATAGACTTCCTCTAGGCAGAGTTGCCTTGAGATGTCTCAGTCATGTGGGCACAACTGAACTTTGTCACACAAAGGATGGCAAGTCATGGCCAGGTTTCTCCCCCTCTTATCAGGGAGGCAATAAAACCAAGACAGCTTTGGTTGTGCTGTGCCTGCTGCTGCAGGTGCGGGCAAGCCAGAAAGGGGACCTTGCTTTCAGCAAAGGTCTCTGTGTTTCTCATCAAATCTCAATGCTGAGTTGGTGGTGGCAGCAGGAGCAGAAATCTTGCCTTTCCAGTGCACTGTGGGTCTGTGTCTGCTTTGTCACCCCCTGCAGAAACCTGCCCTAGGTGACTGCCTTCGCTTTTGTCTGTAACTGGTCCTGATCCTCTGTGTGAGAAATGCACTGTGCATACAATGCCTGAATTCTCTTTCTTTGTGTAGGTACGTAACTGCTTTATCCTGGGAGATTTAGCTTGCACAGCTCACACAACACAGTCACAACACAGTCACTACACAGCCTTGCCAAATTAACTTTCTTCATGGAAGTCCCTCAGAAAAGCTTGTTTATATTGAGCAAACAACTTTCAGGGGAGGAAAAAAAGAACAATCAGTTATTCATGCAACAGCATTGCTTTGGTTAGAGGAAATGTTCCTAAACCCTTACAATTGCTTTTGAAAGCTAGCCAGTGTGAAACACAGAAGTAATGTTAAGTTAAATTCAGTTCCAAGCAGCTAGCAAAGAAGGAGCTTACCAAGGACAAATGTCTCCAAGCGTTCAGGGTACCAGACAGAATAAAGGAAGGAGGTGAGTTATCTCAGACAAGGAGCTACGAACTAAAATTTTGTCATCATATTACAGGCACAATAAAAATGAACTCCACAATATTGAGCCTACTTTGCAATTTTCGGAGTAATTTTAACCTGAGGCATATTTAAATTATTCCTTCTGTCTGATTTCTTTTATCTGATGTGTCTTTACCTGTCCTTGTCTAACACGATTGCTTTTAATTAAGGCAATCTGGATGTGGACTTGGCAGCTGTTGCAGTGGGGTAAATCATAATCAAGTTCTTGAGTGCAGAGCTGCAGAGGGGAAGGAGGCGTCAGGGTCCTGATTTACAAACGACACATAACATTCTGCATTTCCACGCTGGAGCTGGGTGTGTCGTCAGCTTCTCCTGATATAGGACATGGGCCCGGATTCATCCCGTCTAAACTGAGGCACTTATCTGAGGCATCTAAACGAGGAGCTTACTTAATGTTGCCTTCATGTCTAATTGGAGAGAAGCAAGCACCTCCAGAAGGTAATTCAGCCCACTTGGGATCTGGCTGATCCCCTGCACGTGCCCTTAGCTGACTCCTTGGGCTGTGCCGAGGGTGGAGAGTCACTAGTGTGCCAGTTTATGTGCCTTACGTAGGTGTCTACAGTTAGTTGGGGAAATTCAGGCCATCGTACTCTGCTGCCTGTTGTATTCTAACCCTCAGTTAGGCTCTCAGGCTTTGCATATATTGAATGAAGAGAGGTAGATGTGTAAACGTGAAATCAGTAGCAGCCAGTGTGCTCTGCAGAGAATTGCCCCAGCCAAGGACAGCAGTGTGCATCAAGGTCATGTTGCTGCTAACATCTTGTATAGCACAACATCCACAGCTCCAAATCAAGGCACGTCACTTTGCCTATGCCTTGTCCATGTAAACATGAACATGGTGTACAGTTTCCTACTACTAATAGGAGGACAGACAACTTGTATAGGTCCACTTGTCTTCTTCAAGTCCAGAAGAAAAATCTGTGTATGACTTTGAATCCCAAGCAGTGAAAATGTGCCAGGGTTTCTTCTGCATGTGAAAGTTCAGACTGTTCTCCCAGGGAGTTGTTTTTTTATGTATTTGTCAGACACAGCAATTTGGTCAGTGTTTCTGGACGCTTCACCACCCTACTACTTTAGGCTTGAGGAGTTGTACAGCAAATTAGGGCTACATCCAAATGGGAATTTAAGTGTTTCAGTGCTGAGGCTGCAGTGCTAGGTGTTTAGCCACATAAGCTCCACAGTGGAGTCCAAAGCTGAAAGTGGTCCTTGATTTCCTCTGCAATGCACAAGGAGAAACATGTTCCTCAAAGTCAGATTCGTGACACAGCAGTACATTGAGCAGGTACCTGTATGCATCATAAGTGGGAAAGTCTGCGGACCGCAGTGTGGCTACAGTCATTTGCTGTTGAATGTTAAAACAACAATAATATATATCCTAATAGTTCAGAGTCCAGCAAAGGATTAATTGTATTTCTGGAATGGAAGGAGACAGAGTGCTCTTCTTATTTCCCCTGACTCAGTCTGTGTACCCACGGCACTAGGGAGGCTGCTGGTTGAATGCACTGCTACCTTATTAACAGAGGCTTTAATTCTTATGTACTACTTAAGCACTTTGGCGGCAGGGGAAAGCCAAGGGGGTTCTTCCCAGAAAAATAACGAGCAACTGGGATGATGTTGGAAACAAGGCATGAGGAAACAGAAGCCGTGTTTGGTTTGTGTGTGAAGGTGCCATTTCAATGGCTGTACAATTCCCACAGCAGTCTTTCAGTGCCAGGAAGAGTGAGTGGGCAGCAATTTGGACAGGGGTGCTCACGCAAAGATCACACAAGTGCTGGCAGCAGTTCCCCTCCTTTTGTTTGGGGCTGTGACACAAAGTGGATGTGGTAGGATCAGTATTCAGAAGGGAGTATACAAATAATCCCTTGACTGAAAATAGTTCCACCAAGATGTTAGTCATCTGGGGCAGGACCCAAACCACAGCATACTGATCGAAGAAAGCTCGGGGCCTTGCCTAATCTAAAAAATATGCAGCAGGAATAAGAACCAAGGTCTGTCTGCTCTGCTGCTGTGCACTGTGTGTGCTGTAGGATACGTCTAGATTTGCTGTGGTGTATGTCTACATAGACAATGGCACCTACAAATGGAAGAATATGTTCTGTATTTATTGCACAGCTTCACAATATGGCTTACTGTGTATCATCATGGCAAACAAGCATTTTTTTTCCCAAGTATTTCTGTTATTTTAGTTAACAATTTAAGTCTAAAAATTAATCTGCCAAGGTCCAGGAGAAATTGCCATTGGTTAGCAGTAGCAAAAGAAAGCCTACACCTTTAGTTGGAGGTAGAATCACCGTCTGCAATGCTAATAGGGAAAAAACCCCGAACCCCCAGTAAAACAAAAAATTATTAAAGCCCAAGCTTAAGTGTTTTTAAGAGTCTGCTTGAGTCACAAGAACAAGACAACACTGTGTTTCTTTTCACATGGACTTTTTGCCATGCTGCTGTTAGAGATCCAAACGTAGACCTGAGTCCATACGTGATACTTCTTGGTGATCTAACTACAAGCGTCTGTGCAAAGGTTGTGCAGCAATATCCCTTCTTCCTCAAAGGAAACATGACCTTGTTTTGCATGCATGAATTCATACCTTACACACCCGAGTACAGAAAATTTTTTGCTATTAGTTAAGTTTGGAATTCATGTCTGGAAGAAGAACTGCCTGTAACCCTGTGATAGATACCAAACCTACATCCCCCAAAACAGGCAACAGAAAGCAGCTTATCTGTACTGTGAAGGAGAAATCAGGTTCAAAGTCTCTCTTTTCTGTCTTTAACTGATCTAATGGACAAAGGATAAACAGAGCATGCTATGTAGCCTGATTTTGACGTTATCCATATTTGTTTTCCCTTAAGCAAACTGGGGAAATACAATCTAGATGAAATCAGCATATGCATGTGCTCAACTGATATTCATTTTGACAGTATTTATCGATGTATCGCTGTCAAACTGGGAGACTCTTTCAAATCAGTCCCAAGGTGTCTCTTCTGGGATGAAATAAATCCATAATTTCTAATGGGAAGTGGAAACGCCCATTCTGCACAGACAAGTAAACAAGCAGACAAAAACATTGCAGAGTCTAGTTGGAGGTCAGTAACAAGTGGTGTTCCTCAGGGATCAGTACTGGGTCCAGTCCTGTTCAATATATTCATCAATGACCTGGATGAAGGGACGGAGTATGCTATCAGCAAGTTTGCTGATGACACAAAACTGGGATGGGTGGCTGACACTTTGGAAGGCTGTGCTGCCATACAGCGTGACCTGGACAGGCTGGAGAGTTGGGCGGAGAGAAACCTTATGAAATTCAACAAGGGCAAGTGTAGGGTCCTGCACCTGGGGAGGAATAACCCCATGCGCCAGTACAGGTTAGGAGCTGACGTCCTGGAGAGCAGCTCTGTGGAAAGGGACCTGGGAGTCCTGGTGGACAATAGGATGACCATGAGCCAGCAATGTGTCCTTGTGGCCAAGAAGGCCAATGGCATCGTGGGGTGCATCAAGAAGAGTGTCGCCAGCAGGTCGAGGGAGGTCATCCTCCCCCTCTACTCTGCCCTGGTGAGGCTGCATCTGGAGTACTGTGTCCAGTTCTGGGCTCCCCGGTTCAAGAAGGACAGGGAACTGCTGGAGAGGGTCCAGCAAAGGGCTACGAAGAAGATTAGGGGACGGGAGCATCTTTCTTAAGAGGAAAAGCTGAGGGACTTGGGTCTTTTTAGTCTAGAGAAAAGAAGACTGAGGGGGGAATCTTATCAATGCTTACAAATACTTAAAGGGAGGGTGCCAGGGGGATGGGAAAAGTCTTTTTTCAGTGGTGCCCAGTGATGGGACAAGAGGTAATGGGCACAAACTTGAATGTAGGAAGTTCCTTCTTAACAGGAAGGAACAGGAGTAGGAACTTCTTTCCTTTGAGGATGGCAGAGCACTGGCACAGGCTGCCCAGGGAGGTTGTGGAATGTCTCCCACACTGGAGACATTCAAAACCCGCCTGGATGCTGTCCTGTGCAACTGCTGTAGGTGACCCTGCTCTGGCAGGGGGGTTGGACTAGATGATCTCCAGAGGTCCCTTCCAACCCTGACCGTTCTGTGATTCTGTGATTCTGTGAACCTCTTAGACCCATCATTATCTGTGTTGTCTCTTTCAGACAGTGTCAGGGCTGTCATGCATAGTTGCCAACTTGTTTTAAAAACTCAATGATATTCGGAGTGTCTGCAGCATGCAACAAAGTGTTGCATTTGGGTTTGATTTGCAAATCAAACCCAAATAAGAGTTTGATTACAAAATCAGGGACACAAATTATAAGACCAATGCAAAAATGAAGTGTCTTGCTTTGATTTTTGAGATTTGTGTAAATCTGCTTGATATTTTGTTATAAAACTCTTGTTTGGGACTTGAAGGGACCTTGGTGCCCTTGGCCCTGTCCTAACAATATAGGAAATAATTCATTAAATAATGGAGGGAGGTTGAGCATATGTAAGTAATTGCTTATTTAATTATTGTTAGAAAAAACTATTTTTTTTCATAAGACCAGAAGAAAAACCAAGGACGTTGATTAAATGATTTTTTTCTTTTGATTATTTCAGAAATCTGCACCAGTCCCAGGTTTTGGAGACACACTTGCATTTTTAACAGGAATTAACAAGCATCAGGAGTGGGATTCTTGACCTGGCTTTCACTTTTATTTCAGTCTGGGGAAAGGTGATCTCAATTCCTTCTTTGTCTTTCAAATATTTTCTAACTTTTATTGGTGTAAATGAGAAGAGATTTTAACCTTTTATGAGCAGCCCATATGGTTTTCAGTTCTGAAGGAATGACATAGATGATGTGGCATTTCACAATGTTTTTCACTGAATACTCCCTTTTTCTAAGTAGTGATTTCTGTGAGAATTAACCAGAATGCCTAGTTTTAAAACTTACAGTGCATGTTATTGTTTCGAAAGGGGTACTAGTCAACATTTCATTGAAAAAAAAATCCGAAACCAGTGATGATCTTTTATATGCACCTTGACGGTTGCAGCAGCTGTATGATTAAGTGGGATCTGTTAAGCTGGTGGCTGACATTGATTGCACTCAAATAGATTTCAGGCTCCTGTTGCCTGTGCTCTGCTCAGTGTATTTTATGGTGGTTTTTGTATTGTTTGGGTTTTTTTTGTTGGTTTTGTTTGTTTTTTTTTTGTCTGTGATGTTTGGTTTTTTTTTTTAAGAAACAAATTTAAAATTGAGTTTTATGACTGACAACTCATTCTGTTACACATAAGTTTAAAGATGGTCTAAAAACATACATAATTCTAATACTATCAGACACTGGAGCTATGATATACTTTAAAAAAAATGAATAAGTCAGTATACTTCTTAAAAAAACATTGAAGTAAATCAGTATAAAACATGGTTTAATCAGATTGGTGCAGCTTTCTTTTGTGGAAATGTTTGTGTTAATTTAGCTTGCACCCATGTAAGCAATACTTCTAGTGTTCCAAGAGGGTTGTTTTTATACTGAGGTAGCTCCATCAGGGTTATCTCGGTGTGAATCATATTTTCTTGCTGTTCAGTTGAAGGATATGTTTTAGTCATGTGGATGTTGGAAAAAATTGCTGGTGTCAGAAAGGACTTTTTTAAATTTGCAGAACTGACATGAAAGGGATACTGGTAAGTTTTGCATCAACCATCTGTGATTTAACTGGCCTTGGCTGTTGTGTTGCCAAAGCCTACTTAAAGTGAGTATTCAATTTTATAATGGAAGTGAAATACTTATTTTATTAAAAATTATATACCATAAAGAATGATGTAATTCGGAAACTCAGCAGAGGGTTATAGAGACTCTAAGTGGGTATATTTGTACCTTAGCATAACTTTCTCAAATCAGGGTTTCTTTATAGTGTTTGAAAAATCTATGAAGTATACTCAATCATCATGCTACTTTGGTTTACAATAAATTTGATTTGGCAGACTGATCAAAGTAATATATCACCCAAAAGATGCTCCCATTAATAAGGCTCTAACAGCAGCTAATACATGTGGAGCTGTGTTTGTGCAATGGATAGGTAAATTAGATAAATAATTTGTGTAAAGAAACTTCTACATAGCTCCATAAGATACAGATTTAGCATAAAAATCTACTTGCATTGTGCTGTCCTTATGCTTGGAATTATTTGATCGTTATCAAATATATGCATATCTTGCAAGACTTTTAAAATACATGTTGATGCATATTACTTAAGTAGAACAACCCTGACCATAGCTGTTATCTTTCCATTAGTCCTGAATTTATAATATATGGTTTCAAAGTTTATATATCTGAGAGTAGAACCAGGCCTTGTGAGGGCATTTATAGTATTATAAAGTTCCTTGATTAAATTAAGGGTCATGCTGTCCCAGCCTTTTGTTTTGATTCACCAGAGTGAGTTATTTGATCTCAGGATATTTACCTTACCACTTTCCAAAACAAAATACCATATGAAAACAAGGGTTTACAAGTATGAGACTGGTGCATGAAGGGTCTCCTGTCTGTTTTGAGTGTAAACACTCTAAGGATTGTATCTTAATATATGTTTTTATGTTGATATTCCATATTTATATTTATATTAATAGGTGTTGTGCTTTAGCCATTGGAGTCATGAGTCAGTCCTTCCTGACCTCTATGTGTTTCAAGTACTCTGATTCTCTGTGACCAAAGTCTGCATGATTCTGCACTCTGTATTGATTAGGACTAGATGGGAGGCAAAAGTAGCCCAGGGCATTTGATTATGGAAAATATTATTCAAAAATTATTTGATTATTCTGGAAAAAGAAATGCTTTTAGAGAATGTCACATTCCTGGAAAGTTTGAAAACATATGTTTTTAACTTAAATTTGAATAAAACCTGCCTCAAGATATTTTCATTTTGAAGTTTTATGCAGTTTTGCTGCTGCTACACTGTGACTTTGAAAAGACTTAAATCATGAAAATAGGACTGGACTGGACTGGACCAGTGTAATCAGAAAAGAAAATGCATGTCTAAGTTCAGCTTTGCTGTGCACGTTAAAAAAAAAATAAATCCACTGTGGTAATAAATTTAGTCTTTTAAATACCACATGGTAATGACACTTACGAAAGAATACTCAGAACAATAACCACATCATCATTTTTTTCTGAAAGTAGTTTTGTTTGTGGGAGGCACAAGCAAGGCAGATTGTAAAAGATAAAATGAATAACAGAGGTAGGTATAGCATTTTTTGAATGCTGGGAGAAGAGATAAGAGCAAGACTGAAACATGCAAAATAAGCAGTTAGGACAACAGAAAAAGGTTGTAGTGAAGGACAGTTTTGTTCCTTCTTAGCAGTTCTGAAAGAAATTTCCATTCTAAGAAATAAATAATCTTGGAAATGCTTTTGTATAGATGCATTATTTACAGATAGATGAAATTAAAGCCTGACACTTCATGGATTTAAAAGAAAAATGCCCTGGGAAACTTGCTTGAAAAGAATCATAGTCCCTGTGTATTGCATATACAGTGGTATAACTGAAGTTCATTTCAGGTCTCAAACAGAAACATGAGTGTTTTCAAAAATCAGGAAATGTGACAGGGTCGCCACTAAAAACTCAAGTATTATTCTGCTAAGGGTCATGTAATACCGGGGTAAATGGTTGGTTATAGAATAAAATAAGAGTATTTTATTCTCAGAAGTTGGAAATGCCTGTGATTTTTAATCCGCTCTGCTGATAGTGATCAGGATCCTGTGGACTTCTTACGAGGAAAATCTGGTTGAACATGACTTTCCTCATTGAACAAAAACAACAGCACGCTCAGTTTTCTGTGAGTTTCTCTTAGTCTGTTCCTTACTTTGAGGAAGAGGCTGCCCAGGCTGAGAACACCACCTGAGAGCATGGGGTCACCTTGAGGAGACGCCATGGCTCTTTCTGTGTGCTTGGGTAAGAGTACGGGTGTGTTTGTGTCTGTCTCTGCAGTAGTGTAACACAACTGTAATGAGTTTGTGACATGTACTTCTGTGGAAAAGAACTTCAAAAATCAGACTCCAGAGTGCTCCAAGTGAAATGTTGGTATTTGCTTCCCCAAATAAAAGGAGTCCTTTGTAGACATACAGAAGCTAGCCAGTCTCCAGTCAGGCTCTCAAATACTGAATGCTGTTTTAGTTGCACTGACATATTCAGAATTTCATTCTTCTGTTTTGCAAAGCTGTGAGATTGCTTGTTTATAAAGTACCTGCTCACAAAATGATAATTTTAAAGATCTCTTCATTTTCCCTAAACTCAGTTTAGAGTCAGAAGGTGCCTCAGCAGGAGCAATGACAGTAACTTCAGATGAGATTAATAAATACTACCTGGTAATACAGTGATTCTCTTTGGTGCAAACAGAAGTAGCTCACAATCTCTCTTAGTGTCAGAGATAATGTGTTTCTGGATGAAAGATAATGCATCTATTCAACACAACGTGTCCAGTGCAGCTCAGTACAACATAGGATGTTCCACGATTATCTAAATGACAGTGTTGTTAAGGCTGTCCAGTTTGCCTTCTGTTACCTGTTCTGCCAGGGACACACAGGGGCTGCTACATAAACTGAATCATAGCACCATGTGTCAACTTGTGACACAGAGAGAACCACCAAAATAGAAAGCAGACACTGCTTACACCCTGTTTCCTGGAGTATTTGTCATAAGCTGTGCTTAGTTCTTGTTTATCTTGGGGTAACTTACCTAAGCATTGCTGACCAACATCTATTTTGAGCTGTGCTGAACGCTGCCGTGCTCAATAAGAGATGAATCTATAGAAAAGGAACAGTTTCTGCAGTCCAAAACCTCTTGCTGCGGTGGAGGGGTGTGTTGGAAGTTCATGATGGAAACAGTGTTATGACTTCTGTAAAAAAACATCTCAACCACGTGAAGTTCCTACTGCACTGTAGAAGACGCAGTAAAGTCAGCTTTAATCGAGTGATACATTATGACATAAGTCCTGTTGCCTTAACAGAATTTCCCTTTGTATCCTTTCTGTATTCTAGGGAATACAGAAGGCTTAGCCATGGTGACTCCTTTTGCTTTGCTAGGCTCAGCACTACGACATACTGTTCTGAGCAGAGCCTTCAAAGCACATTTCAGTAATACATATGTACATAAAGCCAGGTTTCCTACAGGGTCTCTGAAAGGAAACTTGAGAACATGGCACTGAGGCTGATGATAGAAACCTTGTAGGGACCTCTAGAACCAGTCAACAGAAGAACTTGGTTTGCTAAAGTTTCCCCCTGACTGTGGAGGTGTGGCTTTGCCAGATCTATCAGCCGTTTATGCTGGCTTGAGCACATAACAAGACCACCACCCTCTGCTTTGGTTAGAGCTACCTTTGGTCACAGCCACCTTTGGTCACTTCTGTCTTGCCCTCAACATGTTGCTTTGGTTCTGCATTTTAAGTGAGGAAACAGAGCAGCTGTGTTTAGGGAAGCAACGCAGAGCTCAGAAACTCCCTTTAAACACTGCAGGTTATGCAGAAACCAGATTACAGCCATCTGTATGGCTTACGCACTCTGCTTCAAGTGGGACAGTCATTTTCCTAAGTAGGACAAAGGCAAATGTAAAAATAGGATCTGAATTTATGACCTAGAAAACCAAGATGGTTAATAATGCAATCTTTGAAGCAATTGTATACGTGTTAAGTGGGTCATATAAATTTGTGGTATGACAGCTCATACAAGGAAGTTATAAATAGATGGCAGGAGGAAATAACATGAGAAGTGACAAATAGGAGACAATGCAGACAGAAAGGTGACCTTTTGATTCTATTCTTCTCTTTTTTAAACATTTGTAGCAAAAGACTTCCAAATCCCAGACTTTGATTCCATTAATGAAGAAAACGCAGTGACCTTGTGATGTTCATATCCCTGCTTATAGCAGATTCAGTTCAGCCATATGAGGCTTAGCAGGGATATGGAGATTCCAACTCATTGATAGGAAGGGTGGTCCAGGGAGTTTAATGAGAGAAGCCCTTCCCCATTCAGTAAAATTTGAACCTTTGGCATGGGGGTGCATAGGTTCTGTGCTGGCACTACATTTGCTGGACTGGAGGCAGGGAATGTGAGCTGCGGTAAGATCCTGGATGTTCCTGATGCCTCTGAGTGGCTGGCAAAGAAAAGAATTGAGGGTATGACCCTGTATCTTCTCTAATCTTCAGGGATGGTTAAATCCATAAGGATGTTTATTCCTATACACCTAAGGACAACGACTGGGCTTTTGAGGTGTATTCACAGTGTTTGTGATGCTATGGAAGGGGCTGATTTTAAAATAGGATAAATATACCAAAGCCTCTAGCTATTAAGCCATAAGATTTCTGCTTTAACTAATGGTGTTAACTATTTTACAGCCAACAAATTGCTATTTGATTTCTAGCCCCAACTGTGAGACGATTTTTACTTCTTTTGTATGGAGCTACA
Organism: Anarhynchus alexandrinus; assembly: GCA_008711295.1. Taxonomy (NCBI): domain Eukaryota; kingdom Metazoa; phylum Chordata; class Aves; order Charadriiformes; family Charadriidae; genus Anarhynchus; species Anarhynchus alexandrinus. The sequence continues at coordinate 425,311 of VUYV01000410.1, read as the reverse complement.
AACTTGTATTACTGATAGTTTTGTCCCAGAGGCATTTGCATGTTAGCAGTGACTACTGAGACTTCTTTGACAAAGCATTCCAACATTCATCGGGCGCATTGGCATTCATTTGTGTAAAGGATGCTCCATAATCTAAATATGGTTTTAATCAGCTTGTAAAACCACACCGACCAGAGAGATTATCTTATGCTACAGCATTTTAAAGCAGGATTATGTAAGAGATCTTAGGTTTCATAAAAACAAGATGTTCACCATTAAGCAAGAAAGAATTAGGGGTTCCAAATTCCCTAAACTTCTGAAAGGTTGTGTAAAAATTTAGATCTTCTGTGAGACATTTTTTAAACTCTTTTTAGAAGTAGCATTGCACATACTTTATTTCAGAATGAGCAATAGAGAAGGGAATAAAGACCAGGTTTCTCATACTGGCTGAGTTCAAATGTGATATCTTAAAACATGCTGAGTTATTGATTGTTTCACTTAATTTTTCTTGGGGGATGAAGCTCACCTTGGTGCAGTGAGCCAGCACAAGGCCTGCTATTACTTAGCTGCTGTTTACGTGCATGCATTTTACACTGGCCTATTGCAGAGTTGACTTATCTCCCCATCCTAAGACTTTTATTAACTTTTTGTCACTGGCTTTCCTTGTTCAAAGTCATCTCTAAGCCTCTTCATCTTGTTCTTCCAATACTTGAGGGGGTGCTTTCCATGATTATCTCAAAGGCTTCATTTTGCACTTGGTCCAGTGCTCCATATAACTCAGAGCCTGTCCCTACTGTGCAACGCAGCACGTTGCATGCATGCCTGAGCTAATGGAGCCCTGGAATCTGGAGGAGGACGGCCATGTCAGCACAGCGATGCCAAGCTCATTACCTGGGTGCGGTATCACACTGATGCTGCTATCCTGCTTCCAAGACACGAGCTGGTAACCTGGCACTCTGCTATGCCATGTAGACAGACCAGTTTGGGTATGTGCTAGCTCAGGATCTCTGCTTTCCACACCCTTGCACAATGCAGACATGCTTTCTGATGCTGTTCAAAGGGATCTGCCCATCCCTAGCTCTACACAGACTTTATTGTTAAAATCACGCTGATGTTAACTTTTGCTAATTATCCCATTGTTTGATTGAGTGCAAATAAGTCTTCCCTGGAATACAAGGTGTTGTTTTTACTTGCACACGTTCTCAGGGGAGCACAACACGCTGAGGTGTCCTGGACTCTCAGCCCTCACAGTGTTCCTGGCTTAGCCGCACCTTGTAAAAGCATTTATATAACACAACTGCAAAAAAAGAGAACGTTACTAGATTACGCACCAAAGTGACTCATCTCAGGTGCAGAACTTTGTGCGAAAGCCAAGCCAATTGTGTTATGACATAATTTCTTATATGCAGAAATATTTACATGTTATTACCCATCTTCTCGTTACAGCGCTGACAAGTATCCTGGCTAGTCTGTCCAGGCTGCTTGGTGCAATGCAGTGCTGAGTAGAGAGCTTTAACAAGAACTTTTATTTCACAGGAAATGTGTTGCCCTTAGACAGAGAATCGGTGCTATCATTTCCTGTATTAACAGAAATCAAGCAAGATGGGAAAGCCCATTTTCAGAAACAGCAAAAAGTCATCTTGACAGCTTCCACAGCCTGATTCCTGTGAGCTGAAACCGCTCAACGTCTCCTGGCATCCAACCCTTGCCTTTGCTTGCTTTAAATACAGTGAAGCATGCACCAATTTGCTCCTTCAGATTGCACAACCATGGGTCTGAGTGATGTACTCTCTACTCTGATATATGAAGCAGGATGCCCCTGGCCTTTTCTCTCTCCTTGTCTAGGCCACCTGGAATCACAGAGAGGAGGGAAGGATTGCAGTGATACATGGAGGGTGAATAGTGGTACAAGGGAGGGAAAATCACTTGAAACTGAAGAACCTAACCCATAGCTGGGACAACCACGATGGTGAAGAGCAGTTTGATGTCTGAGTTGTAGGGAACTGCTGCTGTCCCAGTGTGACTCAGTGATCTAAATCTGCATGTTTTACTGATTTTTGTTAACCTGAAGTAGTTCAGCTTTCTCCTCTTTCTCTTTATCCTGCGTTCCTTTTGAGATTTTCCCTTCCTTCTTCTCCACCATCCCCTCACCACACAGCTAAATCAGCTATGGAGAGACCTGTGCTATATAGACTGGAGTGTAGTTTAGAAGTGACTTTAAAGAAGCTCATTTGAACAGTATTTGATACAACACGTATCTGTTTACAGGAGCACAAGCTTAGATACGGGCTTATTTCCCTGCAAAGAAGGGGAAAAGCAGTGAATGAGCTTATAGTGTGCTCTGCCAGTTTTCTTCAGGTATGACAGTCAAGTCTTTTAAAGCTATCACACCTAGCCCTAAGGCAAAACTCCTTAGCATAATGATTACAACCGATGAAGTGGATGGTAGTCACTCCTTATGTATAGCAAAAGATATTGCTAGGCATACCATGTGTCTCCAAAGGTCATTCGTGACCTGTTCCTATGATGTAAGTCTAAAGGAGGAATAAAAAATGTCTTAAAGCTAGCCCCAGAGAAGTCTGACTGCAGGGTGTCCCAGAAAACCAGCGGTCAGAGAGCACAGTCATCAGCACAAGTCTGGGGACTTCCCCACCCAGAAGGCAAATGTTGCAGCAGAAATAATGACTTTCACTTCTTAAAGCGTCACGCACATAAGGACAAGCACATGACTGCATGTCGTGTGATTATTTTACACTGACTGAGGAAAAATTGGACCTCTCACTAAAGTGGACATTAATCTACAGGCTGTTTTATTTATCTCATTATTTCTTCCCAAATCCTTTTTTGTGCTGCTAGATTGTTTCACCGTTTTGAAAATGTGAGCAGATTTTGACAGTTTTCTGTTTGTGGCAGTGTAGAGAAGGAGAAAGTCATCCCTTAGTTAAGCCCTCGTGGCAGCCATGACTCTTGAGAGGTGTTAGCTCTGTAATGCCAGAGAGTAATGCCAGAATTGATTTGGCAAGTGTCGACTCTATTTTTCACTGCATAAAACTGATAAAAACACAGCCATTGTTCCACAAACTTTAGGATATGAAAGAAACTATATTTAAAGAGTTAAAGAACTGAGAAGGAGAAGAAATCAATATTTGAAAAGGAAAAACGTATTCAAATTTTAATGATGCTGTCAAATAAAAGAAAGGAAAATACTTGCTCTAAATACACCTGGCAATGTTCTTTTCACAGAATCTGGGATTCAAGGTCTTTTGAATTCAATGGAAATACTCCATTTATCATCCAAAAACCCTAGATGATATATTGTACTATTTGGACCAGTTCTACAGCCAATGTTGATCTGCTTAACTCTTCTGGCTTTAGCTGTGCTAAGTTCTTTTACTGCATCTGAGAATTTTGGGTTAGGTCCAATATGAAACTGAGATACTCACAGGTTTGGTGCCAAAGTAGCTAACTTCTTCAGCATCTGGCTCCCACAGTGATAATAGAGATGTACTTATGTACTCAAGGTTCCTGCACAGTATGTGAGAACAACCAGGTGCCTGAGAACATTATCCCCAAACCCAATATACTGCTGAGAGAGAGCCAAAAGAAAGTGTTAAGCATGAGGGCATGTTCTGTGTGTGGGGGGGTGGTAGTGTTGTTGGATTGTAAATCTGGAGCTAATGTTTCGGTTCTTCCCCAGTTTTTCTTTCGGCATTGAAGCCTTTTACTGTACATTGTGCTTGGCTTGTTGTTTATTATGCATCTACCATATTGAGCTTAAATGAATTGTAACAGTATGGAGGCCATCGCTTATTTAAAAGAAAAGCTCTGTTGATAGTACAGGAACAATTAAGAATAAAGTATTGGGAAGAATTGAAATTCCAGTTAAATAACAAATAGAAAGTACTTTGGGTGTGTGATGCCATCTTCAGCATTAGCCCACACCCTAGAATAGCACGCACATTTGCGTACGTGTGTATGTATACTAGCAGAAGTATGTCAATTGGGCATGGCAGGTACTGACACTGTGCCTGGCTCAGGCCATTATTAACATTTAATTGGCAATAAATTTTTTTTTAATCTCTTGACAGCAGTGTGGGATGGATGTGGTATGTAGGAAGAACACCGAGCAGTGTGGCAAACAAGGATATCGGGAATGCATACCAGAACTAGATTCATGGAGTCACAGGGTTCTTGTTCTTAATTCTTTTGCTTTATAAGGTGATCATGGGAAGGTTTACACATGAATCATATAATGGTCTCATCCTTGCTTATCTGTTGGCAGCCTGTCTGAGGGCATCAAGGTTGTTGCAGCAGAGCCTGACAAAGAGGATTCTGTGGTTATATGAAGCCTACGGCACAACCCAGTGCATGGACTTATAAGACAGCAGAAAAAGGATCCAGTCCAACAACTGGAAAGTATAGCCAAGTCTGCATCATGCTGGATCCAAACTAATTAGCTTTACTGGAAAAAGGGCTATTTGGCAATATGGCAAAATAGCTTTCAGGGCCTGTGGTGGCCTTTCTGCATGGAATAGTAGAAATGCAGGCTGCATTCCAATGCCCTTGAGTTCTCCTGTGTGCTCTAGTCTCAGCTACATGGCAAAATATTTTCTGATTGCTCATTAAATTTGGAGGCCTAAGCTGTCCCAGTGTCACTTACTTCAGACCTTCTGCAGTGGCCTTATGCAAAATGTCATTTTGCAGTGAATCGGTGCTCCCTGAAATCTGGCTACAGTCACTTACCTCCCCTGCAGAGTCTTGTTATGTGATGGTAACAACGTGTTTCCCCAGAGATTCCTGGGAACAGCACATTTCAGAATTTACAAGCAATTGGTGTGTATGGGGCATGTCATATCAAACTATTTGCAGTGGGTCCATTGTAATGCTGTGTAACTACCAGAGCAACAAACGACATAGTGATCAAGACTGCAGAAACAATGAACAAGAGGTTAGAAGACCATCCCCTTCTGATGCCCAGTGTGAACACTGCAAGAGTGAAAAAGTAGACGACATATATAAGGAAGGCTATGCAGACTACCACCTGCCTCGGATGCCTTTGAAGGGTGATCCATAGACGCTAACCATTGACGACTGTCAATTAAAACCCAAGTTCAGCAGTAATTCTATGCTTCATCGTCTCTTTGGAGCTATAGTGTTGAAACCAGAACTGGTTTCAAGGCTCATCCATCTACTCAGGACCTTGAGCATGGAGGGTGTTTTGTTTGGGTTTGTTTGAAGGTTGGCTTTTGCTCCAGTCACAAAGCTCTATAAAAAAAACCAAATTTATGGCACTTCTCTGTCTCTGTCTCTGTCATTGCTCGTGACAGCATTTAGGAGACTGTTAGACACCTGGTCCCAAGGAAGAGAGTGCCTCTCACCATGCATTGGTACTTCATTTTGCTGCCTTGTGAGCTATAGTCCCTCCAGCCAGTGCTGGGAATGATGCTGCCTGGATGCTTTCTTGGAAGGGCATGCACAAATGCTGCCTAAAGGAATACTTGGGCAGTTGAAGGTAGGTCTGATCTTGCCCATTGGATGTGTAAAGATTGATCCCAGATGAGATTACAGTGATCGAAATGCATGAGCCGCCATGGCCTGGCTTCTAGTTTTCTGTGCCTGAGTGGGAAACTCTGAGCTGGGAGGGCACTCGGGTTCCTTTGGCACAGGCGAGGAAAGGTAGCTGCAACAGGTAGCAAACTACTGGTGGTTCTTCCTCATTCATCGCTGGAATGGAAGTTTGGCAGAAGGGCAGCTGCAGGCATTTCAGAGCCTGTGTGTCGCTAGGAATATTGCCCAACTGTTACCACCCTCCACCTCACCACAGGATCACTGCTGGCCTGTGCAGTCCTTACCTGCCCTGTTTGGAGTGGGGCACTTCCACCAAGGATTTTCTACGGGGAAAACATTGCTCTGCAGCATACGCTACATGCACCAATTCATGTTGTTCTTTCAGATGAACAGGGGTTTTACTGGGACTGCAATAGGGTGTAGGTACCTAAATTCCACCTTTGTCACATTAACATTTTGATCCTTGTTTTTGTATATAGCACCTGTGTTTTTTCTGCCTGGAGCATGCACATAAATCTCATTAGTATTATTTTCCATCACTAGCCCTTCCCAAGGTGTGGAAGGTTTGCTGGAAGACCTCTGAGCATCATTCCCCAAATGCCTGAGTTGGAAGGCCCATATTAAAGCAAATACACAAAATCCTTCGGTTTGACCTTTGAAAACCAGAGTAGCAGGCTTCATTGCTTGAGGCTACAGGAGATACTACCATGCAGGTTGGGAGGGAGCTTGAGTTAATGTTACAAGATAAATATAACTGTAAAACAAACCAGTTCAGATAGTCTTCCTTCCTTCACAGGCTCCTTTGTAAGTTCAGAGAATCTCTTGAAAAGCAGTACAATAGAAATAGAATAGGAAAATACCCACTCAATCTATCACTCTGAGCTTTTGTTATTTTTCTTATTATGCAGGCATAAAATATCCTGTAAAAATACAAATTACAATGAAAAATATCATCATAGTCATGCTTATTGAAAAAAACCCTCTTTAATTTCTCCCTTGGAAAATGTAGATTTCAAATATAATTTTGGTTTTCAAAACATTTCAAAACCCAAGTTGCTGGCTTTCTTGCCCATCCTCAGCCTTTCAGCCTTTAATTAGTTTACCCTCATGTCTATAACCAGAGCAAAGTACAAATGAAATGCTTATGAACTGTTGTATTCCTGTTTTGCCTCCTGTACCACTCCTCTTCAGTCCCCACAACTTTCTTCCTAGTCACTCTGTGAACATACACATCTCCTAAACTCCCTCATTTGCTAGGGGAGTTGTCTTACATGTGAAAGACTAGATTTTCAGTATGTCTCACAGTCATAACTAGACCCAAATTTCAGGAGATCAAAGCACCCAGAGATTCTTCAACCTTTTTGTAAAAAAGGAACTGAATTACTAAGCTGCTGCGACCCTGACTGGGGCTGGGGAACAGGGGAAGATGCAAGCTCCTCTGAAGATATGGTCTAGATGGGACTTACCCACGTTACTGTGATACAAATATAAAATTTGTGGTTGCTGGATAATGATGTCAACAAGCAGTAAGGCAATGAAATGATTCAGGCTGACTGACACCGTAAAAATTAAGGTGCCACAACTGGTTATGCTATAGACACTCTCTGTAACTTTGGCCAAGTCACCTATGGTCACGCTTTTGTGGACAGGTAGGAGTTATACAGAAATATGCATTTACAAATCGAAGAAGGGTATTTATCATTAAGTTTCAGGGCCTAAATATATTTAGATTTAGATACTTTCCCCTTAACCTTAATCTCTCCTTTCTCCCTATCCTTAGTCTGCATTGTCTGCTTAGATTTACAGGTTCTCAAGGTGGGAACTGTGCCTTATTCTCTGTTTGAATTCCCAATGGATGCCAAGGGATTTCATCTGATGCCTCAAGATTATTTTTTTTTTTTTTTTGTAAAATCTTGCAAACAGTAGTACAGACATACAAACTGATGAGAAGAAGATATAGGGCTTTCATGCTGCAGGGACCTCTTCATAATATTTCTCATTCGTACTTTTGAAGAAACAACTGCATAGCTTTTCAGAGGTATGCAAATAGGACATTTTTAGTAGCGATATCAATGATTTTTTATTACTTGACATTTTCAATGGTATTTCATTGCTCTACTTTTTAAACAAAATCAGCTATTCCTACCAGAAGCTGCTGATAATGCAGATCTATTTTCAGTAAATACATTGCTTTCGTACATGTCTTTTTCCTCAAAAAAGCTTTTAAACTTTTATGGAAGTTTTCGGGTATTAACAATTACCTGATTCCTTGGGGTTTTCAGTTTGATTTACCTTTAGGAAGGCTTCAATGTTGGCAATGTGTACTCCCCGCAACGATAAAACTGCTCACCGTGAGACTGCGGAGACTGTCCTGGCAGAACAAGGTAGTAGCAGAAAGACTCTTGGCGTGGCACCTCAGTAACCCTTAAGGAATTTCATGATATTCAAGATGGACAAGATAAGTCACCAGTGAAGTGTTGACAACCCGGAAATATTTAGGGTTATTAAGTCAAGTCTAGAAAGCATAGACCTTGTAAGCTGAGGGAGACAGGCAAGACAAAGATTTACATACATTGTTGTTCTTTTGTTGTGTTCCAGCATTCTGAAATGTCTCCTTGCAGTAATTTTTGTAAACTATGAAATTTGACTAAGAGATGGCTGCAAGGCATAACAAAAGAAATTAAGAGTTTTTAATTTTGGTTCTTTTTTTTTTTTTTAAATTGTAACTAGTTGTCATGAAATAAAGAACAAGTTTTTTTTGTGTGGATACTAGCAAGGTGAAATTACTGGCTTGTATGTCACAATCCTATAAAAGTTTTCGAAAGACTTTTGGTGTTAGTCTATTTTAGGACTGTGGGGTGAGGTTAGAGAAAGATTAACTAGCTAAACCTCAAATTAAGCCTAATATAGACACAGTTTATTGCTATTTACCTTGACTTAGTAACAGGCAGGGTTTGCTGTCGATTATGACTGAACTCACAGTGACTTCATATTGTAATCAAACTTGTTTGTAGCAACTTGTAGGATTTCAGTAAAACCGCTTTTACAGCAGATGAATATCCTGGCTTCTGCTAACTGCTGTGAAAGCTAACACACTGTGCTGCTATCTCCTCCAGGTTCCTCTGAAGTTTGACAAATGGGTTCTTACTGTTGCTGAGGGTAAAAAAATAAACAAGATTTTCTGTACTCTGTTCATCACAAGTAGACCCTGAAGTTAGCTAATAGAAGATGATCTGTGGAAGTTTCTGACACTGATTCTGAGCAGCAAAATGTCAGCGCTTTAACTCATATTCGTCACACCTGAAACTTGATGAACTGCCAACTCTCAACTGTCCAATGACCCTTTTAAAATATTCTGTAATTCCCAACATGTTCTTTTGTGGTAACCAGGGAGGATTTGTTATAAAATAAGACTTTGCAACTTAAGTATCTTTTGCTGACAGTTTGGTCTTTCAAATACATGAATAAATAAGTTAAATTAATTTTGAGGTTATTTCTAAAAAGGCATGTAGATAAATGTGTCCATTTTTGATTCAGGAAAGTTCTACAGCTTAGACACAGAGTTCTTTTGCTGATTTCTTTTCTAGACTTTGGTATAAGAGAGCCCTCAGAACAGTTGCCATTTTAGGTATCCTAACAGAAATGTTTTGTATCAGAGTTAAATGCAGTAGCGGGCAGAAAAGTGCTATTCACTTTGATATTATTTATCTTCATGAGGATCTCACAAGAAGCATGTGCAAAATGGTAGCCCTGACTCAAAATTTTGAGACAGGCACCTCTTTTAATATGCTTTGCATGTGACCTTGTTTAAAAAGGAAGCTTTTGAACATGCCATTCAATATTTACTTCCTGGCTTGTATGAAGAATAGTGTGGCCAGCAGGACTAGGGATGTGATCATCCCCCTGTACTCGGCACTGGTGAGGCCCCACCTTGAATACTGGGTTCAGTTTTGGGCCCTTCACTACAAGAAAGACATTGAGGTGTTGTAGTGTGTCCAGAGAAGGGCAAACAAAGCTGGTGGGGGGTCTGGAGCACACGTTTTATGAGGAGCGACTGAGGGACCTGGGGTTGTTTATCCTGGAGAAAAGGAGGCTGAGGGGAGACCTTATCGCTCTCTACAACTACCTGAAAGGAGGTTGTAGTGAGGTGGGGGTCTGTCTCTTCTCCCAGGTAACAAGTGACAGGACAGGAGGAAATGGCCTCAAGTTGTGCCAGGGGAGGTTTAGATTGCGTATTAAGAAATATTTCTTCACTGAGAGGGATGTCAGGCTGCCCAGGGAAGTGGTGGAATAGCCATGCCTGGAGGTATTTAAAAGACAGGTAGACGTGGTGCTGAGGGCCATGGTTTAGCGGTGGTTTTGGAGGTGTTAGGTTGATGGTTGAACTCGATAATCTTAAAGGTCCCTTCCAACCTAGATAATTCTATGATTCTATGTCTGGCTGTTCATGTACTTCTAATATAAGTGCTGCTGTCTCAAGCCATCTATCAGAAACACTGTGTGTAATTCAAGCAACGGGAAAAAAAAATCTCTTTGCATTGAACCACCGTTTGAAAAAACATTTTTTCATAAAAATAAAAACTATACATTGGGAAGAATTAGTTTTAACCTGGCTTTCCCTCCTCTCCCAATAATTTGTGTGAAGCTGCTCTTCTAGTTGTCCAGAACTGCTGTAACCTGTGAATTTCATTTAAAAGCCCCTATTAATCTTTTTGGGGGCAAAAAGGGATTTCTGATGTTCTTATCTGAAGAACTCTTACTGTTCATAATCCAGATTTTCAGTTTTGTAACATGCTGAACTAAGCTTCTAGAGAAGTAGTTAAAGCCCAAATGCTTGCATTTTTAACATCTTTGAAATGTTGAAAGTTGAAAACTTTGTTTATTCTTCCTCTGTGCATACTTCTCTTTTCATGTGGCAAGAAGCTGTGAATCACCCTGGGTGTAGATTCCAATCACTTGTCTCTCCTCCACTCACTCTTAATACGGATGGCAAATAAGAGTCAATGTGGAGTATGAGCAGAGAAATGCAACCCACGTAGGAGAATCAAAATGAAAATTTACTCCTCTTCTGGCATCACTCAGATCAATCAGAACCTCAGATTTCCCCAAGTTTATGAGTATGATGATACTAATTCTCATTTGGAAAGTTCTTTAAGATTTCCAAGCCCAAAGGTCTTGTTAACTGTTACTCCCCTCAGAAGAAAAAAACTATGCATCGCATTAATGTACCATTGCCAGATATAATGACAGTGGTAACAATTTTTCTGAGACAAGTGGGAAAGTTGCTTTTTCCTGAAGGCATTCAATAACAAACATACTGATGACGTCAGCTGAGATCAAAGACTATCCTGGAATTCATGGGTATGTTTATGTTTTATACCTTTAAAATTCTATGTGTCATTCTACTAAATTCCTTTACAGCTTAGCCTTGTAAAATCCCAGATTTCCTGGTTTACGTGCTTTCATTTAAAGTGGGTTGCATTTGATCCGTATGTTTGATGGGACTGTTGTGCTTTTGTCTTACTGGTAACAAAAGCTCTGTGGATAGAACATTGCATGTTGTTCTGGCAGTTGCAGGAAACACTATCACTACCTCCTGAACAATAGGCCTTTCTAAGGGCTGCATAAATTGTTCTTTGTAGAGCAAGACAACTAAGATTTCAGATAGTCATAAACAGTAAATAAAAGGGAAGTTTGGAGTCAAAGGGCAAAATGGATGACTCAGATTTCTTTTCATCATGGTTTAGAAAAGATACACAAACTGTGATACACAAGATACACAAAATCATTGGTGTTTCCTTCAGAGCAAGTATGCCATTTTCTGAAGTGTGCCATCTTCTGGGGACTGCAGACCTCAGAGCATACCTCTGCCTCCTCCAGCTGCTGGGAATCTGTCTACGTAGCCAAAAGGCCTCGAATTGCAAAGCTAACTTATTTCAACTAACAAGAGATTACCACTAGTCAGCATTTAGTGTGGGCAAGAACAAGCCTTTGTTTAACAGTGTCCCAGTTGGAATAGTAACATCAGACTGGAAGCGGCCCCAGCAGCGACAGAGCCCATGCCTTGCACGCAGACATCAGAAAAGTTTCTTGTGCGTCACAGCCTTCTGTGGCCCATTATTCACAAAACATTTTCTGAAGCCTTTTAACAAGTCAAGACCTTTAGTGCTAACATCCAAAAGTCACAGCAAAACAATTTGCCAAAGGAGGGGAGCCGGAAAGATAACTGTCAATCCGGTGTTCCAAGTCCTGCTAGAGCAAAGGGATTTTTGGGTGAAAATGACCACAGGAGCCTGGGAAATGAGCAAGTCCAGTTCTGCAGAATGATGCATCACTGCCTTCTCCTTTGCTGCCAGCTGGACTTGGAGGAATACTCCCTCCAGGTTTAGCACTGAGAATATGAAAAAACACTGTACCTAGACATGTCAGAAACTTTCAAAAAGCTTCAAGTTTCCTTTTTAACAAGGAGTGTGTTTCTGCACTAGCAAATATCTCTTTGTGTTTGTGACCAGCCTCTTGTGTTCCAGATCACAGTGGAGGTATCACCTTCACATCTCCTTCACCAGAATCTAAGTTATCCATCAAAAGAAAAGAAATTCATAATGTCCTTCTGGGTGATCTACATAAGTACTAAAGCATAGTAAGATATAAATATTTTTAAATACACGTCCTTGACACAATTCTTCTAAGATTAATCAGGTTTACATATCTGTTCTTCTGCATGAGCTTTGATCCTCACGCTATGAAAATCACACTGGACATTCTAAGAAAAGTTTTCTTGACAGTGTTACTGTTTTCAGTGCATTATGATAATCACAGTCTTTGCAGCAACAATAATAACTGGTACCAAGATTCAAACTTCCACAAGACATTTGCAAGGAGTCTTGTCTCCTTGTGTTTTATTGTAAAACAATGGTGTGCTAAAACAATAGCAAAGATTGTAAAAAGAGATTTGCTTGGACCGTGATGCTGCAAATTCCATATGTAAGGAGCAGGAGACAGCATAATGGAGCTCAGTCTAGGGAGGAGCATCTTTTCGAGATGCTTCTGATGCATCTTGTTTCAAGGTCAGCTTGCCTCAGAAAGCATCTATCCATGTAGAAATATCCTTTGGGAAGCCAAATTGCATTAAAAGCATTTCTATTATCTTCTTGAGAACTTTTCTGAGTGAGGTAATTGTTCAGCACATTGTGCTGTTTTTAGGATGTGATGCATGGGAAAAAGATGAAGATTGTTTTGAGAAAGCTGGAGAAAGCATTTTTTCTTCCTATGAGAAAACATATAAAACACACAAACACATATACAAATAGATATGAAGTCCACATTATTATTACCATTTCAAAACACATTTACTCTTTGCAAGTATTTGAGATGAGTTTATAACATGTGATGGGATGAGGTGAATTCCCTTGAGAACAAACCTCTCAACCCTGCATTAGCAAAGGGACTCCCAAGAAGGGCTTTCTAGTGCATCTCTGCCAGGGAGGTTTGGACAAATCCTAGACTGCCTCTTTCCAGAGCTAATGGCGAATTCAATATCTTTTCCCCATAAACTTACTACCAAAGACTTTAAGTGAAAACTGAAAGAGAAGGAGACACATCAGATTAGCGAAAGAGCGAGAAAAAGCCTCCGCATTTTAGAGCTTGACTGCAAAGACGATGATACTAGAGCTCATTTTGACTCTACTTTACTCCTTTAAAAATATTTCCTTTGGTGCTGAGATACCGATCAGCATGCTACAAATACCGCAGATAGTGCTGATATTGCTGACAGTGGTGGATCTAGGGAGACCCGCAGGTTTGCAGCATGCCATACTGGTGACAGAGCTCTATGTGGAAACATTGCCATTTTTTCCTCATGCCTGTCTTTTGGCTGTGGATTTTTCCATAACAGTTAGAGATTCCAAAGGAAACAAGAGCACAAGCAAGTAAATGAATGGACTGTGGTTAGAAAAGGAAATGTTTGTTCAAACATAAGAATAATGCCAGTTGTAGAGGTCTGGATGCTTCTTCTATGTTGCTGTTTCTGAGGACATCCAAATGGGTAATGTTTACTAATGGTGAGCAGTATCCAAGAAGTCTTCAGCTTTATCCTAGATTAATTCATCTGTTCTCAATGTGCCGTTGGCTTTTGCTGAAAATCTAGTGCTCTGCAGGCTTGATCTGTACATGGCTATTCACATTCTCAGATACAAAGAATATTTCAGTTACAGTTACTAGGAATCAATACAGCACAGATGCTTTATTTTCTGTGTCTACTAGTACTTTTTAGTGCATAATAAATATAGCATATTATACAACTGTATAGGAATGAAGAGGAAATTAATCTGCTTGTTTTAAATACATATATGTATAATGTGTGACATTAAAAATACAGTGTCATTATGGCAGATGACATACATTTTGCATATGCAAAATAATTCTGGTTTGAGCTAAATGTGCTGTAAGATACTTTTGGTTTCGTTGTGGTTTAACCCCAGCTGGCAACTGGGACCATGCAGCCGTTTACCCACTCCTTCCCTCCCCTAGTAGGGTAGGGAGAAGAGGGAGAAAAAGAACTCATGGGTTGAGATAAAGACAGTTAAAAAGAACAGTAACAGAAGAGAAAAAAAATGGTAAAAGAATATACAAAATAAAGTGATAGAACACAAGTTTCCCTCACCACCCAATGATCGATTGCCCTGCCCATCCTGAGCAGTGATCGCGGATTCCTGCCCCCCCTGCCCCTCCTCCCCTGGCCAACCCCCATTTATATACTAAGCATGATGTCTATGGTATGGAATACTCCTTTGGCAAGCTTTTCCTATCTATGCTTCCCCTCAGCTTCTACAGGAAGATGAAAAAGTCCTTGACAATATAAATATTGCTTAGCAACAAACAAAAAATATGTGTTATCAACATTATTCTCATACTAAATGCAAAGCACAACAGCTGCTAGGAAGAAAATTATCCCAGCTGAAACCAAGACAGTTTTGTACACTGGAAAGTAATTGACAGCAATTTCATTTTCAAGGAAAAACTAGAGATCAGCTTGGAAGAGAGCAACTGTAAAGGATCTTTTTAAGAAAAAATTATTGTTACTTTCCCCAAACTAATACACTTCTTGCCAATTTCTGTCACTTATATTGGCCTCAGAAATGATGAGATTGATGTACACAGCCCGAGATTAATAGTAAAAATAACAATGCTGATAATAATAACATATATCAGGACTTGAGAACTGTTACCACTAACAACATGAAGCTGAGAACAGTACTGCCTCTCTTTTTGAGTGTTTAGGGAGGACCACTCACCCCTTAAGTTATGTACAGTTGTTTTACGTTGAAAATTCAGCTCAGAACATGTACACAAAAATGTTGTTCTTCCTGTTCACTGATTTAAGAGAATTCCACTTTTGCTTGAATTCAGATGAATTTACTGCAATCTTGTAATCATTTTGTGTCTGAATGTCCCTTATGTTCATTTCTCCTTTTATTTTTCCTTTTCCATTCTTTACCATGGTTAGGTTGGAAAAGCTTTGCAGTAAAAAATTTCTGTGTAATTTCCATGGTCTTATCTGATGATGGAAAACGAGAATGACTTCAAATCTTCCTGATCTGCAGGGCACTCCCGACATGTAGTTTGAAACCCTGTAGGTGAAACCACCTGCTCTGGATGAGGCTGAAAAGGATCTCTGGTCTGGGCCTTCCAGCGCTGCAGACAGTGTCTGAACCATCAGGACACCTTCCCCTCTGCCAAAGCTTTTTGAAACAGTCAGTCTTATGGGGATGAAAAATTGCTTTGAAATCTCGGCTGTTCTTGCTAAGTAGAAAGGCAATGGGTTAAGTTGAAGTATGGTTGTCACAGTTTCTGGCTCTCACTCCTTATACTTCACATTTTTTCCCCTATTTTTTCTTATCCAGAAAGAAGATGAGGTAGCTTTTTTTTTTTCACATGAACCTTAATTCATTTTAGGAATTAATTAAATGACGGCTGTCTTTACCAAACATAATTTCTGTTTCAGGCCCATGGAAGATAATGAATCATAGTAGTTATTTTAGATAATGCTAAACATTGACATAAAAAAATAAATTAAAAAAAAATCACAAAATGGAACAACACCATTTTCAGACATTTTTATTCTGCTAACTTTGTGAGTATGACAATACAGTGCAATATGTTTTACATGTAACATGGGAAGAATTTCATCATTAAAATGAAGAAAACAGATGTGATCAGATATTGCACTGTGTAGCCTAGTAAACAGATTTGGGTAGCACAGCATGAACAGCCAACAGTCTTGTTTCTTTAACGATAACAATAAACAACATCTAAACTTTTATATGTAAATCTTTGTCTGGAAACGCTTTAAGCAATGTGGCCAAAATTATATAGATGGATGTTTCAGTGAGGTTGCTAAATCTATGTTTAGGCATCTGCTTCACTTTCAGCTACCAAGAGCCAGCATTGTCTTCATGGTCCTAAAAAATCTTACTGCCAGAACGGGATGGATTTATCTCAGTTTTTCGTACAGAAAATCATTAAAAACTATGGAACAAGGACATAACACATTGAATCTCGAACTGGCAATGTTTTCTCACTGATTCTGGAGTATGTGCATCTAGGATCTCAACTCATGTCAATCTAGAAAAAGGTGTCAGAACCAAAAATGCTCCATGCTGCATGCTGGGAATCCCCAAACAGCAAGGGTGTCAGCTCCGCGCTTCAACTTTGCTCTCTCTGTTCATGAGAATCTGTCTGTGGTTTTACAGTAAAATGGATCATTTTGTTTTGAGATTTTGAGTTCCTCTGGGTTTAAAATTTGGGAGTGGAATGAAGAAGAGCAAGAATAGCCAAATACCGTGTTGGTGTCTTATAGTCTCTGAGACTGGATCCCCAAGGACATGCTAACTCGGTCAGGTTAACTCTTCCACTCCCAGATCTTCATGTCAGCATGGCAGGAGTGAGTGGAAAGACGTAGCGCTTCAGAAATCACTACCATTACTTACTGATTACCGGGAGAGCTGCAAACTCCTTGGATCCCTCAAGGAGGAGGGAAAGTTCGACTGAGCAAACCCAGGAAAAGGAACAAGAATTACAAGTTCCATGAACCTGCACAGGAACCTGTCACACTGGTTGTGCCCATCATAATACCAGAGGGGTAGTTTTTAATACTGAAACCAAGTTATTAAGAGGATGACAAAAGCTTTTAAGCTGTACTTAGGCCAACCCTTCATATTAGAAAATCAACAGTCATTAGAAATAATAGCAGCTATGTTTTTAAATAATTCTGTGGAGTAGAGTCCCTCAGAAAGGAATAATATTCAGATTTATTTTATAACCAAATCGTGTATGCAGAATAAGTGCCCCAGTCTCTCTGAGTTGGGATGTTCATGCTAAGCTGGCTGGTGGGATAGAGGAGAATATTCTGGCTGACAAATGTTGATGGTGAAGAACTGAAGTTAAGGTTAAAGGTTAGAGTAAAAGATTTGAAGGTTCGTCTTGCAGCACAGAAGAGAAAAATATGCCAGTTATTGTAGCTGAAGAGTTAGAAGAAGAAATCAGTGTTCAAATTGGTGTAAAAATGTCATTTTTCCCCAGAGAAGCCTCCCTTGGTCTGTTGAAGCACAGGGCCGAGTGCTGTGATGCTGGCTTTCATACCCCTAAGGAGAGGGAAGGGGAGAAGGGAAGATCCTGGGGCTCCAGGATTCACTGCTGTGCTTTTGCACAATCCCTGATCAGCCTGGGAGCAGGGAGCAGGACCCAGAATTCCCCTTTCCATGGAGAAAGCACTGATTTCTGGACTGCAAGGCTGCACATCCTCCTGCACAGTCTCTTCTACCTTATGAATTCTTTTCTTTCTTACTTTACAGAGACCCAGCTTTGCAGCTGGGGAAGAGGCTCCCCCAAGGCAGCAGGTTTACTGGTGCACGCTGAACCCTTCTGAGCTCCTGCCTTTCCCTGGCTGTTTCACAAGCGTGAGCCTTGCAGGTGATCGTGCCTCTGACCATAAAAGGGAGTTTCTAACCGGGCATGTGGCTGTGTTGCCTCATCGGAAGAGATCTCCCTGTGCATCCGCCCATTTTCCATGGCTACATTTGCATATGGACCTGACACAGCTAAGAAAGAATTGCAGTTGAAGTGAAAAAAAAATCCCTCTGATAAATAATTACTTCCATGACAGCAGATGCATGGAGACAAGAAGGTCTCACAGTTCTGGCAGGTCCTTGACATGATGCTGAAGAACTGCACACTTCCAAACACATTTTTTTTTCTTTTTTTTTACAGGATCTAAAGCCAAAGGAAAAGATAAAGTTTCTGAAAATCCCAAGAATTTTGATAAACTATGTCTGGTTCCAAATATTTCAGGTATAAATAAAGTCCCCACATAAAATCATTGCCTCCTTAGATGGACATAGTTGTAAGAACAGCTATGTGACCCTTACTGAAGTGCACATTTATACATTTTTGGGTGTAGAACGGAACTTAAGGTAGAAACAAGGGATGTTTACAAATACAGGTTTCCCAAGTCAGGCCATACAATAAAAACAGGCCTTTCACACCTACGTAATATATTACATCTATGAGCATTTCCATTCAGCTGCTCCCAGCTTTATCTTTGTTAAAAAGCTTTAGAAGAAAGCTTGACTTCTTTTTGATATGTTGACACTGGAGAAAGGCATGTGATCTTCCAAAACTGTGACAGTCCTTGCAAGTTGGTAGTAAATACTGGTTTGGTTTTTGTTATTTTTAGCTGGTGTAAAGTAACCCTTGCAATCACTCTTGCACGAAGTCAGTGGGAAAGATCAAGTAAAAAGATTGCTGTGCAGTCCACATGGCCTCGTGCTGGGATTGACGTCAGTGCTATCCGTCATTTGGAAATGTACACTCAGTGTAGGCATGAGTCAATATCTCTTTGGCTACTGTTTAAGAGAGTCAGGAGTTGGACTTTAGTCTCATTGGTGATTGAGCACTTGTGTAGTAGAGGTGTGTGAGACAGGACCTGGAAAAGTGCTTCCTTTCCAAGAAGGCACAAGATAAATTTCAACTTTGTGTAGCAGAGTTCTTGTTGATGGTGTGCCTGGTGAACATCTACCTGCTTTTATAGCTTTCTTTTTCTTCTAAAGTCATTTTCTGAAGTCTCTCGAAAGAGCACTTATCACTGTGGTATCACAGTTTATTTACTGGAGAAATAAAAATATAATAATCTATAAAATGATTGTAATAATTGTGGTAAGAGCTCCATCATGGCTGATCTCTAAGGTGTTTGAGGGAGTACAATTTTTATGCTTATAGTTTTGTTAAGCGTTGCATTTGTAGGTGGCTTTTCCTGTCACTGTGGTTTAATTAAACAGTACTCTCTGACAATGTGCATCAGCTTTTGCGGTGTCAGTTGAAAAGGAAAAAACACTGAGCAATGACGTTCTATTGACATCCTAAACCAGACACACATATCTCAATTAGATGCTGATTTGAGGAATGGGAGGTTGTTGACTTCAGGGCTGTAGAATATGTTCTTATTTTTTTTTCTTTTGATGTAGACTCTCAGTAAACAAAATAACAGCTGTGCAACGGAAATATGTTATAAGTATTACTACCACACTCGTAGTAGCTGTAGGAGGAGATCACTGTGTTCTCTCTTTCAGTGTCGTTTGTGGTCTCCAAAGAGCAAGGAAATTAGCCATGAAAAGGCAGATGAAATTGTGCTCTTCATCATTATGCTAGCAAAATAATCTATACAGCTTTGATGTGGATAGCCTGTCAAATTAAACAAATGCACAGTCTTTGTGGCAGCATTGCAGACATGCACAGACACTTGCCCAACCAGTTAATCTTCAGACACATCCACTCTGGGTTTGTGACGTTGCCTGGTTTAAAAACATTTATTAGCAGGTATTAGTTATCTGCCTGAAATGTCACATATTTCAGAAGTTCGGGTATTCATGGCAATTTACTGTAATATGACAGCTTTGGTCATTCCTTAGCCAAAAGAAGTAAGGGCCTACCTAAGCAACCAGTCCTATATGTCCCCATTGTACTGGGCGATAATCTGCCTAATGCTTCCAAACATTGAACTTTTAAACATTTAAGTTGATGTCTAGGCATCATCTATGCTGTCATGGCTAGGAAATTCTTGGATGAAGAAGAACAAAAGTGTTGAAAATTTGAGACCAGATTTTTAGCTGTATTGCACTTCTTTTGTGCTGTTGGGCACAGCAGAGATGGAAAGCAAGTTAGACAGGCTGCTGGGTTGTTGGAGCAACCCACACGTGGGCAGGCCTGGCACGGTGACTCACTGTCAAGTCTCCTTTTGCCTTAGGTGTAAAGTGCATAGCTGAGAGAAGTCTTGGGTGTCTGATAACCCCAGATACTGGACAGGCTCTCGTGTAAGCCCAAAAGAGCTAAGGTGGCAGTAATTATTAATTAAGGTGGGGTTGTTCAGCCTGAAGAAGAGAAGGCTCTGGGGGGACTTTATTGCAGCCTTTCAGTACTTAAAGGGGCCTACAGGAAAGATGGGGACAAATATTTTTAGCAGGGGCTGTTGCAATAGGACAAGGGGTAATGGTTTTAAACTAAAAGAGAGAAGATTTAGACTAGATATAAGGAAGAAATTTTTTACAATGAGGGTGGTGAGACACAGGAAGAGGTTGCCCAGAGACGTGGTGGTAGATGTTCTGTCCCTGGAAACATTCAAGGTCAGGTTGGATGGGGCTCTGAGCAAGCTGATCTAGTGGAAGATGACCCTGCTCATGGCAGGAGGGTTGGACTAGATGACCTTTAAAGGTCCCTTCCAACTCAAACCATTCTATGATCCTATGAATTATACCCTAGGGGCTGCTGCCTGGGCCTCTGGTTTTTATTCTTGCATGAAGACATGGGAGAAATACAAAGTTTTCATAAATGTGCAAGAAAATGACAGGCAGACAGATGAACTTGCCTGCACTGACTTGTCTCTTTTCTCCTTGCCATCAGAGAAGAAATTGATTGCCAAGCTAATTTGTCTCTTTAACTCATTTTAAGAGGTCATAAATGAAGTCATTGCCGAGGATACAGCCATCCTAGAGCAACTAGTGCCAGGATCCTTTTATCTATCGGTTGACTGCGTGCTTCTGGAATAGCTGTCCAGGCCTTGCGCCAGGTCTGCCCATGTGTGGGTGTGTGAATGAGCAGGTTATTGCTTCAGTGGCTGGCGCAGGAGAGTTGTTGGCCTCTGCCTCCCGCTGAGCTTAAAGATGTTCACCTTGAAGCACTCAGTTACTGGAAATTGCATGCACACCACCCCCCACCCCCCCCACATCCAACCCCCCCTTTTTTTTGTTAGATTTCTATATGAAGAGGTTATAAGTAAATGTGTTTTTTTACTATATAAGGAATTCTTTTGCAGAAAGAGTTAACCTTGGAGTATATAAGGGATTTTTTTTTTCCAGAAGGTGTTTACCCTCTGTGAAAAGCTCATGATCTTGGGAGGAGGAGTATAGGAACGCTGTCAGAGTATTCAGGGATGCAATGAGAAAGGCTAAGGCCCACTTGGAATTAAACATGGCAAGGGATGTCAGGGACAATAAGAAGGGCTTCTTCAAGTACATCAGTAGCAAAAGGAAGACTAGGGAAAATGTGGGCCCAATGCTGAATGAGGTGGGTGCCTTGGTGACAGAGGATGCAGAGAAGGTGGAGTTACTGAATGCCGCCTTTGCTTCAGTCTTTACTGCTAAAGCCAGCCCTCAGGAATTCCAGACCCTGGCGGTAAGAGAGGGAGCATGGAGAAAAGAAGATTCTCCCTTGATTGAGAAGGTATCATTTAGGCAAATTTGACACCCTCAAATCCATGGGCCCTGATGGGATGCACCCACAAGTACACAAGAGGGAGCTGGCAGTTGTTATTGTGAAGCTGCTCTTCATCATCTTTGAAAGCTCATTGAGAACAGGAGAGGTGCCTGAGGATTGGAGGAAAGCCAATGTCATGCCAGCCTTCAAAAAGGACAAGAAGGAAACTACAGTCCAGTCAGCCTCACCTCCAATTCTGGAAAGGTGATGGAGCAGCTCATCCTGGATGTCATCTCTAAGCATGTGGAGGAAAATAATGTTATCGGGAGTGGTCAACATGGATTCACTGAGGGGAAATCACACTTGACCAACCTGATAGCCTTCTGCGATGGAATGACTGGCTGGGTGGATGAGGGGAGAGCAGTGGATGTTGTCTGCCTTGACTTTACCAAGGCTTTTGACACTGTCTCTCATAACATCCTCAAAAGTAAGCTTAGGAAGTGTGGGTTAGATGAGTGGACAGTGAGGTGGATTGAGAACTGGCTGAGTGGCAGAGCTCAGAGGGTTGTAATCAGTGGCACAGTGTCTTGTTGGAGGCCTGTAACTAGTGGTGTTCCCCAGGGGTCAATACTGGTCTTGTTCAACATATTTGTCAAGGACAGAGTGTACCTTCAGCAAGTTTGCTGAACAAACAAAACTGGGAGGAGTGGCTGACACACCAGAAGTCTGTGCTGCCATACAGCAAGACCTGGACAGGCTAGAGAGGTGGGCAAAGAGGAACCTAGTGAAATTCACTAAGGGCAAGTGTAAGGTCCTGCACCTAGGGAGGAATAACCCCACGCATCAGTACAGGTTAGGGGCTGACCTGTTGGAAAGCAGCTCTGCAGAGAAGGACCTGAAGGTCCTGGTGGACAACAGGTTGACAATGAGCCAGCAATGTGCCCTTGTAGCCAAAAGGGCCAATGGTATATCCTGGGGTGCATTCGAAAGAGCGTGACCAGCAGGTCGAGGGACATTATCCTCCCCCTCTACTCTCTGCCCTGGTGAGGCCACATCTGGAGTACTGTGCCCAGTTCTGGGCTCCCCAGTTCAAGAACGACAAGGAACTGCTCAAGAGAGTCCAGCAGAGGGCTACACAGATATCAAGAGACTGGAGCACCCCTTTTATGAGGAAAGGCTGAGAAACCTGGGTGTGTTTAGGCTGGAGAAGAGAAGGCTGAGAGGGGATCTCATTAATGCTTATAAATATCTAAAGGGTGGGTGCAAAGAGGATGGGGTCAGACTCTTTTCAGTGGTGCCCAGTGACAGAACAAGAGGCAACGTGCACAAACTGGAACACAGGAAATTCCATCTCAATATGAGGAAGAATTTCTTTACTTTGAGGGTGACAGAGCACTGGAATATCTCTGGAGATATTCAAAACCCTCCTGGGTGTGATCCTGTGCAATCTGCTCTAGGTGAACCTGCTTTGTTGGGGGGGTTGGACTAGATGATCTCCAAAGGTCCCTTCCAAGCCCTGCTGTTCTGTAATGCTGTGATTCTGTGATCTCCCAATGGTCTTATATCCACTGTATGATCCATTCCTTTATGTGCTAATCTGGCTATAAGTAAATGGATAAGGCTGAATCTGTTCTTTTTTAAAAGAAGGATGTATAATGGGTGTATAATGTAATAATATATAATGTAATAGAGGATGTATAATGTAATCTAGTCATGAACCAAATGTCAACAGGAAGATTTGATTTGTATGATATGTTCACAAGGACTAGATAAAGTCCCTAAATAGCTGTATGACTAACACCATCCTTATTTTTAGGAGCTAGTAAACAAAAGATATCAGAAGTTTTTGCCTTGCTTCATCCTTAGAGGTCTGTTTTCTGTAAATAAATTCATAGAAGGGCAGAAGGACAAAAATCCAAAGGATGAGAGCAGGTGACAAAGTATCATGTGAAAAAGTTAGGCTATATCCTGTTCGGCATGAAGAATAATATCCTGAATGTATACTGTAAAATAGTGTAGTAAATCCTGTTATCTGTAGGCTACCTCAATTTCACATTTACAAGTAGAAAAACACTCTTATCCTAATACTTTCTCCTTATCCTAATAACACACTCGGAACACCATTAGTTTCTACCAGGATCTGAAAATTATTAATCTTGTAAAAACCAACAGAAGCAAACATCTCCTGTATAAATCAATTGTAACTGCAGTCTATGTCTGGTGGAAATGACTGGAATTTAGTCAGTGCTTCATGGAAGAAACATCTTCATCTTAGCATTCCTTATCTTGTCTCCTTTATTCTATACAACATAGTGTCAAGATACTAGTTTGTAGATTACTGAAGGGAAGTGAAAAATAATCTTATTGATCGCTGTTCATTGGAACAGTTATGTAAGAGTAGATCTGTTGAGCAAGAAGCTTGCCTTTCAACATATTCTCAAATTTCAAGAATCAAAATGTATTCTATAAATCTATTTTTTTGAAATGCATATTGATGGATGGAGCCTTTGCAAAAATTAACCTAATGAGGCAAACAGCTTTCCACGCCTCTCAATTCTTCCTCACAAAAAAAATTATTTTCAAGCAGACTCCTGTTTGCTTCCCACACAAGTAGTTACGTCAGTCCCTTCCATCCAGTGTGTACACTTAATAAGGGCCCAGACAAAATTATTATTTTGGGGAGGAGGGAAATGGAAATAAACTTATATTTTGAACAAAGATCTGTAATTTACCCCTACACTTCAAAATGGCAGCAGCTATTTTCCACAAAAATAATGAAACCAGGAGTTTATTATGCCCTGTATTTTCCTGCAAACCATTCCATGAAAATTTTCAGCTGATATCATACATCATGATGGGATACACTGCTTGGTGAGTAGGAGAAATATATATTCACAGGTGAAGATGTTATGTATGTATGAACTATTAAGATTATGAAGCCGATTTAACTGTCCTGTGTTAAAGTTTATCATAATTTCAGTCCTGTATTTTCCTTTAAATTATCCTAACACTAGAAAGCCTGTGCATAGAGATAATTCCATGGCAACCCATGCATATTTCATCTTACTTATTTCTCATTGTCCAAAGGTTGTCTTGCAATACCTGCAGAAGAGGTGCTGTCAGGGGAGTGATTTACCCCCCAAACTGTATATATCTCTCCAACGATGCTCTAAATTGTTCATGGGAGATATCCAATTCTCTCCTTTGACTGTAGAGGGAGCTTCAGCAGTTGCCCAGACCAGACAATGGGTCTCCCCAGTGATGCTGAGTCAGCACCAAGTAAGGTGCACCTCAGTTTGAAGGACCGGAATTGAACAAGTGTGGCCACCTCTTACACAAACTGGTGAGGAGGAAAATACTGAAGTGAAAGAGGGAAAGACAACTTAATATGTTCATGTGTGTGTAAAACAATAAGTTTTTAAACTTAATATGCATTCCACTGGTGGAAAACTTCAGTCAAGATAATTGCAGAAGAGGAAAGGGAAAAACTAAATTTAAAACTAGTCCTTTCAGACAGGAAACATAATCTCAGTGATATTTTAAAAGCAGAAAGCTCCATGTGACATGCCTGGTTTCTGTGGATCTCCTGTTGGCTGTAGAGTGAGTGCCACACAGTTGGTGGCTGGCTACAGAGAAGCTAAGGCACAATTAACATGCTAATTATAAAGGTCTGGTGTGTCTTTCCACTTTGATGCATATTCTCCTTTGTGGTGTTTCTTACCATTTTGCCTATGGAGTAAAGTTTGTCATAATCATGTGGAAACAAAGTGGAACATTTGGAAAATTAGAGCAAGTACACAGCGTGAACCTGAAGCATTTTATGAACCAGAGGGCAAAGGGCTTGTGACAAAATAACTTAGAAAAGTTGGAAACAATTGCCTGTTAGGTAGCATAGACTAACAGTTTAAGGGAGAATTTTTCAGGATGGTACTCTACAGATGCAAAAGTACCTGCTTTTCCCAGACGGTCTCGTTTCTGTTCTTTGCGACAAGAAGCTGCCATGTCGTGCAGGGTCACGCAGGTTCTGTGAAACTGTAATGGGATCCTATATACCAAATATTAACTACATTTTCCAGAAAAAACTTCTCCAGTTTCCTTGCTTTTTTTACAGCTGCTACCTCCATACTTATAAATGAAAATATTTGAAAAACAGATTTTTGAAGAATGAACTCCCACTTTGAACTTGGATTTGTTTATATAGTCACATTAAATAATTATGGGAGTAGTTGATGTTATTACCAGAACTTGTCCATTATTTTTATTTTAAAGACAAGGAATATCACAGGAGTTAAGGCCAGCATTTTCAAAGCACTGAACTTTAACTATTCCTGTGTGATTTCCAGTAAGTTCCAAAAAACATGAAGCATCTTATTATATTGAGTGTTTGAGTCTCTGGGTTCAGTTGATGACCCTTCTAATGTTCAAACCAGATAAATATCTGCAATGACTACTATGTTTTCACAGCAGCTCAGTACCTCTAAAATTGTACTCAGGGTAGTTGCATGATAGCAAGCATGATAGACAGCTACATATTAAGTGTCTCCAAACTAGGATGCTCCTAAAATAGCTTTAGTTGAGTCACTTGAAATCAGCCAGTGGAAAAAATCAGGTGTCTCTCTTGTCCAGTCTAGTACTAAATCCACTCACCTGTTTCTTCAGAAGTCCAGTACAGATTTCTGTTTGACAGTACATGGAAATGGTGTTTTTTCTCTTGCCACTTAGCTAAGCAGCCACTGTCAAAGTATGAAAGCATATTTCTCTATATTCGTTTAGAAATCAGTGCCAAATTTGAACTAAGTAATCATGTTTTATCCAGCTGTCTTGTTCAACAAAGATCCTGGAACTAGTGAACCAGGCTTAATTTAGAAAATATTTGTTCTACATATAGCTTCTTCTCCCAAACGCATCAGCTCTGTATCATCACGAAGCTTGGACATTCTTTTTGTTCATTTTAGCTATAGAAAATGTTGCAACTTGTACTTTCTGTTCAGTGCTGTACAACATCATTCAAATCTGGGACACAAATTAAAGCAAAATAAAACTTACGGAGTTTTTAGTTGCAGTAGTGGTAAATTATGTTTCCAAGGCTCCCCTTAAAACAATTTTGCTTTTTTAATTCACTCTGTGTCTGCTTAAGGATTTTTTTCACAAGCTTCCTAAGGGCAGTGAGAAGCAGTCAGATGACAGGGTTATAATCCAAATTGAACTTGAAAAAATGGACATATAGTCAAAAAGATCAGGAAACAAATCTGTGAGTACAAATGCAAAAGTTATGTTTAAACAATCGGTTGAACGAATAAAGGATGAGGCCAGCTATTGAGATTGCATTTCTTAAATCTGGGCATTGTGGTGGATCCTGAGCTAAACAAGAACATCAATATCATGTTGCTGTGAAAAGATAAGCACCAAACTGGGCTGCAGAAAGCAAAGCATTGTCTGTACGTGTGCTCTACTCAGCATGGTTAAGGCCTCAGCTGGGTTATTAGCTGTCACAGGTGAAGAAGATTTAGACTTACTGAAAGCATTATGAAGGACAGCAACGAGAATGATCGGAGACGTACAAGGTACAACCGAATGAACTGAGGGGTTTAACTTGAGGAAGAGAAGCTGAGGGTGGTGGGGAGAAAGAAGGAAGCAGAATGGCACCGCATACAAAAACGTGACGGAAAGATGAGCAACATCATTTTTCTCCCTCTTCCCATAGCACAGATCCTTTCCATGTCTGTATTTCTGACAGTCTCTGGTTATGGGATATTTAACTGTGAAATTGCCAGAGCGTCCTTAGCAGCTGTCTGACTTGCCGTCTTACTGACCCTTCTACCTGACAATTGCCTCCCAAGAATGTGATGTCGGGTGGGGGTATAAATGTGAGGTTTTTTTCTGGCTGTATTAGAAAACATTGTGACTCAGGCCTAAAGAATTAAATCCTGTCTTTAGTTGCAGGATGGACATAGAAAAGCAGAAGCATAGATTTTTGTTATAGGAGTGAGACATTAAATTCATATATGTTTAACCTCTGACGTTGCCCCTGACATCATCATCACGTCAGCTGCAGGGGCATAGCCTAAAACTACCAAGCTCATATTTATAGATTTTACAAAGAAAATAATGGATCTGCTGCCCAAGTTTTCTTCCTAAACAGGCACAGAAATACTGCGTGACTTCACTGACTTAACAGT
Organism: Anarhynchus alexandrinus; assembly: GCA_008711295.1. Classification (NCBI taxonomy): domain Eukaryota; kingdom Metazoa; phylum Chordata; class Aves; order Charadriiformes; family Charadriidae; genus Anarhynchus; species Anarhynchus alexandrinus. The sequence goes on along the minus strand of VUYV01000410.1, from coordinate 397,841 downwards.
CATGGCTCAGGATAAACAAGCACTGAGAAAAAATTGAACCAGGGATTTAGAGTGAAGATTTATCTTGTTCCCATAATCATCCTAACCTTCTCTGAATTATTTAATTACTGTGTTCAAGCCTAATTGGTGTGGGTAAATATTATTCTTCCTGAGTGAAACAATGCAGGACTATCTGCAATATTTTGTGTTGTGAATGGTTTCATATGAAATAATGATTTCAATGCCAACCATTAGTAAACTTCTGTCTTCTGTACCAATGCAAGTTAAAGAAAAGTTCATTTTCCAACAGAAAACACTGCTCTGCAAAATCGTGTGACACAGCTATGGAAATTCATAAGACTCCTGGGTTAAAATCCTTAGGGGCAGTTAAAACACTGTCACACACTGTTAACATAACAGGGAGATGTGCTTCAGAGGAAGGTGGATTGCAGCAGCTCTTGGGAGTGTATCCCATTTTCAAAGGGAATTCAGCTCATTTGCGCTGTGCTGCTGCTATTTCCACTTCCAACAACTATTTAGCCATTGGCCGGGTTCAACCATGTCTGACAGAGATGAGATTTAAAACCGCTGGTACCCAGCTTTGTGCAGCCCACAAAGCTGTCCTAGCTGTGCAGAGTCCGTGTGTCCTGCTTGGCCACGTTGCCGCCTATGTCTTGCACCAGGAGGCAAAATGAAGGTAAATACAGGGTATGGAGAAGAGCTGGAGCCAGGGCATTACCAAGCAACCCCGGGGCACAAAGCTGTGGGGAATCAGGTTTCATCTGTGATGCTGCCGCTCACGGAGCTGTTTGTTTTCCAGAGATCTGTCAGTGTGCCACGAAGGTCACAGATAGCTTTTTTTGTGGGCAATCTTTATCTTTCCTTTCTGGAGGTTTTGGTTTGTATTCAAAACAAGAAAAGAGAAACAGATTTGTATAACAAACTGGAACTTGTTGATGCACATCTGTGCTTCAGCTCGAACGCTGAGCAGCTATTTATTCTAACATTGTCTAGAGCCAAACAAATGAGCCTAAATCTCCTTCCCATCCTGGCCAAGCCCAGATTGCTGAGCCTGATGCCAGAGGGCTCCTGAGGGAGACAGTGTCAGCTTCCCCTGGGTCACAGAGGGTCCTTGTCTATGGCACGGTGTGGTCCTGAGGCTGTCACAGCCCTTCCTGCCTCTGTGCTCCTTCTGTGAGAGAAAAATAGCAGATAATCCGTGCAGCAGCAGAGCCATGTTTCCTCATTTCTCCCAGCTTGTCTGCTCCCCATCTATCTACAAACTCTCCGAGTCATTATTCTTCACCTGTCTGACTGGTCATGGGGCTCTCTGGGGTTGTTTAGAAGAGGACTGATGTTTTTAGGACCAATTGCTCAGGCGTAAACATGCCCATCATGGTGAGAACACCAAGGAGAGTGTGGAAGCTATGCTGCTGCCAGTTCCCTGTAACACTAGGGGTAAGGGTGATCTTGTGGTTATGAAGATGTGTAAACGGGAATAAGTGATTAAGATGGTGGAGACTACTCAGGTATCATTAATCTCTGTGTTTCAGTGTTTCTGACCATGCAGCTGGGGCAGTGGAACGTCCCTGCCTCTCACATCTTTGGTAAGGAGTAATTCATTGGGCTAAGACAGCGTGGCATGCAAATGGGTGTTTCTAAATGAACTAAACATGTAGGAACATAGCTGCATTTAATTGTTATCTGCGTTATTAGAGGTTGGAGTGATCTGAGCATCTCACTGAGCTCACACTTGGGCCCTGATTTGGACTCCTATTGTACATACCGTGAGAAACAGAGCAACTTTTATGGCACTTCCCTTCGGCAGAGTAGAAGTCTGAATGCTGTCCCCTGATAATCAATTGATCTGGTTTTAATTTGCTATGAGCAAATCCCACATTTTTCTGTGGCTGATTTGCATCCTGCAGGNGCAACTGGAATAATGCTTAGAACATTTATAGTGCTTTTTTTTTCCATGCTTTTTATAAACAGCCTGTGAACTGCTTTTCCTTTTCCAGTTTCACTGTCTGTATTTCCAGGCTACCCAAAGGGACCCTTCCTCTTAGTTAGGGATACGTAGCTTCCTTTGAAACCTGGCAGTGAGCTAAGCTTGAATTTTTTTCAAAAACATTTAATTTTTTTTTAAAGGAAATAAATCCACTCCTCTGAATATCAGTTCAAAAACAAGCCATAATGAACCAAAGCTGTAAGTCCTATTCAGTGGGACTGCTGTCAGTGCAAAACTCAACTCAGCCTCTTCTATCTAGCCCAAACTCACTAACTTCAAGATAAAAGAATTCCAAAGACTTTATGTCAGCTTTAAGGTAGGGCAGGATTTGGCCCTTTATCTTTTGATTTTTTTTAGGTGGTCAGATTTTATTGCAGATGAACTTGAAGAGCACCTCCTCTCTCAGGCATGTACTTAAGGCACACAAAGTTACTTTAAGCTGCAGCATGTTTAGCATCTTGCTAGTTTTAAAATATCAGTCCTCAGTGGGAACAAATATGCTTATTTGATATTACCTCTTTTCCTTGTGCAGCTCTCACTGCTACCCTCTGTTGCTGTCACTGCTAAGAGTTATACCACTATTTGACCAATAAGCTTGCAAAATACTGTGGCCAGACTCCTCAAGATGTTGTGCAGATTGTACCCTTAATGACTATACACGTATCAAGTATTTGAAATTGGTGAAATAGTCTTGAAAAACCTCGTAAATAATCTTAAATCAAACACAATGGAAAACATAACATGAGTTTTTGTGTTTGCTGCATAAACTCTAACCAATCCCACAGTTCTGGTGTTGAATTTATTTGAGAGAGTGTCCTTTTCTAGACTTTGCTGTTGTAAAGAATTAGGCATAAAGGGGTTTTAGATAGCAACACTCACAAAAGAAATGAAGGTGGTAGTTGTCAGCAACTCTGTTTCAGACCAGGAATCAAGTGTCACAAGACAGCAAAATGTCAGATGAGCAATAATACTGTTGGAATGAGGGAAAAAGTTGGAAAATACTGTGAGAAGATTAACTGTAATCATGATATACCATGAGATGACTTTGAAAGCCTTTAATGTTGATTTTCCATGGTGTCTGATTTTTTTTCTTGGTACGAATACATGAAGGAAATATATTTTAATCTGATATAACTACTTACTAGAAGTTTTTTTTAAATGTTGAGTTGGCTTGCCAAAATCTGTTAGCTTTGTGTTGGTTGGTTATTTAAATCAGACAGACCTTGAGAAAACTAGTGCTATATAGGTGTGTAACAGAATGAAATATACCTGCAAGTTGACTGGCAGTGTGTGTGTGTGTGTGTGTGTGTGTGTATGTATACAACCTAGTATACACATGTGTGAATTCTCTCTCTTACACACACAGAGACACAAACGGATTTAACATCCTTGATTTTCTTCTTCCTGTCTGGATCTGTGCTGGCAGCTCTTGGATATCTCACAGTTTATTGTGGAGCTAACTCTTTAGGGTATTTTATGTCATTACTGCTCGTTAGAAAAGATGTTTACTGAGGTGTATAACATCTTTTTTTTGAGGTACAACCCACTTTTCCCAGCTTATAGCCTGGGTTACCCTCAGTAAGACTTCATGGGACAATAAAGGGGCTTTTGTAGCTTATGGATTTTAGCCTGGAAACTACTGAATTTCTTTTGCAAATAACTGAATTGCTTTTCAAAGAAAGCACAAAAAATCTTGTCTAATAGAAAATGTCAGGCAGCTGAAGCCTAGAAGTTTGTACCAGCTCTCCAATAACAAAGTAATCCAAGTGAGAAATGGAACAACAGTAAATAACCATTCAAAAGCTTACCTCGCCTGATGGTGAGTCACTGCACAAATGCTTTCGACATGCATCCTTTCTCTGAAGCTGCCAGATTTATCTACACATTGTTTTCCAAGTGTCTTGGATATGCATGGCTGGCAGTGATCTCAACAGATCCGCTGAAGACATCCTATTGCTTGGAAGAGGATCGACTATATTGAGACAATCTCTAACAAATATCTGCCTTAAAATCCCTCAGTGAAGGACTTTCTCCAACAACCATAGGTAGCTTTCACCAGTGCTAGACTCCCTTTATTGTTAAAAACTTATTCTTGAAAGCAGCATTTTTTTACAGAACAAATTAAATTGAATTCCTTTTCTACCCCCAGTGGATATGAGGAACAATTGAATGCCATAATCACAGTGTTAGGATTTCTTCTTTTTACTCTTAGCTTTCCTAATTTATACAGTCCAAGTATTTCAAGCTACTCAACTTACCCTGAGGAAAGTCCTTGGAAAGAGAACCAGATTTGCTTTCTTAGTCATTGTCCAGTTGCTGGTGTGGTGGGTGTTAAGCCTGAAGCTGTTTTTACAACACAAAGAAATTAAAAGAGCAACAACTGATTTGCAGGAGTATCTTGCAGAACTAGCTTCATCACACATTGACGTAAAACACACACTTATTTTCACAGCATGTGAGTATCCCTGTCTAGCTATTTCATCACAGTGAACTTTGGGGCCTTCAAACGGACTCCCTTATATCCTGTTTCTTTCTTTACAGAAATTATACCAAGTATGTCATGAGTGAATTTCATCAGTCCCATAAAACATTGTCCTGACCTTAAACAAGTTAGTTTAATCAACAAAATGGGGTTCTTCAGTTATCTCAGAGCCTCAGTAGTCTGCAGGGTCCTCACCTTCCAACATCTCATGGACATCACAAGGAAACACTATTTAGTGACTTCACTCTGCTGTTTAAGACATTACTGTGAATTTTGTCCCATTTTTGTGCAATTTCAATTATTAATATGTTGTTTGGGGTTTTTTTTTAAAAGTATCTGAAATAAAAGATTTCAGGAGATAAATATCCTTACAGGTCTAACACTCATGATTTTCTTTCCAGCTAAAACCACACACAGGAATAAAGATTCAACCTGAAACAATCAGTGGCAAATAAACCATGAGACATGCCGTCTTAAAAAGAAATTCAGGTCATATTTTACTCCAGCTGATGTGGAGGACAAACTCCTATCAATTTCTATAGTACTGGTTTAGGGCTTTAGGCAACGTGTAATCATATCAGGTAACGTGGGCTAAGAGCCGTGTAAACTCAATCAATATTCCTTCTAGAAACATGCTTATTGCTGTATTTGTGTCAGACTGCCTCTTGCACCGCAGAGTCTGTGAGACTGGTGCCATGTCTCAGCGCAGGTCAGCGCAGGATGATGCGTGCCTGGTCCCCCTTGCTGGAGAGCAGAGGATGCATGGGCTGGGCACCAAGGAGCGACGGGGCATATGGAGAGGCCTCATGGCTGCCACAGGTGGTCTGAGCTCCTCCAGTCCCTACCTCGCTGCAGTCTCACCCGAGTGTGAAAGCTGCAGGAAGGCTAGAGCACAAAACAGTAACGGGATCACTTAAATGCATTAATTTCACGTCCTTTCACCATGTCCTTTCTTTCTTTCTAAGAACTTTGCACGCAGTCAGTGCCTCTCAAATGATTCATATAAATGCCGAACAAATTTGAACAAATAGACTATATTTGCATGGAAAAGGGGTTGTATTAAAATTATTCACTTCAGGACATCCAAAAGCTCCTCTCAACTATTATGAACATTAGCTCTTGGTCAGAACAGTGTGTTGAAATGTTTTGCATCTGTGGGAGATTGGCTGTGTACTGTCCGGTTTGCTAATCCTCAGGCATGTCTTTATCTAACAAAGTATCTCATCTTCCTCCACAGAAGAGACATTACAAATAATCCCCTAAATCAGGAATTTCCAATATTTAAAAGTGCTTTTACGATGTGTCTTCTGAGGTTGCAGTTGAAATAAGAAACTTGTACGTGGAGCCAAACAGCTGGTAGAAATAGGCAAAATATATTTAATTTGAAAAATGTAGCAAGTGTCAAGTTTTAATATAAAGCTGTAACATGCACAGGACTTAGAAATCCTACCCTCTCCAAATCAGGAAATTCAGACTGCAAGATTGACAGCTTCACATTGATTTCATTAATCTTTTAAAAATGTATCCCCTTCTGAGCATTGTGTATAGTTGTCAACCACCTTCCCTTTAGCTAGTAATTTATCAACGTAGACATAATGAACAATAGTGTGATGCACCTATTAGCTGATTTATCTCTGTAAATATTTTTACTGTGTGTAAACTGCATTATTTTTTCTCCTAAACATTGATTTCTATTTGTAAAGCATGAAATAAACTATTAGTTTTATTTGTATCAACCTCCATAATAGCATCCATGCCATGCTTGCCAAAAGCCCCATTAAAGACATATGTGTTTTGACTCAGTAGTTCCAGTGACAGAATGTGTACCAGTTCCGAGCAGCTGGAGTTAAACTGGTTACTGAAAATTAAACTAAACAAACCGAGAGCTACTTGCAAAAAGTGGGTTTGGTAGTCTGTCTAGAGTTTTGCAAAGTAAAGTTTCAAGTTTGAGCTTAAAATTAACTCTCCCTAAGTCCTATTTCCAATCAGATAGCACCCACAGCTTGCTAATTTGTGCGTGATGGAGGACATATAATTTGAATGCGGCTTGTATTGGTGATTGTGAGCTCACTTGATTCTCTCAGTAATATATAATAATTGCAAATGATGTTTATCTTCAAGCAACACTATTCTTGGAACAGTGCATGATGTGATTCATGAATGGAAATTAGAAGAGATGAGAGGAGCCCTTGCTCTTTTCCTCAGTAGCAGCCTCACTACTTTATTTACCCACCCCGACAGCATGGGGTTGAGACACTGGATTTTTGGGCAGATGAAAACTCTGGCCTTGTATTTAACATCTGTATTTTTTATTTGGAAAGTGATTTACCAAGCAAGCTGATTGAGGCTGATAAGTAAAAATCAGTTCGATTTACACCAAAAAGTTCAATGTGTCTAGTGGAATTCTTCAAAAGTGTAGGGGAACCTTTGCAAAGGTGAGATGAAATGAACAGGAATTTACTTCATGAACAGTCTGGATCACAGTTTACTGAGGGCAAAGAAACAAGCGCACTATAGTGACTTTGGTGAGTTATAAATAAGAATCAAAACCACTGCTCTGCTCTGAGGACAACCCTGTTAATACTACAGGGGTTAAAACCAAAATCACAATGAAAGACTGTCTACTTCAGAAGACATGCCTTGTCTCTTTCCCTCTAATCACTAAAATTTACATTCTCACTATTACCTGTGACATATGAATCAATGAATTTGTACAAATCCTAACAGAACTGCACAGACCATAGAACTAGAAATAAGCACATTTACTCGGTTTGTGTCTAGGGTCAAGAAATTTGCAAAACAGACACTTGTCAGGGGGAGGAAAGAAAGAAAAGCTGATACAGCCAACTCAAAAGTCATCTGCTGAAATTGAGTCTTACATTGTAAAATGCTCACCTAATTGTCACCTTGAAAAATATTGTGATAAAGCAAGTAGAACAACACAGCAAATGTCTGGAAATATCAGAAGTAGTTCGTGAGAATTAGGAACTTACATTCCATTGAACTAAATAACAGTGAGGTGTCTAGTTCCCTCAGGCCTGAGCCCTACTTTTTATTTCTAGTATTACTTGTAAAGATTGTTTCCCTGTGATGGTAAGTATGCAGCACTGCTTTCATCAGGGAACTGCAGCAATTCATAAACCTGAGAGGATTACTTCCTTAGCAAGTAATACTTGCTAAGGTAATAAGCAAGACTAATTGCTTGCTAAGACTAATAAAAATAAAATTAGATGTTACAGAGAATACTTTGTGATAAGACGAATGTTCGTACCTGGTTTTGTGCTCTGGAGGACAAGTAGTGGAGTTCAGGCTGGTTCTTGTTTTATCAGGACAGGTTCATCTCTATAAATACTCTCTTACCATTTTACTATTTTTCAGAACACAGCAACACAATTTGAATTTACAAAGTAAAGAAGAAGAGTGTACCTGTAAGTACCAAGGAAAATCTAGTTGAAGTTTCTTGTTATTTGTAGTTTCATAAAAGTTAAAATCTTTATTTCTCTCTTTTTTTCTTTTAATCCTATGTACCCCATCACACAAAGAGAATGTGCTGTGGAAATAAACCCACAGCTGTTAGTGAGAAAGAACATGTGCATCCTGCCCCCAACTGCTTGGTGAAGTGGAAACGCTGAGAGAACTGTTCTGTGTCATCCCCTGTGGAAGAATGGGGTTGCAGCTACATGACCTGCATTGTGCCCTCCAAATGGCCAAAAATAAAGATGGGATGTAGTCAGTATGAACAGGGAACAAGAAAAGAGATGCCTAGTTGCTCCAGAGAATTGTCTTGGCTTGCTTAATCTACTTCCTGAAATGTTAAGAACAAAATACTGTCTGACCGAAAATCCCTGCATTTTCTTCTTAAAGGTGGAGTTCAATAAATTAGGCTTTTGTGATACAGTTATTTTCAGTTATCTTCCTCAGAAAAGTCAACTTCATTTTTCTATTTTGTTGTTTTGAGACAGTATGATAGTGAGTCACACGACATCTGGGTACCTCTTATAACCCAAGATACTCTTGTAAATGGATCATTGTATGATGGCATCTTGGTACGGCATCCAGCCCAAGAAATCTCAAGACAAAGTGAGATTGTTTAGCAGAATACCACTGGGAACTACGTATCTCCAATAAAAATATTTTTCTTTAGAACATTATTTCAGGAAAAAATACATGATAGTTGCAATTGAATTGCTACTTTCTATAGCTGCTCTCCACCCTATTTCAATTGTTGTAACACTGAGAGGTCCCTCTGAAACGGAAAATTAGTAGGCTTTGCTCCACTTCAGACTTCTTTCTGATTTCTCCTCCAGAAACTAAATACAAAAATGGCCTTTTTATGATCTATGAGATTTCAAAGAGTAAACATCACCTCACTTGATGTGCCAGCCAGGGTTCCTACTGTGAAAAGCATTTCCAGTGCAATATTCTAAAAGCAGATGATGAGCCCTGGACACAACTTAGGGCAGGATGCGCCTTTCTAGGTGCTAACTGCTGGTAACAGCTGAAGGGCCAAGGTAGCACCCAACATTGCTGAGGTACAAGCAGGATCCTGCTGTGCTCCTGTGTCTGGTGCTCACTGCTTCAGCACCTGCAACCAGGTTGGCAACAATAAACATAAATGATTTTGACACGTCCTCTAAGGGACAGACCAACTGCATTTGCTTCTGGTTTATACCAGTGGTAAGAGCTACAGACTGTGCTGACTGTAATTTCAGCTCCCTTTCATTGGCCGTGTCGGAGCCTGGTGTGGTTCACGAGGAGCTCAGATGTCCTCAGGCGTAGCACCATCTCTCAGAGGGGCAAGGCAAAGGGCAGGGCCACGAGCAGCTTCATCTGCTTGATGTTCATTTATTTCTGTGTATCCACCTGACTCCGAAGGCCACCTGAAACAATGTGGCCCCACTGAGGGGCTCTGGCTTGACCTAAGATCACAACATTTGTTTATTTTACTGAGATACTTAAGGGCATTTCTTAGCAGTGTCTTCTGTGAAAGCAGCACAATGTGGAGTAATGGAAAAACGCAAACAAATCACTTCTGACTTTTGCTGCCATCTCTGTCAGTGGCTGGCCTCAATTAAAATTTGTGTCTTACACAAGTAAAGCTATATTACAAAAGCAGCACTGCCAGAATTTTTAATATGAGCAAAACAATGTATTTTTTCTCTGTCTTATGCTTGGAAATGACAGAATCATGTTGCCTAAATTTTCACACACACACAAAAATTTCATTGGAAGCAGATATGCCGATGAGAAGGTTTATTGCAGAAATTTTGTGCTTGACAGCATGATAAGCAATGAAAAAAATGTTTTTTAAAGTAGGCATTAGGTGCTGTAGGCTCCCACGTATCAAGGACGCATCTTCACCTGTATTATAATAGTAAGAAGACAAAATGTTATTTTAATTTGATAATTATTGATTTTTTTTTCACACATCCATTTTGTAGGCGGGATCTGGGGATCCTTGCCCTGGGACTGGCACCTGGGAGGGCCACTTGCACCTGGAAGGCTGTTTGATGTGGTTCATGAGAGCCCCCAGAAGATGCAAGCTAAATTCATAGTTTGTGTCTGAGAGTTTACACCTGGATTGTTACGTGTCTATCACCTTCAGCATGATGCACCTTTGCTGCACGGTATCATTTTCCCGTTCAGTGTATGTCAGCAGGTGGATTTTAGCTGATTTCCTAGAAGCCACTGACAACTCAAGACATTGACTCTCTGACACAGCTGAGGTGTGACTCATGCCCAAGTCAGAAGTCTGGAAGTGGCTCCTTTCCTGAGATAGGATGTTCTCTACAGCCAGATTTCTCTGTGAACTATTCATGTGGCTTCTGAATAGAATTACTCCCCCGATTTTTCCAACTTAATTTTCCAGTGAACATTCTAGGAAAATAACTTTTCATCAGGGATACTTTCAAAACCTGGTTGCTTTAAACAGACAAAAGGACTGAATTATAGTGGCAGATAAAACAGGTACTGAAATCACACAACTCTTTTTGCACTTACCAGGTCTCTTATGGTGATAGCTGTTATAGACCACTGGAAGGTAAGGAAAGAATGGACCTCAAAATATGAATACTCTGCCTCCGTATCTCTGCCAATCCTTACAGATGTTTGCCTAATCTCTTTCTTAAGGATGGTGATGATTCTTCAGTGTGCACAGGCTCTGTATTCCAATGCTTAACTGTTTTTAGGATTAGACAGTGTTTCTTTGTGTTTTATCCGAGTTTTCGTGGCAGTGAAACCATGACATCTTTTTGGCCTATTCACTGAAGAGAAGGAGGTCTGTTATCCCCTTCCTTTCTTGAGAGTTTTTTCTGTAGCTGAAGGGACGTATGTGCCAGATTTCAGGCTTCTTTTCAATAGCCCAACCAACCTCATGTCCTGCAGTTGTTCCCACAACTCATGTTTTCTGGGCCTCTGAGTGTCTGGCGCCTCTCCTCTGCACTCCTTTCCTTCACACAAAGCTAGTGTAGCACCCCAAATGGGACATGGTGCTGGGCCCATGCCAGTGCTAAGTAGAACAGAAGGATTGCTTCTCATCTGGTGGGTTACATCCCTCCAAGAGGGAGTTTGTATCTTGTTTGCAGAGTTGTGATGGTGACTCTCTTTCTGCATGTGCTTCATAATGGTCTTTAGATCCTTTTCTTCAGCACCATTGCCCAAGCTGTTTGTTCCTCTCCCCATGCAGTTGACACTTCTTGTCTGCATACGGTGCCCTGCACTTCTCTGGTTTCTCACAGCTGTTTTGATTTCTCATTGTCTGCTCCAACATGGCTGTGATAACCGTCAGGTCGTGTCACTGCACCTATAACAAACTTGTTGTCCGTTCTCCTGCCTGAACATCAGTAGGACTGGACCTTGGACAACTGTCTGTTGCTCATTTTGCTGTTATCTTATTTGGGAATACGTGTAAAAATCCAGTAACTGAAATTAAATTAGGTTCTTTTCAATGCTTTCATTCTAACTTTTATAAAAGAGCCCAGTATTGCCCTTTTTCAATGTTTTGGTCCAAGAACTTTCAGAGTTAATCACTCACCAGTTCTGAGATTACTTTGGCCAGTTACTTGTTGCATTCTAGTTTGCCAGACCCATACGGTTTAAAAAAAAATAAATATCTGTTGAAGTACATGATCTAGTCTTTAATTTGCTCTTAGCGATTCTAGTCTGAAATATTACCCTTTTGTCACTGGTATTATACAGAAGTTTCCAGTGGATCTTTTTAGTGAATATTGATACAAAGAAGACATTAAGAGCTTTGGCTTTCTCAGCGTCATTTGGCAATAGCCTTCCCTCCCACTGAATATCTGGCCAGTGCTCCTCTCAGTTTTCTTTCTGCTTCCAGAACAAATTTATTCAGGTCTCTTGTTAACTGTATCTCCTTTAGTGATGTGTCCTTTCTGGTTTTAACTACGCATGCTTATTTAGACTTGTCCTTAGCAATTTGTTTCCCTTTTCTGCATATTTCTTTTTTGTGTTTGATGTTAGTAGAAGGCCCCTCTGCTCCTGCATCCATCCTGTGTAATGGGGCCTTTAATTCTGCTCCCACTTCTTCACAAGACTAATAACTCTTCATAATATCTTTATCCCCTTGCACTTGTTTCTCTAGCCTTAGTCCCTGGGCTTTTTAAACTTGTTTTCTTGGAGGCTACTGCTTTTCTTTTGCTATTCCTGTTTCTTTTTCTTTTCCTAAAATCAGTATTTTGTTATTTTTCACTCAGTCTTGCCCCAGCCTTTCTTCTACTCTGCATTCTTAACTAGTTCCTTCTTTGTTAGGATACAACCCAGAAAAGTCTCCCATCCAGCTACTGGTTTTGCCATCTATGACAAAATGCTCACACAAATTCCAAGTTCTCTTTAGATAGTTTGTGTTTTGCTGTATTTTTTTGACAAATGTTCTTTTCAGATGTCTCATATTACATTTAACACCTGTATGACAGTGTGACAATGAAAGTATCAGGGTTACAAGAGGGAACATCTGTTACATTTGGCAGCCATGACATACGGCGGAAAAAGGACTAATTTCTTATGAACAGTGAGACAAATTCAGGCAAATCGGCTGAAAGTATCAACCCTCTTTAAGCAAATATTGCAGAATAATACTGGACAGAGTAATAAAAATTCCAAAATGAGAGACAGTCTGAACTGAGGGGGAATAGGGTCAAACACATTGCTTTTCATAACAATTCATGGCCAGCACCTTTTAGAATAAGCTTCCTGACCCCCTGAAATACAGGGCATAGGAAAAGGGAAACCAAGTGGTAATTTTGCCCGTGTACACTGAGCAGTTATGGGGACGTTCTGAAGAGAGGGTATGAATGTGTCTGATGACACATGCCTGCTATTAAATCCTAGTGCATCAGGGGCTAAAAATAGTAAAGAAAGTAACTTTGCAATGCTTCTTTAGTAGATCATGTGTTTGTTATCATATGTGGACTGACACAGTAGCCCAATGGTTAGTGGTGTGTGACAGCTGCTGGGTTCTGTTCTTACAGGTAATTGTGTTGGGGTGGCACCAAAGGGCTCAGTTCATATAACCTCTGCACCTCCAAAGGTTTGCCTTTAAGGTTTAAACTCCATAAAACCTAGACGTAGAGAGGAATGATTAGTTTTATTAACAGGAAATTTGCCGAAAAAAGACAGAAATTGGAGGGGAAGGTGAGTAGGAAGTAATACTCTTAAAAAAGTTGTAGTAAAATTGGGATCAAATTTTAGATGCATTGAAATATTATTCCTTTTGAACTTAGTCACATCTAATCTGAATGTAGGATGTATTGAGGAGTAATCATAACTGTATGGTTTTGCTAAACAGTTACTACAAAATACAAAGTTGGTTCAATTTATCCGTCCCCTAAGTTGCCTCAATACTTTTTTGATTTTTAAAACTAAATTGTCCTTTTAATTTTTATTTTTTTTTATTTTGTGGACAATAGTTTAATTTGGGGGAGATGGTTATCATATCAAAATAATGCTAAAGTTACTGAGATGTACTCAGCCTTCACTCTTGCTTTTCAAAACATTTTGGGACAGTGGGAGGAAAGAATATGTAATTCGTAAATTATGTGTGGGGCACTTTCAAGGTGCCTAAAGAGGGAGGGACAACCTGAAGGGGAGGGCCTGACCTCTCATATTCCAAGAGCCAGCCTGAAAAATTTCCATTATTCTATTTATCCTAACTCACGTTGGGCAAGAAGATACCATCTGCTCAGAATATTATTTTTATGTGCTCATTCCAGAACAGCCTGACTCACTTTTAGCAAGTGCTTTTAGCTGCATTCCCAGTTTAGGAGCCTATATTTGCATTTGTTTATTTTCTTTCACTGTAATATAGCAAAGGGCTATGGTTTTTAAAGGTGGTTAGAGCTTGAGTATTTAAGTGTTAACAATTGTATTCTTATGGGGTGAAGTATAAAAAAAATAGCTATTTGACATTGCTTTTAAATTAAATTACATAAAACATAATATAAGGCACTGAAAAAATATTTGCTATTATATTCTCAGTTACATTTAAATTCTTATGGACATGCATCCGTTTAAGTGGGACCTGTCAGCAATCTCAGCAGCAGTTTTCCATAACCAATGCAGAAATACAATATTTTTGTGGGAAGCAGATATGAAGAAAAAAATAAGTTAATTTAAAGGCAATTTTCAGAAGTACTTCATAGCAACCAAGAACACAATATTCATATGTAATCCCTATGAGACCTTTCCTTACCACAGCTAACTGAGGCCACCAAAATCTTTAATGTTTTTTTTTCCCCATTAGTGTTCTCATGAGTTAGGAACTGTAATTTCAATTAAAGATAGGGACCTTAGAAAAAGAGTGGTTCAGTGTTGCTTTTATTTTATTATGATATTTTGCAATATTTGGCATTTTGCCGGAAAAGTCCAAGCTCCTGGAAACAACATTAAAAGGATTGTAAATAAGAACTTGATCATGCGACATGATGCAAAAGAAAAAAACCAAAACACACCAACAAAAATACAGAAAACAAATAACAAATGATATTTTTTCTTCATTTCCTGATTTTTTTTCAGGGGAAGATGAAATCATGCTAATGAGTTTTGAATGCTTTGCTGAGGCATCTCTTGTAACTGAGATGAAAGATCAATAAGAAAGAGTCCTGACTTCAAGTATTTAAAGTTTTTTTTTCTTGAAGTTTGCTGAGGCTCTGAAATAACATTTTATTTTACAATCCTAATTTCTAACACAATCATGGGATCATGGAGTAACTTAGGCTGTCAGGGACTTCTGGAGGTCTCTAATCCAACTGTCTGCTCAGAGCAAGATCATCTTCAAAGTTAGTGGAGGTTTAGAGCCTTGTCCAGGTGAAGGTCGAATATTTTCAAGGATGGAGATTGCACGGTCTCCTGGGCAACCTGCTCCTGCCTAGCCATCTTCACTGTAAAAATTGTTCTAGTTTTCCTTGTTGCAAAGGGCGACTATTGCTCTCTGCATTCCCTGTACACCTCTAAGAAGAACCTGTCTCTGTCATCCCTGTCACCACCCAGTTGGTAGCTGAAGACAACAGTGAAGTCCGTCCTTGGCCCCATCCTCTCTGGGCTAAGCAAGACCAGCTCCCTTGGCCTCTGCTGGCACGCCATGGCTCCAGGGTAGTGGCCCTTCGCTGGCATCACTGTGGTTTCTCAATGTCTGTCTTGCACTGTGGGCCTGAAATAGACAGGGCTGTAGAGGGGGCTGCAATGCTGAGCTGGTGGGAATAATCTCTTCTACCAGCATAATTATGTATCTACCAGCTATGTGCTCGCTAACACAGGCCTGCATGCAGTTTTCCTTCAAGCAACAGCTTGTTAAGGGATGGGTTTACAATGCAAAACTCAGATCAGGTTCTTTAAAACCTATGAATCTCTGTATTTGGAACACATATGTTTGCAGAGCTGTTTTCTCCATAAGCTGTAAGAAAAATCTTACACTCTTAATTTGATTTAAAAAAAAAAAAGAAGTCACAAATAGGTTAAGTTTTATAGCTTCATTTCTGTGCTTATTTGCTTCCTTTGGTGGACTTTGACAAAGAATACTCAGGTACCTACATGAGCTGAAACAGATGCTGGGTTTTGTACAGCTGTGTTCTTACAGACAGTATCTAAAGATCAACCCAAACTGAAACCACAGATTCCCCTCATTCACGTAAAACAGCATGAAATCACCCATGACATCTGAAAGATATTAAAAGTTTTTTTATTTTTTATTTAATTGTAACCTCTTAGCCACCCCACATCATCTTGTCAACAGGTCACTATTTGTCTATCCTAATGCAGATTCAATCATGAACACTGTAGTCTATGGATGGGAAAACTGGATACATAAGCCAATCTGGAGATAAAATTCAATACAATTAATATAAAAGTGTCTGGACAAGATAAGATCACCTGATTTTCTAGAGGTTCTCTGGGTGTTTTAAAGGATGATGTAAGAGTTTTACATTGGAAATATGGAAATAAGGCTTACTGAAATCAACATAATACTTCAGGTGAAATTATTATTGTTATACCATCCACGATCTATTGAGCTGAATCAAAATTTATCCTTTCTCTTAGTTAGGTCTTCAACCTCCATGTCTTTTTAGGTCTTCATTTCTTGGTGGCACTTACTATCAGAAGTACCAAAGCAGTGGCAGAAAGATGTTTTCATATATTTCTGATTTAGCCAAAGCAGGAAACACTGAAAATGTTACAAGAGGTTCGAGAGTCCCATGAAATTTCCAAGTTGGCTGACCAAAGAGCTGAGATGATTATGCAACCTGAACCACTAAACAGAGTGTGTTTATCACTCATCATTATTAACAAATCACACTCTCATTAAACAATCATTGACTCACTTAGTTGACACAGCTAGAGATTTTGAATGGTGCTTGTTATGGCAACTGAACCTCCATGGTTATGAAATTGTTTGTGACTTGCTTACCTTGATTGTTGTTCATTACTTGAGCTGGGTGATTTGTTACCAGACCTACACTGATAGAGTTTGCGCTTTTTGGCTGAATGACTGAAACTTTGAGATTTCTGAACAGCAATTTGACTTGCAATTTATGAACAGTAACCTGCCCTAAAGCGAAAGTTCTTGAATATATTAATACTTTAATTGCAACCTCATAAATCACCGGCAAATAAGCTTTGTGATTAGAGACCTTCCAGCTCTGATACTCCAGAGAGTCTTTGGAGGTTTTAGTTTTCTTGGTGTTTGTATTGGGTTTACATGGTTCTGGTTGCAGGGTGGCTGCAGTGGTGGCATCTGTGAGAAGAGACATGGGGCTGCACCCATATTAGACAGAGCCAGTGCCAACTAGCTCCAAGATAGACCCACTGCTGGCCAAAGCTGAGCCCATCAGCAACACTGCTCACGACACTGTGATAACATATTTAAGAAAGGGTTAAAAACCACTATGCAGCAGATGTGTGAGAGAGGAGTGAGAAAATGTGAGAGAAACAACAATGCAGACACCAAGGTCAGTGAAGAAGGAGGGAAAGGAGGTGCTCCTGGCACTGAGCAGATATTCCCCTGGAGCTTCTGGGGAAGACCATGGTTGTGCAAGTTGTCCCCCTGCAGCCCAAGGAGGACCATGTCAGAGTAGATATCGCCACTGCAGCCTATGGAGGACCCCACACAGGAGCAGGTGGATGTACCCTGAAGGAAGCTGCAGCCCATGAAGAGCCCACACAGGTGCAGGCTCCTGGAAGAGCTGTGGCCCATGGAGAAAAGCTCATGCAGGAGCAGGATTTCTGGCAGGTCCTGTGGGGGATCCATGCTGGAGCAGTCCATTCTTGACGGACTATACCCCATGGGAAGGACTCATGTTGGAGCAGTTCGTGAAGAACTGCAGCCCATGGGAAGGGCTTATGTTGGAGAGGTTCATGAAGGACTATATCCTGTGGAAGGGACCCCACATTGGAGCAGGAGAACAGTGTGAGTAGGAAGGGGTAACAGAGACAAAGCATTATGGACTGACTGCAATCCCCATTCCCCATCCCCCTGTGCTGCTCAGGGAGTGGAGGAGGAGGTAGAAGAGTTAGGAGCGCAGTTGAGCCTGGGAAGAAAGGGGGAGGGTGAGGGGAAGGGTTTTTTTTAGTTTTGTTTTATTTCTTGCTATCGTACTCTGTTATTAATTGGCAATAAATTAAATTAATCTTCCCAAGTCAAGTCTGTTTTGCCTGTGATGGTAACTGGTGAGTGATCTTCCTGTCCTTATCTCAACCCATGAGCTTTTCGTCGTATTTTCTCCCCATGTCTTGTTGAGGAGTGGGAGTGAGAGAATGCCTGGGTGGGCACCTGGTAGCCAGCCAAGGTCAACCCACCACAGCACACTTTCTCTAGTCTTATCATTCACGCTGACTTACTAGGACCAGCAAAATCACAGTAGGAAAAAAACCTCCAAAACACCACAATAATTTGTTCTCAACTTTCACACAGCAACTGAGATAAAGAAAAATATACAAACACCTAAGTGTGATGATGCAAAATAGTATACCTGAGACCCCATATTTATTTCTATACTGGTAAAGCAAACGTGCCCGGGATGATCTTGGTTGCTTTCTGGAGTCTCTGTTCACTTGGTTAACAGGAGGCTGTGCGTTCATTTAGCTGGTACAGCTGGTAAGCAATTTTCCTGACACCATCAGAACCAGAACTTATCTTTGCTCCTCTGACCTGCAAAGCCCATGCCATTGAAACTAACTTCCAATAGCACCTCTACAGCTCACTGGAAATAATTTGTAGCCTGTTTTAGCTATCCTGGAGAAATGTGTTGGAGCACTTCACTCTGCGGGAGTGAGCCAGCACCAGAAGCGATGGTCCATGTGCCTGTCTCCGTGGTGTGCTTTGATGTTTGCCAGATGCTTTGAAATCATCTTACTCCTGGCCAGGTTAGGGTAATAGCAAGTAAAAGCATTTTATTTACAAAATCCAAACATAGCCAACATGGTTACGGAAGTTATGAAAAAGGATGACTAGAAATAAAAGTAAACCATGCATATATCCACTTCTCCAGGACTTACCTTGCTCTCTGGTAACTGCTAGCAAGCTGTTTAGCCACTCACCAAACCTGCGGTATGCATTACAATCTTTAAATCCTAAACTTGCAGTCAGTGAAGAAAACTGCAGTTTCAAGGAGGGACAGGACATTTCCTACCCAGTCCCTTTATGGGTTAATCAAGGATTCATCCACACTCATATTTTTTGCTCTTCCAAACCTTTTCCTTCTCAAGTAAAAATATACTCCTTTTCTTAATTGGGAGATAGGTTTGACATACTGATGCCAGGATTTTTAACTGTCCTTGCGCTTAATTAAACAATTAAGAAATCACCTGTATAATCCATAAACTTTTCTTCGTGGCCAGCGTATATCCATAAGCTCATCACAGTATTTCACATATTGTTCTTCATACAGAACATGTAATTTAACAACCACGCTTACATGCAACCATCCAAGTAGAATTAATGGTGTGGCTCATTGCAGGCTCTATTTGTGGTGGGACGTGCCAATAGTCAAAAACCCTATGATGATAACTCCAGGTGCCTGACCCTCCAGGGTCTTGTCTTCTCTGTACCTACTGCAGTTTGGCCTGATTTCACCTTGATTGCCATTTCTTCTGTCTGTGTTATAATCTAGACAGTTCCTTCTTGGGGTTGAGCCTTCTTGGGGGAAATAACTACCACTATGGTACCAGAAGCAGCTCAGCAACCTGATAGAGCTGCCAAGACAGCTCAGAATGTGAGGCCTTGCTCAAAGAAACTGGTGGTTAATGAAGTTGAAGCAATGGTATCCAAAGGCAGGCAGCAGCTGATAAATTTGGAATGCTCCACACCACCATCACCAGTGGTGTGGCAACATCACGGGGATGTTCAGTATCACAATCCACTCAGGACTGCTGCAGTATATAAAGTGCAAGCACAAGACGTCTAGGCAGTTTTTACTCTATGTTCTCCCAAATTCATGATGAAAGGAATACAAATAATAAAATATGTATCCCTTGTAACTTATGGATATGGGTTTTTTGTTATGGAAAGGACTGGCTAATGAAGCCAAATTATTGTGGGTTTTTTAGTGTCTTGATTACTCAATCATTTGCACTCCAGCTATCCTTGTGAAATTGTATGGAGTTTGTTTTTGCAGACTACGTACTTAAGGGACCTTAAGCAAACTGGTGCCTTTCATAATGCCCCTCCTTCCAGCATTTAAATTGCAGTGATTCATCTGATGGATCATTTATATTGACTTAAATAAACAGAGACTTCCAGTAAAAAATGGAAATGGAAATGGGAAAACTCAAGCAGCAGCTTGGAGTTTTCCAAAAAGGAAGAAGAATACATTTCTATGTGTTTTCACTAGCAGTATGGTTCCTACTGGAAATATCAGGAGATGTAACAGCAGAAGCAGAAAAGTTACAGATCATATCTTCCTCCTAACTTTCTCACAGATAACTGTTACATCATCACAATTCAGAGTCAAAATATGACTGAGAAATGAACTTGCCTGGACAGTTGGCCACTGTCTTTCCTATATGGAGGCGAATGATTTATTTTAAAATTCTGCTTGTTTTTTTTCTTTTTAAAACATACCTAACTATAAATGGCTGTGCCCTCATGCACTGAGTTCATCATTCTGAGCACCAAGACCACCATCAAATTGGGATTTACATTTTGCTGTCACATGCTAAAGCCTCCAGCTCACTTCAAACTTGAGCTTTGAGCTTTGGTTCTGCTCAGATGACAGGACACAGACCTGCCATTCATCACCAGTGTCCTCCTCATCATGCTGGAAATGCATACAGGAAGTGCCCAGGACTCATCTCTTGAGCAAGAACATCTGCTTATCGCATCATATCATGTGAGAGTCCGATCAAGAAGTTAGCCCATTGTCTGCTAATCTGTCATCCAATGGCAGAGGTAATGAATATACCTGATTTTGGTCGCACATATTTTGCTGATTACTGCTCGTTCTTCAGTTCATCCATCTCTACTGTTAAAGCTTTTGACAACTTCTAATCTACTTATTCAAAGCATGACCTAGGAATGCAAAGGTATCGACTATGAAACTTTCTCCCTCAGGCCTCTGACAATGCACAGCAGCTCATTATTCATTAGCGTTACCCTGGCATGCAAATACACAGAGTGTGACCAGGGAAACTGGGACCTTGCTGCCTTTGTGGATTCCAGTGTGGCCACCCGTGGATGCATGTGTGCTGCTCTCTGGCTGATGATTGTTGCCACTGACTTCTTAGCATGAAATGTAAATATAAGCTAACCTATATAACCAAGAGTGGAAGGCGTGTTTTATATAAATTCAGTAAAAATGTTCTCAGAAATATTCTGTTGATTCTTTCAGTTCCTTGTGAAGCAGTGATTGGTGAAGTATGGGTTTAGCATCCCCCTGAGCGTGTCAGATGATAGAAGCAAAAGCGGACTGGCTCCACGTGCAATACCTGCATTGCTGCAGATTTTGTGTGCTTGAGAACAGAAAGCACGCTCAAGAACATCACAGCATATCCGTGTAGGCATTGACCAAACCTCTAATCACATACTGCTGCATTAGTTTTGAGGTATGTTCTCAGGCCCTTTGCTCTGTTCTCTGCAGTCAACCTCATTTTCATTCACTAGGTTTAGTCTTACTTAGGTAGCAGTGGAAAAACAACAAAAGAATCTTTTTTTGTAGTTCGTATCAAATGAATATAGAGGGCCAAATTATCAGCAAGGAAAAGACCAGCAAAGACAATTAAGCTAAGAGTTTGATCCAATACACCTAATAGAAACTTGATCCTGGGAAGCGGATAAAGTTGATACTGCTTAATGGGAGGAAATTAATAATTTGAATCATATTTTCTCCCAAAATAATGTGGTTCAATAAAGAAAAAAAGCTTATTTTATTAAATCAACTGAATTATTTGGAAAGAGTTTAACTAAATAGTATATTATAGTTCACTTTCAATTGATCAGATTTCAGGGTTTGTCAGGCTGTGTTTCCGTATGGTCCCTCACACAGCCCAGCCTCGGTTTTTTTGATAAACCCAATGTGCATTATTTCTAGTTGTCTGCCTTTTATCTATTGGTTTCTCTTCTCCCTTACCTATGGGGAGTGGCTGTGCACCTTAGTGGGAACTGTTATCTAGACATATAGACAAGCCATCTTTTTTCTGCTTAGGTCTGGGGTGGGATTGGTCCTACAGCTTCTCTCCTGCTGTGTTACAGCATTTTGTAGCCTCGTGGATTCATCCTGCGCTGTCTGCATCTCCTCAGCTGCTGCAAAATCATTCCTGGTACCAGCCCAACCAACAGCTGGCAGAGAAAGACCCTGCCCAGCTTCCTCCAAAAGAGGAGTGAGATCTGGAGATGTGAGGCTCCTTCTCTCTTCACATTCATTCATAGCTCTCTCACTACAGTCCCTTTCATTTCCCATCTTAGGGTATATGTACAGCTGCCATGAGACAAGGATTAACTTTGCTTTCTTCTTTCCAGTTCTGAGAAAGATGCAAGTTGAAAGGTTAAGCGCGTGGAGTATTTTAAAAGGAAATGTTTCAGAAAAATTTGAACCGCATGTGCCAATCCAGCCCTTCCAGGTAAATATTTCACAAACCAACAGGATGAAATGTTAAAAGCAGGTGCTTCAAAGTTTTTTTAAAAACTAATATATTTGGACTTTGCATTCTATAGGAAATTAAAATTCTGGGGATACTGTAATGAGTCAGGATGAAGTGACTGCTTCCATTTTTCATCTATCAGTAGTTATATCTACTCAGTCTGCAAAAAAAAAAAATCATCCTCATGCCTTTCTCAAAGTGGAATGGAGCTCAGCAAGAAAAACAGGATTTATACATATTTTTATAAGGACAAGCAGGAATACCAATAGTAGACTGCAGAGAGCAAAATACTAAGCTGAAAATATTAGGGTATGGCAAACTAGTCTTTATGACATTCTTAAGTTCTATGTAGTAGCAGGGAAGGAAAACAAAAAGAAAAAGTAGGACAAGGAAGGATGCACAATTTAATTAGTTTAATAATGTGTCTCATTTATTTCTGTAGTGTAGTTGCCTGTGCAAAAGAACTTCCATTTATATTTTATCTTCAAAAGCAACATTTCAGCTATCAAAAGCACCCAAGTGCTGTGTGCAGATTTTCTCAGAAGGGAATTCTCATGGCAGAAATGCAAGTAGTTTAAAAAACTATGGAAAAAATGGAGAATAGGCAGAAATATCTAAATGTTCTTATCTAGCTTTGAATCTTTTCAATTTAATAAATAAATCACACAAAACCTGATACAAACATTTCCTTGACTTCCAGAACTAAAATGGAAGGAAGATATAAACGAAACGAAAAGAAAAAAAGAAATTTAGGAATCGCCTAGGGGACCAATCAAAATCATATATTCATAGACATAAAACATAGAACAACGGAAATTTAAGACTTCATCATTACAGTACAAACATATTGAAATATTTGTAGAGGTGCTGTACTTTCCACAGTTAAATCCGTAAAAAAGGTAAAACAAGCACTTTGAGTGGGATTTGCTGTAACACATAAATACCTTAGGAAAGGGAACACAGCCTCCCATGAAAACTGGAAGTTTGCTTTTTGAATGACATGGTCAGATTTAAAATCTTCTTCCCTTAAGGAGGAAAATCAAACTAAAGTAAATTTTAGACTCAACAGGAATTTCATGTTGACTTAGTTGCCCATTTTTTCCCCTGACAGAGATGGAGAGAAATCTTTTTGAGACTCCACCAGTAGTACAACTTTTGTTTTGAAGCCATCACAAAAATAGATGGCAATCCAGTTAAGCTAAAGAGAATGAAGTGACACATACACGTGCACATGTGCGCGCGCACACACACACACAAATATCTTTTATGCCACAAACAGTCAACCTGTGGAGTTCTTTGCTGCAATAGATAAGTCTCAGTCCTCGTGGCTGGATACATAAGAAGAGAGGGGTAAGTAGTCCTGTATAGTGTGTATACTATTACTTCATTCTTAAAGGCTTAGGTACATGAATTTTTCAAAAGAACTTGTGGTAGACTGCAATGAGATACTCATGATGTTGGTAAAAAAAATACAAGAGGTGGTATTGGTGTGGACAAAGTGAGCAAGGAATGTACGCTTATCAGCATGCAGCTTGGTGATTTTTAACGCATGTTGGCCTTTCTTGGATGCTGAGTGGCTTCACTTTGAAAATTTATGATCGTGTGCCTTTTTAGATTTTTTAGGCCCATTGGTATCACCACCTTGCTAATGAATAACTTATGATCAAACTAGAAACTCTAGTTGTGGTAGTTCTTGATAGGAAGAATATCCAAACAGCATTTCCTTTGATAAAACAATTGTAAAATCCAAGCTATTTTTCTATTTTGAAAAAAGTGTAGTTCTCAGAAATGTCAAGCAGCCACCCATACTATCTTCCAGAATATTAAACACTGTCTATAAACAGAGTTTGAGAAGCAGGATCTGCTGCAGAGTATTTCAAAAGTGGACTTGAAGAGGGTTTGAAAAGTGTAATTTTTTGCCAGTTTATGAACACTGAAGAATATTCTGCTTGATGCTTTACTTTGGAAGTACTGCGAGCTCATTATTTTAGCCTAAATGGGTTGCTGTTCAGTTAGATCAGTTAAAACATGCTATATATTGAAATGAGAGTCTATAACCTTCTGGACCATTTTGACACTCAATTTTATTTTCCCTTCTTTACCCTGTGAGAAACTCTAAAGAGTTTTCAGGAATTTTACTGGGACCTTACTGGGACTGGGAACTAAGGTCATGCCTTAGTTGAAATGGAAAAATATCAGTCATGGTATTGGAGTGGTTAAAAAGTCAAAAACAAAGGGTTGTGCACAGTCCAACCAAAAGTCAGGTTTCCTGTCAAATTGCTCAATTGTGTTCTCTTTAGTCTATCATGACATCATAATTCAGCAGTTCCCCTGTCATCACACAGTCTTGGAAGAAAGACAAAAACTGAATTTATATTGCAAAAAGCAAGCCAAGTAACTGGAAATTTTGTGTTTGTTTGGGGAAAAAAACAAAAACAAAACAAACATGTTTCAGAACAGCTTTATGTGTTGCAAAGACACAAAAGGCTGCCGAGGTCCAATTCTCACTTTTTTCTACTGCTGGAGAATTCCAAATGGTCTGAAGTTTTTCCTATACAAAGTGCCCTAACTATGGAAGGAAAGCAGTATATCATGCATGGGCAGAGACGTTGTGAAGTCAGCAAGCCTCTGTGTGGGTGTACAATACATCACAGCCCAGGGAACCATATTTCAGGGGCTGTTCAGGGACTATGTTGCAACCAGGCCAGAAGTCTGGGGGTGGGGGTGTGCTGGATGCTTCCTGCCTTTGATCACTGCAGATTGCTAGCGTCTGCCAAGCCTGAACAAAGAGGCAGAGCTGATCTAGACCAAAGCCTCGGAGGCCAGCTGCAAACAGAGACCAGAATTATGAGAATTTGGGGAATTTTCAATCTTTTTTTCTTTAAGCGTAGGAACTAGGCAAATAAAACTAGTGGCTAATGTGGCAGCAGAAGATGGCCAGAGGAAAGAGGATGCAAATAAAAAACCTGGCTACAGAAGCTGGGCTACAGAGGTTCCTAAAGGAAATTTTCTAGGTATGAAAGGTAGGGGTTGTCTCCCGCAGAAGAAAACATTTGAAAACTAGGAATGTAGGCTGATGAAGTTAGGCTGATGGTGATATTTGAATAGAGATTTGAAGACAAGGTAAGGTAAAAAGGGAACATTCCACACAGACACTATAAGAAACACAACATCTCTTTATCTAAAGCACCTGAGAGCACGCCACCAAGCGTGCTTTTATATTTTAGGAAAATTTAAAATTTTTAGCACGCTGCTCCTGGAAGGACTTCTTTTATATACCATCAATTTTTGTATTCATAGTTTTCGGCCCAAATATCTACATGACCAGATTAAATACTTGGCTGTTGTGCCAATATTGTCTTGTAATAAGTAGCCCTTTTCTCTCCCGATTACTCCTTCATTAGAAATTTGTAGAGTGAAAGCATACTTTTAATGTTCACTCAGCTTTAATTTTCCTAGATTAGTCAAGGCTTTCTAGTGTCTTCAACTGAGAGTTGAAATCCTCTGACCACCTTAGTAGCCAGTCTCTGCGTTTGGCCTATTTTGAATCTTTATTGAACATGGATGACTGGAGCAAAAAATAAACAAATTATCATCAATATCTTGCACAATTAAAAAAAAACCGTTTCTCTCTGAGTAAATCCTGGGAGTGCTGTTGCCTTTTATTACAAATGCATTACTTTGAAATGTTATTGTTGTCCTGTGGTCAAGTCATATCTGTGGGTTTCTCTCCTTTCAAGATATTCCCAGCTGATCACAAGCCTCTCTTCTTGGGTTATGTACTTTATTCCCAGGCCTTGCATGTCCCAGGAATAATTAATTTCCTCCCATCTGTTACTCAAGTAAAGAATGTCATTTGTTCCTGTGCTGTCTTCTACCTTTTGAGTTGATTTTGTTAATGCAAATATTTAGCAGCCTCAGTCATGTGGCTGAGCATGAGAAACTCCACTACCATTCAACACAGTATCTTCACTTTGAGCTTCACCAGCTGTCATTTCCTCTTTAATATTCTCTGTCCCATATGTCTACTGAAGAATACAGCATCCAGCTCCTTTCTCCTCTCCTCCATGCTCCTTCATTCTGCTGCCAGGTTGACTCCTCTCCAGCAGCACTCTTGTCTTGCTTTGATTCCTTTACCAAATATCCCTGTTGTTCTGTGCTTCTTCTATCCAGAAGCCTCAGTCAGCTCTCCCAGTTATTTTACCTTTTTATGTGGCTTCGTAGTAGTTGATTGTGTCAGGTGGAAATCCTTTCCTGTCCTACTTTTTATGATTCCTGTGTTATGGACCGCCTGCTGTCTACATCACCCAACCCTCTCAGCTCTCTCTCCACACCTGAAAAACCTGAAATTTGTTTTTGAATGACTTTCAGTCCATCCATCACCCACTTCTCTCATCATGCTGACAGTTTCAAAGATGACGAAGTGTGATATGGTCCATCAGATGAGCCATATCTATACATGAACAGCTGCCTGCTCACAACTTTATCCACCCCCCTATCAGCAGACTGATGTTCCTCATCTGCTCTGTTCCTCCAGCCCATCTCCTTACCCAATGCCCTGTCCCCATCCCTTTTTCTCTCCTCAGGCATGTTCTTTTTGTTTTGAAGAAAAGTAAAACTCAAAGAAGTCATTTGCTGCTGATGTGAAAGAATGCTGTTCTCTTCTTCTGAGATTTTTTATGTTCACACTCCTTCTCCCCACTCCTTTACTCTGTTCTAGTGCAGCCCTTTGGGGAGAAATCACTCCATATATTCCTGTTCCCCATGAACCTGAAGTCCCTTTTCATAGCTTTGAAACACAGGATCTATGATTTTAGAAAATGCTGTGGGCTAGGAGCAAGTCTGTCCTCAGCACAGGGCTGCTCGCCTAGGACGTCTGACTCAGAGTCTAGCAGTTCTTGGAGCAAATTATCCTCTGGAGCAAATTATCCTCTGTGACCAGGGTAGTGCGAAGGCAAGACATTTAACCGTGTCTTCCCCAGTCAGCAGGACCAGGCACAGGAACAGCAACGTTGTGCCACTGGTTTCTGAGACCCAGGAAGATCCAGGAAGATCCAACCTGGAGAATCTGGGAGCAGATAGCCCCAAAACCACCATGCGAGTAGGTATGCCACCTGCACACATGTGCTAACACTGGCATGTCTTCCACTTGCTTGTTGCTATAAAATGGGAATAAAAATGTATTCTCACAGACAGGTTCAGGACTGAAACCACATTTTATACTTTTGTCAAAAAAATTCTTTAAAAACGTGATCTTTACAGTTGTGATTCCCTGGGGTTTTCTGATGTTTGATCTTAATATTATTTGTATTATGAAGAACCAGGATAAATCCTTCATCATGGTCACCACTCTTTTTTTGTTTTTCTCTTCTCCTCAGTAAATTGGTATTATGTGTATTTGTTTATGAGCCAGGGGACTGCTTCACAGTTTATCTTTGCTTTATCCTTATGACTTCAGAAAAGCAGTGTAGTTGGTTACACTGAGAATATACAACACTCTAATAAGCTCAAGGTCTTAAAGATCCATTGCAAGTGAATTCCAATAATTCTCTAATTCTGTATTTTCAAAGCTTAGATCACTTTCTTTTCACAGTTCATTATCATTACCATTATCATCTTTTTAAGAATGGCTCCACATCGTTCTGGACCAATATGAGTTCTGTGGGACTCCTCAGTGTTGACGGTGTTCAAAAAAAGTCACCACCTGAGCAAAAGCAGTCTGAAGAGACTGAGTTCAGGCTCTCATTATCAGGGTGAATATCTTCATTATTACTTCTATTAGTGTGAAAAATATCAACCCAAGTATTGTCTCCAGACCACTGAGACAGCAGTCTCAGTCATAACATCCCAGTGGCAAAATAAGAACCTTATGAAGCTGTAAATGCAGGCTTCTAAAGAACATGTGACTCAGAGCTGATGCAAAGATTTCTAATTTCCTGGGTGAATAGGCATTTTGGTTTCAGCAACGTTCCTTCTGGATCCACTTAAAGTTTAAGGCTTTCCAAATACAAATGCTACATGGAGACAAATAATCCAGCTGTGAGCAGTAAAATACACATGTAAGCCTACCTGTCAGAGAAGGAGTGACTTTTTCATGCAATATGGTAAATTACTCCATTACCTTGAATAACTTTGCTCTATTCTTTCTCTGCCATGTTGTCATGCTTTGTGTCACTCTGGAGAGTATGACTTCAAAATCCGGCATGTAGTTAAAGTAATTAAAAAAAGACATGATTACTTGAGGAATATCTACCTAAGGAATGTTTATTTAGAAAGTGTCCTATTTTATCCCTTTATTAATATTTCATCTCTAAGTCTTGATGTTGAAGCTGTGAAAAACATCCAAATAATTACAAACCGTTCAAGACAGTGACTCAGCTGGCAAAGTTTCCAAAAGACCTGGACTGTGATATCCGCAGACAAGGATAATCAATCTAAATTAAATATTAAATAAAACTGTATTTTAAAAAGGGTACCCCTTGCCCTAACGTTCATTGTTACTTAGGTAAAATTTCTGACCAATTTGAAAGTCTAAACTTCTGGTTTTGAATGCCATCAAGGCTGCTTATGCCTTAAAAGAAGTAATGTACCTCATTTAGATATCTCAGAAAAATCTGTTAGGTCTGTACTTATTTCTTAAGACACCTAAATATCATTGTAAATCTGTTCCTAGATGTCTAAATTGTTTTTGGAAAAGGCACTTGTTGATTTAACAAAGGATCTAGGGGAAATTCACATAGAGCTTGACTCCAGTGGCTAAAAAGCTGAATAGCAGTAATGGACAAACACTAAACTACAGGTATTATTACCTGTATTGATTCAGATGTTCCTTTAAAAAATTCATGCCAAAGATTTTGGGAGGAAAAGCAAGTGGTATGTTCAAGTATAAGCTGGTAGGAAACCAGGTACAAGTAGTTTTATGTTGAAAATAAAGACTGTTCTTCAAATGGAACAAACACCAAGGTCTCAGTCAATACCTAGGCAGCCAAATTAATTTAGCAGTTACAGTTGAACAGCTGCATTAGCTTATTCTTTCCAAAGTGCAGCCTACGTGCCCTAAATAGATATCACGTCTCGGTGAGACAGCCCCTGCTGGAGTGAAACCATGAGGAACTGAACAGATCCAGCACAGACCAATTCTCCCAAGAGCGACAAATGCATCTCCCATTTGTGTCCCAGGAAAAGCTGGAGGACTTAGTTTTTGTAAAAGGGAACAAGCTCTCATTTTCAACATTGTAGCTGAAAGTGTGGTCTGTGCAGGACATCGCTTTTTCACACATGGCAGGGGCAGTAGGAAGAACTTTGCAAAAAGGGCCAATAAATTAATTTAAAAGATGAGATGCGTTGCCACAGTGACCTGTGAACTGCACTTTTAAGAACAGAGTGAGATATCCCTAGCTGCTATAAAAATTTCTCTAGCAGGGAAGTTTACGATCTTCACAAAATGGACAAAGGATAGAGCTGAGAAGGAGCCTGGGCCTTTCCAGAGTGTCATGTGCATGGCAAGGGATCCCTGACCACCATTTTTCTTCACCTAACCCACTTACTGGTATCATTCAGGCCTTCATGCCTTATTGAAATTGAAATTGTTTTTGTGAACTTGACCACCGCTGGCAAAAAAAAAATCACTCACCAAACCAAATCAAAACTTACGGAATTGCTAATACTGACTTCAATCCTACATTCAGCAAAATCAAACTGAAGCAATTTTCACTTGCACTGTGATATACATCCTGAAATTATGCTGTCTTTCTCTCTTCTGGAGAAAATTATTATATTAAAAAGAATCTGTTTGAAAGACGAAAAAATTGATTCTCTCCCTGGCTCTGAAATTTGATTCAAGAGGACACATTTTGGCAGAAAGTCTGTTTCTGTGAAAGATACACAAATGTGGCCATTTATTAGGTCAGCATTGGTTCGATGCTGGAAACGCAGAGGACGCCTCCTTTATGCCTTTCCTTACTGACACCAGGAGTGATGGGTTTGAACGTGCTGCTTGGAAACGGCGATTGGTGCTAAGGTCTTCAGCTCACGTTGGCTGTCACAGACGTAGGCAGCCTGCCTGACTCTTGCCACCCACACGTGTAAACAGAGGTGAAAGAAAAAACAACCGGCAAAAAGTTATAAAAAGAGTCAAGGAAAAGCAAACACTCAAAACAAAAGATGGCTTCTGTAAAATGTCCCAAAGGTCACCGTTGTTAGCACAACAGAGGAAAGAAATTGCAGAGTTAATTTGTTTTTTTAATCTTTGGCCCTCACTGCAAATTGATTCTAGATACATTTGTCCCCTGAACCGTGAAAAAAATCTATTTTGAGTGTTTCAGAAGCCATTATTAAGCTGTAGTCAAACACAGCATATCAAGGTATTCCTAATTTCTTATCTTTGACAGCACTACAGAGTTCCTACTGTTCAGAAAATAAACGTCCCGCGATTTCTTTTTGTTGCTTCTTGGACGAAGGATGAGCATTGCAGTTTCTTCTTTAATAGAACCCAAATGTTACACCAATATATAATTATTTTATTCATGCTAAATGATCATTTTAAGCTCTGTTGAGTGCTTTAAAATGCTCCAGGCATTATTTCTATCTCGTGCGGAGGAAGCAGGTTGCCTTTTGTTTCGGTATGATGCAGGCAGACAGCAGGCGGTGGCTGTCCGGTTGCAGCCAGTGATGGGCACTGGGCGCGATGCGCCTAAAGCCCCATTCTCACTTCAGCCACAGATCTCAGACACTCTGGCATTGAACTTAGGGATCCATCTAAAGATTTTGGAGAAACAAAGCAGAACAAGTAACAGAAGTCCAGGGCAATATAATAAATCTTCATGTAAACATAACTACCCTGCTGCTGTATCTGAGTGTGGTTGTTTAGAGCCAGTTCAGGTATTTCTGCCTCACTCCATGCAGTGCCATGTGGGTGATTCAAGCAACTCAAGCAAAGCTTCAGGATATGAGCGTCACCTAACTAGGATGATGAAAACCCTGGGTTACAGGCAGGGCTGAGGTGTCTCAGACGCTGGCAGTGCCGGGAAACCACCTCCGCTTCTCTTCATCAGTCAGGACGGGGATGGCTGAAGGCCTCAGCCTGCAGAAGCTGGTGGGCATGTAGTTTCCTTCTTTTTAATTACAGATGTTTTAAGAGACCGTGGTAGCTGAATTTGTACTTATGCAATCACTAGATTTAATTTATACAAAGAACTTCTCTGTCAGGAAAAATCTAGCAGATAAAAGAGCAACCAGAGGGCTTTTAACTGCAAGATGTGGTGGGTCTGGATTAGTCTACAAACCAGAAACTATTGAGAGATTCTTTTTCTTGTTTTGGAAAATATCCTTAGGAATTGTACAGGTTGGTATAAAGACATGGAAATGGAGTCCGTCAGAAAATGATGAGAGTCCCAAGTTCTCTCCAGGCCTGTCTAGGGAAAAGGGCTTGGAAGTTCTTCTGTGAAGAGCAAAAGGCAGCCAGAAGGAGGGGAAGGAGCACGGTGCTGGAAACTGCACCCAAACCACAAAACTTTTTCCGGAGAGACCTTGCTTGGTGAGCCATGTCTGAGCCAGGGAAGAGAGAAGACAGATTGCTGCATGCTTCATCTGTCAGGAGCCAGCCAATATCCTGGGGATAAGACCAGGAAAGCTTCAAGCAGCCAACAATATGTCTCCAGGGCTTAAGCCAGATAAGCTGGGCAAGCACAGACTGGCCCTACTCCAATAATTAGGTGTTACAGGGAATAGTAACAACACTATGCCTGTAGTTTCCTACCCCTCTCCCATCCCACATTTATGGGGTCCAGCTCAGACCTGATGTGAGCTCAAGCAAAGTCCATCCTGGCCTGATCTCAGCTCTGTTCACTGTATGAAGTCAGCCCAGCTTTCAAATCCCTATGCAGGCAGTAAATGTGAAAGCAGTCACTTATGGTATTATGGCAATCCTCACTTTCAAATGAAGGAAGGAAGGAAAATAATTCAGTGATACCTCTGCCTGTGTACCAGAGGGTATCAGCCAGAAATCATCCTGTTTTCAAGTGCTGCAATGCAGCCTTCTGAAACCTAATGCACAGCAAATGGCATCACCATGTGAAACTCCGGCAGAGAGCTCTTTGACACTTGCTTTGAGCTTTCTTTTGCTGTTGTGGGCATTAAGACAAAAAATAAAATCAGTTAAAGCTATTTTCTTCCAACTATGTTAACCTTTATGCTGAGTCACATATTGTTAATGTTTCTTTAACCAGAATGGCACCAAAGTAACCCTCTGTTCCCTGCTGCCACAGCAGAGTGCTTTCATAGGCCAGATTTAAACTGTCTGTTCCCAGGACAATTATCTGAGGGCAGTTTCATTGGCAGTGTGGTGGCAGGGAGCTAATGCTGCTTTCCACGAAACTGTCAGTGAGATTCCCATTCCCCACTTCCGAGCAGAGTCAGGCCTGATCCTATGTCGGATCTCAGTGCTTAGAAAGTACCATCAGCCCCACACAGCTTCTTGGCATATGTTCTTGCTGTGCAGGCTGACTTCAGCTGTTTGACATTTAAGATGCATTTCGTAGCATTTATCCAAATCCCAGCACATTTGCATTTGCCCATGCAGCTATGTACCCACTGAGAACTCTGTCTTTGAGCCTGCTGTATTTACCAAAATCCAAGATAACCCTCCTTCTAGCACAAGCTTGTAAATTATCAGGGCTGATTTAAGAAAACAACCTTAAATCTGTTTCTACTACAAACCAAAGTACAACAACAACAAACCAACAATATCAACAAATGTAGCAAAATAAAGAAATCCCAACAGAGAGTACTTCAACAAATGGTATTGATTTCTCCAGTGGGGAGCTCTTTACTCTGATACCTAACATGATGTGTTCCTGGAAAGGTGCTCTTTCATAGTAATACAAGATATCCAGAGTGTATGAGGCCACCTTGAAAAATAATATATTTTTTCCCCAAAAAAACCTGAAAGTAAATTTACTCTTTTGACAAAAGAAGCATTTTGTACATCCCAAATTGTTTCTGTAGTTTCCATTAATATTCTTGGTTCTCTTTAGTTTCCAAACAGATCTACGTGTTTATGCAAATACCTTTGAAACAAAATTGAAACCATAGTCATAGTATTATTTGGAAACAGAATTTAAGTTTGTGCAAAAATATACATATCAATATGTGAACAAAAAAGAAAATTATTATGGTATTAAGACAGAAACAAATGGATTTACATTGCTCAACTTAATCACAAAAGAAGCTGAAGAATTAATCTAGGTCTCATGTAAAATCCATTTGAGTCATGAGACTCCTAATAACTTCGGTGAGCATAACTCACACCTCAAAAAGAAGGGATTTTCAAGAATTCCCGGGTGACACCAGAGTAATGCCTTCTAAAATTGCTTACAGCAAAGTTGAAGCATTTGAGCTCTTCTGGTGCAGAGACATATCCTACCACACCGTAAATATGAATACCACTTCTTGAACACCTACGTTTCCTTTAGAGATGCATCACCTCTTTAGATGAGAGATGCTGGGCATCTCACAGGCTGGGGTAGGACAGCTGTTGGCCGGTGGCATTGTGATCATGTCAGCTCTCCACAAAGTCCCTCACCTGGTACCAGCACACCAAGATGTGGTAGCCCAATGGAAGGTGTCCCAGCCTGCCACTTGTCATGGTGTGGATCTGAAACTACAACTACAAATGTATAGTCATGATCTTTTTCAATTGTGAAGAGGTATTTAGAGACTGGGAATCAATAGAACACTGTATCCTACATTTACAAAGTAAGGAAATGTTATTCCTGTTGTACCAGGAGTGCACAGGATGTGCTTGTTTTTGGTGGTCATCTTAAATGGTTGTTTTACTGCTAAAGAATATTGACCCTCAAAATGCACAGCTTTGATTCAGTCTCAGGTTAGGCTCCACATTTAGTTAATGTAACAGCATGAAACATAATATCTGTGTGGTTTAATATGAGCTGGTTTTAGATACCAAATATTTCTTTCTCTCTGTCTTCTATATTTTTTAAAAAACAGATTTCTTATTGAGCAGTAGTTGCAAAGCCTTCAGGGCCTGACTGCCATGTGCTGAGGAGCAAACCCTGCTCATTGCCATAGAAGGAAGGAGATGGAAAAAAAAAACAACCAAAAACAAAAATAGGAGAGAGAAAAGCAGCATAAAAGAGGAGTAGGAAACAACCCAAAGAGTAATGGAAAAAGGGATTGGCCAGCACCCCACATTCCCTTATCTTTGCAACAAGCAGTTCATAAACACATGTACGCACTTCACATGAACAAGGAGAGATCTGAAATAGAGATGCAATAAACAGTAAAAACAACATCCCACTCATGATGCTCTCGGGGACAGATGCCGTAAGAGTAGTTTCCAGTGACTTCAGGGGTATTTGCTTGCACACAGCTGATGTGGACTCTGGGCCCCTTGCAGTACAAGAAGGAGAAATGTGGCAGGCAGAAGGGAAAGTGTCAGCCAAACCTCCTCCAATTAGGCAGCAAAAATGTCTATCTGAAACCATGCCAGGCACCCTAGAAACCCTCCCCCTTGCTCCCCCTGTCCCTGTAATAGCCCATACCACTGCCCAAACGCCCTCAGGCTCCCTCAGGGGTAGGAGCCCCCAGAAACAGGCCTGCCTCCAAAACAGCTGCTTTTGGTACTCACTGCAGCCCTTTTAAAGGAAAATGCTGTAATTCAGCTGTCACAGGAAAGGAATAATCTGAGACCTGTCCAATCTTTCAAGCATGACCTTATGAAGGGAATAGACCTTCGCTCTGGTGGGATGCTGGGACTGGTACCAGCTCTACGTTCCCTCCACTGCTTCTGGCCAAGAGCAAAGGTCACATCACTGCAGTGCTGCTCATTAAACTACTCCTCGCTTCTGTTCCCTTTTTGAAAACTTAGCTCATCGGTTTTGCTCTCTTACCAAACTAATGGGTAAAATAAATGCAACCGAAGGAAAAGTTAGTGTTAATGTCCCTACTGCACTGGCTACCTCTTGACTGATTTACATTATCACTTGCAGGTGGGTGAAAGCCCTTGATGTGGCTAGTAGTTTTGTCTCCAGTGGATGCAGGGGAAAAGGAAAAATATCCCTAAGAATGGGATCAGTTATTCCACTCCTTCATCTTATTAAAAAAAAAAAAAGTAGAATGTAATCAATTTTATTTCTTTTTCTTTTTATTAAAAATAATGATGAATAACCTTCTTTTTCTTTTTCTTTTTCTTTTTCTTTTTCTTTTTCTTTTTCTTTTTCTTTTTCTTTTTCTTTTTCTTTTTCTTTTTCTTTTTCTTTTTCTTTTTCTTTTCTCATTCTCCTTTTTTTTAGGGTAATGTTTCCATCCTGGGCTCTTTATGCAGGAGCAGGAGCACCCTGATTAGTCTGCCCAGATTTAAGAAGTTATGGAGGAGCCCCACAAGCAGGCTGCATTCAGAAG
The DNA here is from genome assembly GCA_008711295.1 of Anarhynchus alexandrinus. Lineage (NCBI taxonomy): Eukaryota > Metazoa > Chordata > Aves > Charadriiformes > Charadriidae > Anarhynchus > Anarhynchus alexandrinus. The sequence continues at coordinate 362,367 of VUYV01000410.1, read as the reverse complement.
AAAGGTTGATGCTGCTCCTCAGTTCTGCTCAGGGCAGGAGTGAGAGTCCAGTTATGGCATATTAACTTGTGATGTTCATCAGCAAGAAGATGCTGGATTAACATGTGTGAGAGGGCAGAGAGGGACGCAGACTCCTCAGAAACATATTCAGAGTGCAAAAAATCACCTTTGCTACAGAGTCACTACTGCAAGTGAAACCCAGATCATTTATTCACCTTAGGCTTTGCCTGCATGTGTGCAATTTCACTGTCGAACCAACACCAAACCTATGCTGGTTTGCCACACTTGCAGGACCAGAGTGTGTCTATACACTTACCTCTTCAGACAGGATTCAGCCTTGAAAACCAGAGTCTTCTCGAGAAGATGTCTTAGTCTTTTCAGGAACCTCTCACAAACAGCAGATGCTTTCAGTAACATTCTCACCCCTTACAGGTTTCTGCAGGATCTTGTTTGTGCTTAGTGGGTCTTTCAGTGATAAATGACTCATATTGCTCTGAACTGAAAGTAACTGGCCTTTCCTCTGCACAGCTCCTGAAAAAGTGCCAAAGAACTTCACTGCTCCACTTTACATAGCTTGACTATATTTAGTATGTGCTATACCACAAACTGTAATACGGCCTGTGGATCTTGCCCTTTGTTCAAGAGATGCAGTGATTGCAGGCTATGATCTCAATCGGGGGCACTTTAACATGATTTCACATCTCCTGGTTGTCCAGCTTAAACTCTTTCTTCCTAAACCTTCAGCACTGTGTCCTCCATAAGAGCAAGGTCACTGGTTCATGCACAGTGTGGGAATACAGGAGAAAACCCTATTAAGACTTCTTTTTTAAAGGCATATTTCATATAATAAGCACTTTGGCAGACTTCTTCCCCACAGTTTTGTTCCTTTATTCAGAGGAGATAAGTGAGCGGTTTTAATGTGAATTAGTTTTTTTATTGAACTGGGATAGTTTTTGAGGGCAATCACTACGCTCTGGTTTACCACTTGCTGTTTTGTGGTCTTTCATATTAAATAGATTTCATTTCTGAAAGATGAAGCAAAAAATGTGTTTAAAAGAATGAAAATTTGTGGATTTTTCACCAGCATGCCTTTATTTTCAAATAGAGTATACCTATTAGTGAAAATGGAAGCATTTTGTAGGAACATGTTCAGAAACAATAGAACCCCCATGGAATTCTACCCAGGCAGTCTCTCTGTTTATCAGAATACCTGAACTTGACTTATATCTTGCCATATTTTGGAAATCTTGGTGTGGTCTTGCTGCTTTTAAGCACTGCCAGGTTCTCTTGTCTTTAGCCTGATTGTCCCAGAGCCCAGTGATCCCAAGTTCCCAACTTAGCATATCAGCAGTCTTGTGGACCTGGTCTAGGAATTTACAGGCTCTTGCACTTTAGTCTTTATAAGCTTTGAACCTTTCAAACAGATGGGAATGAAATATAATTGTGATTCTGGAATCTGGGAATTTTCAAAAGGCCTTTCAATGGAGGTGCTTTGCATGACCGTGAGCAGCACTGTCTTTGTCAGTCTGAACTGTCCTTCCATGCTGGAAAGCCAAGTTCCAGCTTATTCTGGTTAAAACCTCATACTGCTTTGCAGACTCCCAGACCAAACAATAAAGGCCCAAGTGTTACAATTCACATTTTTCAAAACTGGTCTCTGAGTTTGTTTTTTAACTGCTCCATTTAAGATCAGATTTTCAGAGAACGGCTGAAGGCTTAGGAGAATCCCTTATATCTATACCAGTTTTGAACAGGTATATTCAATTAAAATGGCAAACTGAGGCACCAGACTTCAAAAAGTGTGATATTATTTAACTTTTTAAGGTCATTTACTAGTTACGAGCAAGAGGAGTCCTGAAAGGGTGGACCATATGGTGCAATAATTTGTGATCTGCCTTGCTAGATTTTGTAGAAAGGGGTAAAGCTAGTAAAGTGCTTACCTCAGCACACTTTAGTGCATTTTACAGTTTTTACTGTTTGTACCTGGAATTTATGCAAGACCTTCCCAGAAACGTCTTCACAGAAACAGATTCCCAAAGTGGCACATTTGGAAAACACCTTGAAAATAATTGCTGTGACAATTTTAGAAGCTCTGCTAAGAAACTTAGCAGCATATTTCAGTGGCTGGCACTGTCTGCCGATACACTGAAAGTTCAAAACCTCAAAATTATGCTCACAGTGGGAAGCTGATCTCTACCAGTCACTCCCAGTGTCTCTCTCTGAAGCATGACCATTAAGAGGGCTGTGGCAGTTTCAGCACATCTGCGCTTACAATTTTAACACCAAAATCTATTCTAATTTTATCTTTAGTATATGAAGAAATGCACAAATAGAAGCAGATGGCTTTTGGGAAAAAATATTAGCAGAAACTTAGGAACCAGTCCAGATTCTTTAGGAATCCACATTTTCTCCAGAGTTTGGAGGGTCCTGCTTTTTGCACAACTCTGTTAAAGGGAAATCACGATTGCTTTTGAACCAGAAAATGTTAACATATTTGGAGCCAATGCAGGAGTGATCCTGCACACATTCCTCTTTTAGAAAATGAGATCTTGTCAGTCTCCGGGAGAAGACGGTGGCAGCTCACGGCTGCCTGGGAGGGGGACAGCTTTGACCTGCCCAGCAGCCACCCTTCTGGGTGACTCAGGAATTTCAATGACGGGTTTGGGATCAAGCCATGTTCATTCTTTGGCTGGTAGGAGAACCCACGTGATGCATGAAACTACTGAAGATGGAGAAGATAAAATGGAAAAGGCAAGGCAGTTTAAAAGAGGCTACAAATAGAAGTGTTACTGTAATCATCAAGTAACTCTAAAGTGTCAGGTATTCCAAAAGTTGAGAGAAAGTCATTAAAGATGGCACTGCTCAATGAAGAATGGCATACTCTTTCCAAAATATCATTTGCTTTCTTGGTGTGTGTGGAGCTGGGCGTGCATATTCCCTCCCACTCTGTCTCACCTCTTTCTCAATTTTCTGACTGTATGTAAAAAAATATTAAAAATTATCAATTAATGGAAATTACAGGAGAATAAATTAATAGAAAAGCTTTCTCTGTGGACTTCCATAACTGTACACAACCATGCCGCCTTAATGAGACATGAGATATTCTGATTTACAATTTTCATCTTACTAATCAGAATGAGTCATTTAAATGTAAGTGTTTGCAAATTAATGTTGAGCCTCTCTGTACACGGGGCAGCTACTCATGAGGGAAACTCAGTATTCCAAACAACCCTGTAACCAGTGAGAAAACGGAAAGGGAGGACCTCTACAGACTAAAGATTTACTGTTAAATTTCTATTTTGTTGTATTTGTATGACTGTATTTGATAGAAATATTAATTTATTTTTAACTATATGGGTAGAGAATTCTTTCTGTGTCTGCATTACCATGCTTATGTAGATTTCCAGCTTTGTCTTTCATTCCTTGTTTCAATTTCATGGGTAAAGAGCTTTGTAAAACCCTAGTGATCTTTCTCTCTTTCTTTCTTCACAATGATGATGTGCTATGAGAGATTAAATAAAATTCCTTTTTTTTTGTGCTAATCATAATGAAATGCAGATGTTTGGTGTTCTCCATTTTTATCAGTGGCTGCATTTCAGAAAGTTAGATCCACCAGCGGAGTTGTTAAAAGTATAACTATATTCCCAAGAGTAGAGACTTCCAAGTGCATTTGGTCTGAAACAAAGTTTGTTTCCATTATTTGCTCACAAGAAAGCACATGGTCAAAAGACTGCTCATATTTGTGTTGTATGATCATTTGACCTTCCCCCCTATGCTTAACTAAAGTATCATTTTTAAATTAAAAACATTTCTGCCCCATGTTACTAGTTCCAGATGCTGTGAATAAAACAATAACATATCAGCCCACCATGTTGCCATGCATTTACCATAAGATCTTCATTAGTAATATCCTCCTAGATAACTAAACTACCAAGGGTTACTGAACCCCTCAAAATAGTAAACTCTCTTTTTAAGGTCCTGAGAACAGAATATTCAGTTTTAATTGACCTCAATGAAAGTGGTTAAGCGCTTAGTTTAAAATCAAGATAAATGGAAGTCAAGTTAAATGACAGTTAGGCAGCTGATGCTGTTCCTATAAATCTGATGAGCATTTTGCAACTGGCAGGAAGAGAAAAAGGACCAGATTGATCCAGTAAAGGACTTCCCTTTATAAAATGATGTTTAATAGCAATTTGGTTTGTAAGAGGTAGGACTTGCACTCAGACATATTCCTGTATATCAGCTGTGTCACGACTATGTCCACGTGCGTGGTCTTTGTCTGTGGCACTACAAAGGAATTTATATGAGCTTGGCATTTTTTTCACTGAGGCTGAGCTAATTTGAATTTCTTCACCTCCACTTGGGACCAGGTGCATCCACACTCACAGTTACCCCAGCGCAGCCAGCAAAGGGTAGCTTGCTAAAACGTGACAGTGAAATCTGATGGTCATTTTTCCATGCATAGCCAAAACTGGAACAAAGCTTGCTTCCACTCTAACATTTTACTTCTGAGTCAGACAGTTGGAAAGAAAAGAAATATTTGGCACAGGAGCCTGACCAGACCTGATGATAAAACAGCTTATAACGAGGCTACAGTGATGGCTTTGGTCTGGGCTGTAGTGTCCTTATATAAAATAATTTCCTTTCCTGATATGAAACCAGTGATAAGTAGCGTTCCTCAGGGGTCGGTACTGGGACTGCCAATGTTCAACATCTTTGTCAGCAACATGGACAGTAGGATTGAATGCACCCTCAGCAAGTTTGCTGACAACAGCAAGCTGTGTGGTGGGCCTGACACTCTGGAGGGGAGAGACGCCATCAAGAAGGACCTGGACAGTCTTGAGAAGTGGGCTTGTGTGAACCTCATGAAGTTCAACAAGGCCAGTGCAAGGACCTGCACGTGGGTTGGGGCAATCCCAAGAACAAATACAGGCTGGGAGGAGAATGGGTAGAGAACAGCCCTGAGGAGAGGGTGTTGGTTGATGAGAGGCTCAACATGAGCTGGCAATGCATGCTTACAGCCCAGGAGGCCGATCATATCCTGGGCTGCATCAGAAGAAGTGTGGCCAGCAGGTTGAGGGAGGTGATTCTGCCCTTCTACTCTACTCTGGTGAGACCCCACCTGGAGTACTGCATCCAGATCCAGAGTCCCCAATGTAAGAAGGACATGGACCTGTTGGAGCAGGTTCAGAGGAGGGCCATGAAGATGATCAGACGGCTGGAGCACCTCTCCTATGAAGACAGGCTGAGAGAGTTGGGGTTGTTCAGCCTGCAGAAGAGAAGGCTCCGGGGAGACCTTGTTGCAGCCTTCCAGTACCTAAAGGGGGCCTACAGGAGAGCTGGAGAGGGACTTTTTACAAGGGCATGAAGCAAGAGGACAAGGGGGAATGGCTTCAAACTGGAAGAAGGTAGCTTTATATTAGATACTAGGAAGAAATTTTTCACTGTGATGGTGGTGAGGCACTGGAACAGGTTTCCCAGAGAAGTTGTTGAGGCCCCATGCCTGGAGATGTTTAAGGCCAGGCTGGATGGGGCTTTGAGCAACCTGGCCTAGTGGGAGGTGTCCCTGCCTATGGCAGGGGGGTTGGAACTTGATAATCTTCAAGGTCCTTTCCAACCTAAACCATTCTATGAGTCTATGTAGGATTTTACTTATGTATCAAAAAAGGTACTTTTTGTTTGAAACATCACTTACCTGACATGTCAAAGCTCTGTCCAAGGCTTTATACGCCCACGATAGCAGTTAAGGCACAGTTAGCCTGTGGCTGATGACATACAAGAAAACAAGTGAGTTAGCATGAAGATATTCCTGATCTCCCTACAGTGTTTCTGTGTGGAGAAGTGTTGAGTGGGGGCATACATGTGCCTTGTGCTCCTTAGCAAGTCCCCGGAGCACTCTCCTTCCCTGGGCTTACTGCTGGCAGACTCTAGGCAAGGGGGTTCCCAGCTCCCTGTCTGCCCGTGCGGGGTGCCTGCAGAGTCCTGGGAGCACAAAGGCATGGCACTGCCACTGCCACTCCTCTGAACACTGCACCGTCATTGGGATCACCACCTTGAGTGGTACTGCCAGAAAAGCTTGGTCACTGCAGTCCCTGATAAATGTGAACCTCACGGTCCCAACACAAAAGGTGCAATTTTTAGAGCCACAAGTGGGACAAAAGTGCTACTTTTCATATGGGCATATAAGAGTCTTTCAGGTCATAGGACTGATACGCAGTACCACAGTGTGTTAGCCAAGACAGCAGCTGATTAATCTCATAACAAATCTGTTATAGATAAAACACAAAACAAATCAAAGTGACTTGTTATGTAAACCTGGGATTTTTTCATGCTTGTTGTTGGCCTGCTGTTACCCAGCTACTGCCTGGTGAGAGAAACAATCACAGGTGAACGTGATTTCATCCAGCACCTTAATTCACTATGCATATAATAAATGTCACTGTTCATTTAGATTCTGGGAAGTTAGTGTTGTAATTGAAAGTTCACAGTATTTTTCTGTCACCCACACCTAGATACGTATGATCCAATCCAACCATGTATGTTGCTTTAGTGAGTTACTCATCTTAAAAAGAAATCCTTCCTCAGCATGCATCTGGTTTTGCTATCTTTCCGCTTACATCTACCAAAAAAAAAGACTACGCAGCCTTGCTCTGGAAAGTGAGCCATACATTGTTCTCTGATGTCCTTCTTGTTGCAGTGGATAGAGGTAGGGAGGTACGCCACATACACAGCAGAAGCCGTGGGTTCACTGACAGAATAGAATAATGTTTAAACATCCTGGTTTGAGGTAAAAGAGAACCAATTTTGTTCAGGAACTTTACTTTTTAGACGGGCCTCTTCTAACTACTGAAATTAACAGCATATTTTGCAAACACTGTTCGCTCTCAGAGTGATCAGACCGATGTTTACAGCTGATGCCCAGGCACGGTATGCAGAGAGGCTCCTGCTTATACTTATTGCTGTAACCCCCAAGGCCAACCAACTTTGTTACTCGCCCCGTTGGAGGGTCGGAAGCGGAAAATTGTAGATGGGTCCCACCTGCGGGGAGGAGCAGACAGGACAGGTGACCCAAAACTGACCAATGGGGTATTCCATCCCATCTGCCTCATGCTCAGTATAAAAGCTGAGGGATCAAAGGGTCAGCCCTCTTTCTTCAATGGCCGGTCTCCCAGGAAGACTCTGTCTGTTCATCTGTCCTTTATCCCAATCCTGAATCCCGATCCAGAATTCAGCTCCCGTCTGTCACTGAGTCCAGTTTGGGACTTCTCCAGTGCCAGACGGTGACATGATTGTTATCCAGGGAGCTTGATATGGTTTAGTATATATTTCATTGTTTCCTTTTTATTTTATTATTAATATTTTGTTAAAGTAGTTTAGTTCCTTCTAAGCTTGTAAGTCTCTCTCTCTTGCTCCTGCCTCACTCTTAGAAGAGAGGTAGGGGGGAGCATCTGTCGTTCCACCCAGTGGCTGGTTCATCCCAAACCACAACATTAACAGATGATGTTTAACTAATCAATATCTTCATTTGGCTGTTGCCTAGCATTTGTTTTCTCTGTTGATTTTCCGTATTTCCTTGCACTTGTGATATTGTTAATCTTGCCAATATTAGGAATGGCTGGTACTGGAAAGGTTGGGAGTTAAAAAAAAAAGGCTAGAGAAAGATAAATACCACTGAAGGCATGCAGAAATATTCAGGTAATTTTCAGATTTCCAAAATGCAAATCAACATAAACCCATCGGAATTTCACAGCATGAGAAAAAATAAAAAGTTGAGAGGAGTCTGACGTGATTTTATTGTAACAAGAAATTTGTTCTACGTATTACATTACCATGTCAAACATGTTGGCCAAGTTTACTACTCTATATGCTATCAGATATAGATTTTCATTAGATTACTTTTCCTCTGTCCCTTTTTTCTTCCTTATTTCACAGTCTCTTTATATTTAAGACTCTGGTTTCTCTCAGTTCAGCCTAGTCAGAAAAACTAGTGCAGTTTTTCATCTGTCACTGGTAGACAAAACACCCTAAAATATATATTACACAGCGGAGCCATGTAAAATGATCTCATATGCATGATATCAGCATCCTTGGATTTTTCATTAAAATTCTGTTTTCTAAGAACGAGATCACTTCAATTTGCTTCCTGCACCAAACTTTAGGGAAAAAAAGATTCTATATTGAAATTGAATACAATTTGTAACCTTGCAGAATTCCCACTTTGAAAGGCATGCTGCAAAATGTGCAGGGATTCCACAGATAAACCCAAGAATACTCTCTGTGACCTGCACAAAATGTTTTCTTTTTGTAAAACAGAAAGTGAGAGGCAGTGCACTGTAAGGCACTTGAGAAGTGTTACAATGGCTTGGTAATGCAAGCCCCAGAGTGCCTTAATACAGTTATAAAATGGATCTGTGTAGCTATAAAAAGAAAAAGTAAAAAGGATAAAACCTCTTTGAATAATTTCCAAGTCTGCATCACAATGAGCTTATGTCATTCCCTATAATTGCGAAGCCATAATCAAAGAATAATGATTCACCACTAGGCCATTAGACTTCTTGAGTTCATAGGGCAGTTAGCAAGAGAAAAAAGGATAAAGGAATTTAGAAATTGCCCCACAAGAAAAAAGCATCCTGCTTCTTATCTAGTGTTTTGGGACACGGAGTGTATAGTGCACGATACTTCAAAAGTCTCACAGCAAACAGTTATGCTTAAGGTTAAAAAAAGTATAATTCTAAGCAATTTTATTCTGGCTCAGGAAGTTTTATAGCTGAGTGAAACAATAGTCATTCTCATTTTTCAAAATGAATGTTACTTGCTTCAGCAGAAAATGTCTTTACTTCCAGAAAACATTGCATTTTTGAGAGCAGCTGGCTAGTATTGTGTTGCATGAAAGTTTATGACCTCTTCTGTTCTGTTCAGCTTTTACTGCACCATCGGTATACCACCTCTTAAGCTTCTTATCCCTTTTAGAATAAATACTGCGCCTGAAAAATCTTCCTGGTGTATATTTCTTGTTAACTCTTGGTCCTTTCTTAAGGTTTTCTGAGGCTTTTTTTCTTTTCTTGAGAGGAACTCTTCCCACTTATTTCCAATAAATGATCATTCCCACTCCACTCATGCAATCTGATGAGTGTATTTGAGGCACATATATGTTCCTGACACTGCATTGTTCAAATCCTCACACTGCCCATTTAATTCAGTTGCAAATAAATCCTGTAGTACATGTAATACAATTTTCACTAGTTTTACAGAAGTCATACAGAGTTTGAAGTCCAGATTGAGATATTTGGTGCCAAAATCCTTCTCTATACGTCATAATCACAACTGGCTCAAGCTTTGAACTTAATTGAAACCGATACCAATGCAAAGATATCCATAGAAAGGAAAATGTCTGAACATATTTGCATGAAATTTGGCTGCTAAATGACAATGTTTTGCAAATACTTGTTGTTTACTGGAGTGATTTATCTAGGCATGAATTCTGGTTCCCCACATGCTAGACCCTCCCATCCAGCTGCCAGCTGAGCTGCACGAACTTGGGATACCACCAGGGGAAGATGTGACTACCCTGGGGAGTGCCTCTTTGGGTTTGCTGGGAGTTGTGTTTAATGCAGCATTTCATGCTAATGCTTGATTCTTTCTCATGCATCCAGCAAAATTCAGAGCCGTGACAATTTAATGAAAACACTGACAAGTTTGTTTTACACAATTTGGCCAGTGCTGGCCTTTGAAACACTTCCATGTGTCAGCGGCAAGAGAGTGTGGAGAGAGAGAACATTTGTTAGGCTTGCACAAGAGCACTGATGGGGATGAGCGAGGGAATGAACTGAGAGGCATTTGGAGAGGCAGCAATACAAAAAATATCTTTTATATTACAGTTCACCAATTCTCACCCTTATTTACATGTCATTTATACCATTTGCCACTTTTTAATTAACCCCTAACAAGAAAGAGGAGTACTTGTTAGTATGAGTGCTAATTCTTCAGGCAGTAAGTACTTAAGTCTTCACCAGCACCCTGAAGTAACATCCCTTTTCTCGTGCATCACAGAATCATAGAATGGTTTAGGTTGGAAAGGACCTTGAAGATTATCAAGTTCCAACCCCCCTGCCATAGGCAGGGACACCTCCCACTAGGCCAGGTTGCTCAAAGCCCCATCCAGCCTGGCCTTAAACATCTCCAGGCATGGGGCCTCAACAACTTCTCTGGGAAACCTGTTCCAGTGCCTCACCACCATCACAGTGAAAAATTTCTTCCTAGTATCTAATATAAAGCTACCTTCTTCCAGTTTGAAGCCATTCCCCCTTGTCCTCTTGCTTCATGCCCTTGTAAAAAGTCCCTCTCCAGCTCTCCTGTAGGCCCCCTTTAGGTACTGGAAGGCTGCAACAAGGTCTCCCCGGAGCCTTCTCTTCTGCAGGCTGAACAACCCCAACTCTCTCAGCCTGTCTTCATAGGAGAGGTGCTCCAGCCGTCTGATCATCTTCATGGCCCTCCTCTGAACCTGCTCCAACAGGTCCATGTCCTTCTTATGTTGGGGACTCTGGATCTGGATGCAGTACTCCAGGTGGGGTCTCACCAGAGTAGAGTAGAAGGGCAGAATCACCTCCCTCAACCTGCTGGCCACACTTCTTCTGATGCAGCCCAGGATGCGGTTGGCCTTCTGGGCTGTGAGCGCTTATTTCTGGCTTATGTTGAGCTTCTCGTCAATCAGCACCCCCAGGCCCTTCTCCTCAGGGCTGTTCTCAATCCTTTCCCTGCTGAGCCTGTATTTGTGCTTGGGATTGCCCCAACCCACGTGCAGGTTCTTGCACTTGGCCTTCTTGAACTTCATGAAGTTGGCATGGGCCCACCTCTCCAGCCTGTCCAGGTCCCTCTGGATGGCATCTCTCTACTCTGGCATGTCCACTTCACCCCACAGCCTGGTATCATTGGCAAACTTGCTGAGGGTTCACTCGATCCCACTGTCCATGTCTCCGACAAAGATGTTGAACGGGTCCCGGTACCGATCCCTGAGGAACGCCACTTGTCACTGGTCTCCACTTGAAGATCAAACTGTTGACCACAACTTTTTCAGTGCGACTATCCAGCCAGTTCTTTATCCACTGAGTGGTCCATCTGTCGAATCCATGTCTCTCTGATTTAGAGACCAGGATATCATGTGGGACAGTGTCAAACGCTTTGTACAAATCCAGGTAGATGACATCAGTTGCTCTTCCCTTGCCCACTGCTGCTGTAACCCTTTCATAGAAGGCCACCATATTTGTCAGGTGTGACTTGCCCTTGGTGAAGCCATGCTGGCTGCTGCCAATCACCTCCTTATTCCCTATGTGCCTTAGCAGCGTTTTCAGGAGGATCTGCTCCATGATCTTGCCAGGCAGAGGTGAGACTGACTGGCCTGTAGTTCCCTGGGTCTTCCTTATTTCCCTTTTTGAAAACAGGGGTTGTGTTTCCCCCTTTCCAGTCATCAGAAACCTCGCCAGACTGCCATGACTTCTCAAATATGATGGACAGTGGCTTAAAAACTTCATCTTCCAGTTCCCTCAGGACCCGTGGGTGTACCTCATCAGGTCCCATGGACTTATGCACCTTCAGGTTCCTCAGGTGGTCTCGTACTTGGTCTTCACCTACAGTGGGCGGTTCTTCATTTTCCCAATCCTTGCCTTTGTTTTCTGCATCATGGGTAGTGTGACTGCAGTCTTTGCCAGTAAAGACTGAGGCAAAAAAGTCATTGAATACCTCAGCTTTGTCTCTGTCTGACATGACCAGGTCTTCCATTTCCATCCAGAGAGGGCCCACATCTTCCCTAGTCTTTGTTTTCTCACTGACATACTTATATAAGGATTTTTTGTTTGTCTTAATGTCCCTGGCCAGATTTAATTCAATCTGGGCTTTAGCTTGTCTAACCCAATCCCTGTCTGCTTGAATGATTTCTCTGTATTCCCCCCGGGCTACCCACCCTTGTTTCACCCCCTATAGGCCTCCTTTTTACTTTTGAGCATGTCCAGGAGCTCCTTGTTCATCCTTGCAGGACTCCTGGCTTTTCTGCCTGCTGCCTTCTTTGTAGGGATGCATTGCTCCTGAGCTTGGAGGAGGTGATCCTTGAATATTAACCACCTTTCTTGGGCCCCTCTTCCCTCCAACACTTCATCCCATGACACCATACCAAGCAGATTCTTCAAGAGGCCAAATTCAGCTCTCGTAAAGTCCAGGGTGGTAAACTTGCTGCACACCTTCTTCGCTGCCTCAAGGATCTCAAAATCCATTTCATGGTCACTGAAGCCCAGGCTACCCTGGAGTTTGACACTGCCCACCAGACCCTCCTTGTTGATAAGGACAAGGTCCAGCATAGCTCTTCTCCTCATTGGTTCCTCTACCACTTGGAGAAGGAAGTTGTTGTCAATACAATCCGAGAACCTCCTGGATTGCCTATGCCCTGCTTATACCCTTCCAACAGATGTTGGGGTGGTTGAAGTTGCCCATGAGGACCAGGATCTGTGAATGTGATGCCGTCTGTAGAGGGCCTTATCCATTCGGTCTTCTTCGCCAGGTGGACTGTAGCAGACCCCCACTGTAATGTCCCCTGCTCCTGATTTCCCTTTAATCTTGACCCATAGGCTCTCAGTCAGCTCTTCATCCATCCCTAGGCCAAGCTCAATGCACCCCAGCTGGTCGTTGACATACAGGGCAACATCGTCTCTTCTTTTACCCTGCCTGTCTCTCCCGAAGAGCCTGTACTCTCTGTGACCCTATCTGCACGTCAGCAATCTGTGTGTTTGGGGGATTTTCCTGCCTCCATTTACAGCACAGAATTTGTCTAATGGAAGTATATTTGGGCATAAAGAGAAGTATCTGGGCTACATCTTTTCATCAAAAGAAACATTTGCTAGAATGAGTCCTGCACCAACACCCTGCAAAAGTGAAACAGCACTTTGTCCCCATGAGCAGGTTTTGTCACCATGTAACTACTGAGTGTGTTAAGAACAGGCCAGGTATTGACTGGTATTGTTTAAAATACACTGTTAATAGTTCTAAGTGTATTTATCCAGCACGTGGAGAAGATAGAAATGAACAAATTGTTGGCTAATTCCATTATTGACTTTCATTGGTTTTCCCAGGGGGCATTTCTTTCCAGTAAATGCTCCCTGCTAAATGAGGTTTAGTGAATTTTGCCTGTGCTGACAAGCATTAGTAAATGATTTAAAAATCCATATTTACTAGAAAAAAATGTGATGATGGGTAAGGGAATGAAGCCCTCTGTCTGGAGGAGAACGTATTTTGGCTGTCAAGGAAGTCAGCAAAAGCAGGATTAAACTATGAAGGACTCTTAATTAAGTGTATTCCTTACAAGAGGTTTCTAAAGTCTTCTCAAAGTAGAAAAATTGTTGCAGTAATGGCTGCAGATAATTAGTATAAAAACGTGTTCCCTTTTGCCAAATGTCCCATTTACTTCTATACGGTAACACCGTTGCTCCACTTCGCAACGTGATTTATCAGTTACATTTCTGGAATGTGACTTCTACCGTTATGAGGAAGTCCTGAGCTATGAGTCTTCTTTTAGGGAACTAAATGTCTTGTATTATCAGTCACTTATGGAGAAGCAGAGGGAAAAATTTCAAGACCCTTCTTACTCTTTAGTTGATGCTACTAATCTACATGACTGGTTTCACAGCCCCCAGACTGAGAATCCATTATCTGTTCCTCTAATGTTTCTAATGGTGCTATTCTCTTCAAAGAGGCCAATTAAAGCCTACAAAATAACTGGATACAATTTTTACATTTTTCAGTCTCATAATATTTTAACAAAAAATGCAGCTGGCCATTTTAATTTTATTTTCCCTCTGAGAGAAGCCATCATGCCAGGAACCGGGGCTGATGTCACTGTAAACCTTTCTGGGTGGGCAGCCACCTTTTCTCTGCTTAACATAGTGTCTGGCATGTGGGATTCCCTGTTGGTGGCTATGGTAGGAAAGGTGGGGATGCTGCTGGTGTGGAGGGGAATTACTACTGCAATGTGAGCGGCCCCAAAATGGGGAGAGGATCTAAAGCAGAAGCAGCACATCCTTATCTGCTGACCAGTCCTCTCTGATTGGAGGCAGTGGAAGGAAGCTGGTGTCGTGCAGCAACTGGGACTGTGGCTCCACATGGCTGAGGAGGAAGTGAAATGCAAGGCATGATGGACCACAGTATCTCTAGCATAGCTGTAGCTGTGCTGAAAGTACCTGCTAGGGAGCACATGTAGCCACCCTCGTATAAGCAGATTTCTGGCATTTTTATAGGGGAATTCGTAAATGAGAGGGGTGAAAGTAATTTACTTATTTATGTGTATGTCTGTGGACATAAGAAAGTGTGGTACATACATGTGGTACACAGATCATTCCCAAAATATTCCCAGTTGCCTTGAGAAAGGGAATGCTATTACCTCAGTACTTCGAGTGTTAATAGCAGCAATATATTCTAACCAATGTGACAACCGTGAGCAGAAGATGAAAGGAAAATGCATTAAGAAATCAAGAGTTGACTGCAGGAGGTAGAATAATGAGTCAACCATATGGGAAATTAAGGTTATTAAATGCTTGCCTGAATCTTACTCAGGGAGTTGCCTGGAAGGTTAGCAATGAAACCTGAAACTATATGAAACTGGCTCGGTTTTATACTGCATTACAACTCTGCAAATCACAGCAGATTTCTCAAAACAGGCCACAAAAGGCCTGCAGGAAAGCTGCTTGCTGCCATGAGTCTTTCAGCCAGCAGAGACCAGGGCTGTAGGTCCAACGACTCAATGCAAGCACAGTGTGGCTCTGCTCGCCGGGGGCTGGCCACTATACAGCTGCGCTTGCAGAGTCTGAGCTGGGAGGCCCTGCTGATAGACCACAGTCCTATGTGCTCATATCCAAAGAAGTCATGAAACAGGAGCCTGCATCTAGACCAACTAGACAAAAACACAGAGTAATGAAATACTTGCATAAGTTTGGATGTGAGGCAATAAGACAACCTCAATAGTTTTTTTGTTCATTGGGTCCTACACCAATGTCTTCCAGTAACCTGCATCTGCTGGCTTCCAGTTTCTGGCATGGCTTTTTGGCAGACTCAGTTTCCCTTTTACTCATGAGGGATGTTTGCTTTCTGCAGGGACCAAAAGACTCTACCTTTGATGGGATACTGAAAATTGAAATAGCATAAACCCCTTCTCTTCCATGGTCAGAACAATCCTTAAAACTTTTCCTTGTCATCTTCCTAGCATGTGTATTTGAGACCCAAGTCTGTTGCCTTCTTCAAAAACCCTTATTAGAACTCAGCAAACTCTGGAAAGATGCAGAGGGTAGGGTCCATTTTTCATTTGTTAGACATTTCCAGAAAAACTATCCGCCTCTAAAGCTGTTGTTTAGACTGTGCTCAGAGGGAAATCAGGCACTTCTTGGGAACAATTAATTTCTTCC
Organism: Anarhynchus alexandrinus; assembly: GCA_008711295.1. Taxonomy (NCBI): domain Eukaryota; kingdom Metazoa; phylum Chordata; class Aves; order Charadriiformes; family Charadriidae; genus Anarhynchus; species Anarhynchus alexandrinus. The sequence goes on along the minus strand of VUYV01000410.1, from coordinate 346,930 downwards.
TAAAATGGCCAATCTGAAATAGGTCAAGTGAATCATGGGCTAGAAGCATCTGTTTCTCTCAGTTGACCTTGGAAGGTTACTTCCTCTCCAACCCAAGAGATGTTTTCAAATGAAACCCACCTGCTTTCACTCTTTCTGGTTGCATCTGTGCTAGAAGTATAGAGAAACCTAACCTGTCTCCATGCAAGCCATCTTTGATTTGAAATAGTATAGATATGATCTTGGGACTCTGTGCCTGTTCTTTGAAGACTTACTAATCTCACCCCTCCCAAATTTATTAGGTTGGGCACAGAACTGCACAAATTGCGTTTGTTGCAAGTGTACATAAACTGGGCTTTTGTACTACTCTGGGAAGATTTACGAGCACAGGTTGGCAGTAGCTTGAGAAAACTCTGCCTAACACTTCACCTGTATGACATAGACCTAAATAACCTTTCACTCCTTCCTTGATTGTCCCTTCTCTGAAGATAGGTTAGCAACATATCATAACAGCCTTTAATTCTCCTGAACCAACTTTTTTGATCAGGAGCAGCACTCCTTTACACTGAGCTCAGGAGTATGCCAAGGTCAGACTTTTAGCTTTTCACAGATGTCAGCTCTTTTTGCAACAAACAGAGGACAGTTTTGAGCTTTCCTTGGCCATGGCTACATTATGGTTTTTATTCTTATTCTTTGTCTGAGAGTTTTCTTGTTAGGAGAATTGATTTCTTCATAAATAACAGGCAGAGAACCTGCTGGCGATGAATTCCTGAAGGTCCTACTGAATTTGCTAGTCTCTTATTATACGCAGACTTCCTGCAGATTTAGGCTTTCTTTGGTTGGTCAGCTTATCCATTTCCTTTTTCATCTGTGCTAGTGTGGGAAAATAAAATCTCAAAGTTCAGTAGTTAGTTACATTTGGTGTCCTATCAGTCTCTTGCCTGGGCTTGTCACAAGGAGAGTCATGTAGGGGAAAGATTTCAACTGTCCCACTACCTTCAACCACATGCTCTTTGCACTGCTCACCTCTACAGCCTCATGATATGCCTGTCTCAAGCAAATGGGTGCTCTTTTCCAGGGACATACCAGGGAGTAGCTTTAACCCTGGGGGGCTGCTCTGACTCTTCAGCTCTTACTGGTCTTCTGTGTAAAGAGAGCTCTGTAAACCTGGGTATGGCATGAGGGACACAGGCTAGACCTTCCCCCACCACACCTCCCACACTGCTTGCGTCGGGGTGGGTGGGATGTGAGGTATCTCGTTCAGATGTTTCACTTCTGAAAAGTGGCCCCTAAGCTAGAGATATAATTTCTTTCCCTTCTTGGATGAGAGTATTGCTTATTTTATATCTTACTACATTTAATATATTTTATACTCTCTTGTTGCCTCACTGTAAGTTCACAAAAGTAAAACTTCTAAGGTCCTTATGTGAACACAGATGCACATGCAAATATCTTAAAATAGTACAATCATGTGTAGATTAGTCACTTTCTGCACAGCAGCATCTGAGATGAGTTATTGGTACTTGCACTTACAGTACTTTCTACAGAAATTTAATGTACAAATAGTCACTGCCTGAAGTTTCAAAACATTTAATGCCAACATTAAAGGAAGTCCCTCAAAACACCCTTTATTATTTCCTAGTTTGAGAAAGAGATTTTAATACAGCTTAAAAATCTCCATCCTTGCTAAGTCTATAATGTCTTTAACATCACTTCAAGAAGAGTTCAGAACGTGATTCCCAGTGCTGGCTCGGCATTTTTTGTTCTCCTGCAAACCACATGAAGGAAATAAAAGTGCCTACCAGTAGCACTCATCTCTTTCAACTCTTCATCTACTAACACTACCAAGAAGTAACATTTCAGGTTATGCACACGGTTACATTTCCCCTCTGTCATCAGAATAGAAGCTTTCTGCGATAGCTGCTGATGGATACCCGACTAGTGTTTATGCATAATGACCTTTCTTGTATGTATGAATTCCTATAACGGCTCATATAAAGAAGAAGAAAAGGTATAATCATACTCCCCACTGGTATTCAACTGATTACAGATGCAAAAAACTTATCAGTAACAATTCGTCTTTACTGCTGGTAAAGTTTTGCGTCAAATATTCTGTGTTTTGGTGTTTCTTCAACTGCAGAAGGACCTTATCACTATGACTCTCCCCCTCTCCTTCTTGTTCCCTCTTTTCCAGAGGAAAATGATTCTTATGTGTATTTTGAACAATTTTTTGGCTGTTAGTTTAGCAAATCAATCTTCTCACACAAAAAAATTCTGCAGAGTTTTGCCCTTTGTTCACATGTACAGCTGCGAAGAAGGCTTTGATGCCAGCGTCAGGAAGCATGAGATCATATGATGTTTATAGACCAGAACGGCATCAAATGTAGGAAATTGCCTAGTTATTTCCTTTACTAAGTACAAAACATTATATTTATTAGTCATTTAATTATGATTTCAGAAATGAATTTGTAATGATGGAGGGAGGACAATATTAGTTAATAATTAGGGAAATGAGAAACCTGTATTTATTCAAATAAGTCCAGCCCTTCTGTTTCCTGGATGAAAAACATTAAGGAAATATGATTTCATAAGTTATGCTACCATATTTTGGAAATATGGGAACGAATTGTCCAACTGGACATGAAAAATATTTGGCATTTCAGCTGGACTACATTATTCTGTTTACAGAAATACTGCATCCTGAAAAGCACAAACGTTTTGACTGTGATCACTAGAGTACACACTTTTATTTTTACCTGTAAGCATATTAAGTAACACACTACAGACAATGAAACAAATGGAATATAAACTGCAAGTGCACATTTCATTGAATTCGACTCTTTGAGCAGTTAGTGAATACTATACATTTTCTCATAAAACTTAACAATGCATTAGTATAATGCAATTTCAGTTCTTCAGAGTACTGATAATAAATACTTCATACGGAATATATGTTATTGCATTTTAAAATGCTTTCTTAAGCCATAACTTTTCAATTAAATGTTATTTACATTTTTTTGCTACATGATACTGTTATGAATTACACTATTGCAATTACTTTTAAAATTGATTCTTGTACCTAATGCTCACAAAATACATTTTATTTCGGTTCAATTCCTATTGGTCTGAAGTCCTTATTGTTTATCACCCTTGATTCTACAAAAGTCATGCTTGTCACAATTCCTAAATAAAGTTATCAAGAAAAGAAATTTAAAATTTTCTTGCTGGTATTGTCATTGTTTAAATAGGATGATAGAAATGATGTTACAGGTAACTAAATGTGTCACTTATCTTCAAGAAATTCTCTCTGTAATACAAATATGGAAGTGAGCTACAATTGTCTGAAAATATACATCAGAAAAAGCTACATAACTGAATCCATTCATTGGCAATCACAAGAGAGAGTCCAAGCTAAGCAGTCTCAAGAGCTTCATTATTTCTACACTGAATACAGAAACAGGAAATGAAGGGGGTGGTTATATAAATGAGTGTAATACTTTGGGCAGAATGAAATTCGCATGATCAGGCCAAACATTATACAAGTAGATCTACTGACTTCATAAATGGCATACAGACGTAATTAGGATTTCCCAATCCTTGTTTATTAAACCGTCCCCAAACTAGAGATCTGTAAACAAAAACCCCAAGTGGTGAGATGTAGTTTGGTAATTTGCATGTGCAGTTTATATGCATGTTAGAAAAAGTCATGTTTAAATTCAGAATTTAAAAGGGACTTTTTTAGAGATTCTAGAGGAATTAAAATGTTTTTAAAAATTTACGCATTATGATTTTATATATGCATCCTTATATCACCTATATACAAGTTTTAATTAAGTTCATAAACATATTGCCACCGTGCTAAAACCTTTATACACAAATAGAATAGTATACAAAGCAAATTCTAATTAAACACTATCATTGCTGAACTATTTTGTTTTTCTTTTTCTTTTTTTTTTTAATTATGGGGTTTTTTTGAAAACTCCAAAACTGTACTTTGGTAATCCAGTCCACAGAGGGATTCGTCCTATCTATGAACTCCATAGAAAATGCCTATAAAGAGATATATATTCAAAAGAGTTGCCAGATTTTCTGTCATCTCTGACTTGGGAACAAACAGTACAAAGTGCTCATTAGTTGGAACACGAGGATTCAATAAAAAAGTGGAGTTGGCTAGTGGGCGGCAGTTCCAGTACATAACAAAACGTTGAAGTTTCAAAATTTGTTTTTATTCTGGGTTAGAATGAAAAAAGAAACCATGCAAGCATTTTGGAAAGGAATTCTGTCAAAACACTCCTTTCTAAATTGAAAAGGTCTGTTTTCTTAATTTCTTTTTCTTTTTCAATGAAAACGAGCCTTGGCTGCTGTTGAAAACTGTAGTAACCCAGTGACACCTCTGCAAAATGCGAGCCTTGGCAAAACATTATAATTCAATAAAAATAAAATAAAAAGTAAAAGTATATGGCATTAAGAATTCTTGTGACTTGTAAGACAAAGTAACCAGCAAAATCTCAGTGGTTATGCTTATAAATAGGCAATCTTTAAGTGTTACAGCATCCTGTGTTAGTACTTTAATTTAATGACCTAAAAATTATAAACTTATAATCCTTTTCTACTTTAAGGAAAGGGTGGACACATCTGGGTAGCACAAACATAGTTCATAATTTCCATTCAATTATTTGGTCAAAATATGAATGCTTTTATCATCAAATTTTCCCACATAGGGATGATGCTGCTTAAATATAATGACGGTGTGATGAGAAGAAGCTTATTTTATGACTTTCTTTAGCACTGCTAAAGTGCTTATTCTTTCTAATAGATCAGAAGCCATTAATCACACTAAGTTAGTCACTGAGATCTGCTCAGCATTAAGTATACAGGCTTAGCACCCTTCTGCAAAGAAGAAAGCTTTCCACTAATATGTTCCAATAGTTTAAATGCTCTTCATGGTGTCAAACAACCAGGCAGCATATGTCATTTTTCGTATTTCTGGTCACTTTTAAGCAATGAGCTGAGGAGCATGGTGTCCATATGTGTGGATTCAGCTGTAAGTCCCACGATCCAGTGCAGCCCTTGGTGGTGGCAGAGCCCTGTGGTTTTTGCTGTGCATGGTGGCACTCAGAGGTCTCACACCTGAGTTCAGGTGTCATCAAGTAAACAGGAGGTCCATAGCACTGTACCAAAACTCCAGCTGAACATAGAAACATTTAGGTAGGAAAAGTCCTTTAGGATCATCAAGTCCAACCATTATTCTAACACTGTCAAAACCACCACTAAACCATGTCCCGAAGTGCCACATCTACAAGTCTTTTAATTACCTCCAGGGATGATGACTCCACCACTTCCTTGGGCAGCCCGTTCCAATGTTTGACAATGCTTTCATTAAAGAAATTTTTCCCGATATCCAAACTAAACCTGCCCTGGCACAACTTGAGGCCTTTTCCTCCTGTCCTGTCACTTGTTACTTGGGAGAAGAGGCCGATCCCCACCTCACTACAACCTCCTTTCAGGTAGTTGTAGAGAGCAATAAGGTCTCCCCTCAGCCTCCTTTTCTCCAGGCTAAACAACCCCAGTTCCCTCAGTCACTCCTCATAAGACTTGTTCTCCAGACCCCTCACCAGCTTCGTTGCCCTTCTCTGGACACGCTCCAGCACCTCAATGTCTTTCTTGTAGTGAGGGGCCCAAAACTGAACACAGTATTTGAGGTGGGGCGTCACCAGTGCCAAGTACAAGGGAAGCAGGGAAACATCTCATGATTAGGATGTTGCTGTCTCAGGTACACCTTGGTACCTCATGAGCAGAGGAGACCTCTCTACACCGAGGATCCAGGAACCTAGGGAAACTGCCCCCTAACTTGGGAGTCTAAACTAGGTGCCTAAACCTAATCAGTGAGACTATCTCCCTCTGTAATTCCTAGCACCTAAAAAAAACAAACAAAAAAAACCAAACAAAAGGCTGCATATTTCCTTTCTTGTATCTTTCCCTTGGCAGCTGTTTTCGGCCTCTAACTGAAACAGCAGAAGGCTGAGTAAGACCTTGGCTGATCCCATGCAACCATTCCTTCATGCTTTTTGCTGGTGGATGTCACCTTTGTTTTCAAACCAGGGGCACGGAATATCAGTACTCAATCTGCTCAGAGATCTGAGTAATTTATTATCTTATATCTGTGTGTATCTGCTGCCAGATGCTTCAGAATTGCAAAGGTGCCTGCCATCGCAGAAGCTTCTTCCTAGCCTTTCTAATCCAAGGTGGCCTTATACCATCAAGTGTGTGTGTGTGGGGTAACAGCTTTTAAAACCATTCTTTGGAAGGATTTCCCTCAACTAAGGTTGATAGTGTTCACATCATATATAAATCATGGTCTTTCTTTGAATCCCATTGTCCATTTGACCTTAGTCACTATACCAAAAGAAGATGCATGAAGAGGAATACAACTTTCAATGTGATCACAGCTACAACTCACAGCCTCAGTAGCAGCTCTACAAAGTGTTTTACAAGAACCAGAACTTCAGAATCATTTCCTTTTCATCCTTTAGTTCAAAGACATTAAGGGACTCAAACCTCAGCTGTTCTTTCTAACCGCATACTCTTGTGGGCTACTTTGAGGATTAATGTTTCCCTTTGAAATTTGTAGCCCTCTTTGTACGCATTTATGTAATTAGTAGCAATCATTAGGCTTCACATTTTTTAAACCAAGAATACTTTGAAATGGACCTTCATCACATATCAGACATATTTTAATGCCTTTAGTGGATAGTACAGTCTTCCCCAGGTCTTAGCCTGAGAATGGGGAGTATAAGGTGGGTTCTTAGCAGTTCTCTTTCAACATATAAACAACATTAAATGTTTGATTTTGTCCGTCCTGCAGAATAGGAAGATACCATTTCAAACTATGTAGAGCTGAAGTGAGCTGCAGTCCATTGTGAGCTAACTGCTACAAGGCAAAGAGATATATCTGGGTGGCACCTGGCCAGTAGGAATGTTTGAGAGAGGTTGGAGTTGTTGCTGCCCATATGAACTACAAATCTCTTTCTGGTAAGAGAAAACCACTGAGCAGCACAGCATGAAGCTAATATGTTATACTCTGATTAAGTTATGCTTGTGGAAAGATGCTGGTACCTCGTGGAGGTTGGGCCCTAGGGAATTCCATCACCAGACTGGATTCAGACCAATTTTTGTATTTAGCTGTGACTGACAACACCAGATAGTCATTTTTCCATGGCTGACATTGCAGGCAGTGTTGTATGTCATCTTGCTGCATCTTAGTATACATAAAAATACCAGGAAACAGTTCTCACCTGTATTTTATAGTGCATTTCAAAAAAAGCATACACCCCATGGTCAGAGAACACATCAGTAAGAACCATCTCCCATAAGATGAAAATGCTGAGGTCCAACAAAGGGATTTAAGATATTAATTGACAGAGTTTAGATGGCAGTAGCCACGACCACCACCAAACCCAAAATCTCAGTTCTGAAAAAAGTATTTTAATGTTCACAGCTGTTACAGACAAGCAAAATCAACTCTGTCATAAACACAAATAAATTAGGAGTGTAACAGCTATACTAACCTAGGCCAGGCTTGAAAGCAGGTTAGTGCCAACATGCTCCTTGAAAAATGTTTGTGGAGGAGAGAAGACTGCCTGGTGTTGAAGGAGAGCTAGAGGGGGACAACAGAGGCCATGGCTCTCCCTGAAAAGAGATGTAATTGCTCCCTCTCCCTCACTCGTGCTGCAGCACACAGCAGGGAGGGTTGGTGGACTTACCTGGAACAGGAGGAAAAGAATTCTCAGGAATATGTAGAATATAACACGCTAACATATAGAAAGCTTGGATTAAAATTATACATTCTGAATTTTAACATGTTATTTCAATTTCCACTGACAGGTCTTTAAATCATTGCCTTCCAAATATCAAGGCATTGCTAATACACTCAGTATTTTTAATCTATTTAAAAAAACCCCACAAACATGCAGCAGTATCAGTTCAGTAAGAGTTCAGTTTATCCTTGTTATCCAGATGATAGTTGGTTTAACTTTACTTCATTTCTTGTGGCTCTAAATCAGGGCAAAAAAAAAGAGGTTTCAAATCAAAGGACTGACTGTATAATTGCAAATCATTCCCTCATGTCTTTGTCTTGTGACTGTTTAATACATTTGGGGAGGGGGGAATTGTGCTGAAGGATTATTAGTGGTTGAGGGTGACACAGGTTGGAGGCAGGAGGTGGCACAGATCAGCAGCTCTCTGGGTGGTGGCTGTCCTGCTGTGCCAGTTGTGCACGCTGGCTCAAAGGGGTTATGGCTTCTGAGTCACAAGGGGCTGGTGAGCAGTTCAACTATGGTGTTCAAGCCAGGGATACACCACAAGACCAACGGCAGGTCTGGCATAGATGCTGCTGAGGAATCAAAACTCTTGGCAGTGGCAGAAGATGATCCCACCAGATATGCCAAGGCAAACACGGCTGAGTTACTCTGCTTATGAGCTGTCCTATGGCCCCCACAACATCCCCTGCCAGAGTGCAGAGCTCTCTGCGAGATGCTGTCAGCAGCATTAACAGCAGCCCTCCTTCTGTGTACATGGAGGGCAAAAGTTGACTTGGGTTTGTGGTCATTAAGACATGGCTGGTAGGGCCATGGCTTCCTTTTGGGCTCATGCGACTCTTAAGCAGTAGTTCCAGAACAAGGGAGTAAATTGTGTTCAGGAGCTACCTAAATATTATGCAGACTTTTAGAAACAAGACCATTCTTTTGCCAACACCCATTCAGAATTTGCGGTTGTTTAACTCCTGCTTACTATAGTATGTGACTAAATGATGTCACAGGCTACAATCTATGTACGTTGTAAAAGACTTACCACATTATCAATGTTACAATATATAGCATGTAGAAATTATACATATGTTCATGTATATGAATAAAAACCATATAGGAAATGTGTATATGTGAAAAGAACAAAAAAAATAAATTATGCAAAGTCTTTGTTACATCCACTTAAAGTTCAGGAATGTCACACAGTGACAGGCAGGGAGAAGATAGTAGCTGTACAAATGATTTTCATAGCTTAGTTTGGAATGATTTTGTAATCAGTGAAAAAAGAGCTAATCATAATGATGTTAATAGACACATAAAAGTCTGTTTAAGCCCGTAGTTATTGCAACCTTTTAGGTAATCAGCTAAATTCATGATCATTGCGAATGGAACTTGAAATGCAGTTAGATCCTAATAAGGTTATGGATTTAGCTTCCCATCTGGAAGCAAAACCAGCATGTTGCTCTTTCAAAGGCATTTGATTGAGCAAGGCTTCTGGTTTTCTGCCTATGCATACCGCTAGACTTCCCTCCACCCCCCTTGGTATGTATATTCTTCTTTAAATCCCCAAAGAAATTATTTAAAGTACTTCCTATGTGAATGTTAAATCTTTTTCCAAGGAATTTAAATGGAACTTTTAAAGCACTTTTTTCCATTCAGTTTCCATGACCAAATTAACTTGGACATTAAAATATACAGTGCCAAAAAAGGCATAGATTCCCAAAGCAGTACTAAAGCAGAATAAGATGCCTACATATGATTCTATGATTCTAGGAATGGCATCAAGGTCTGGAAACTCTTCATTTAATTGCCTTCTAAAGTAAAATGTTTTTAACTCTGTAGTTACCTTAATTTTGACCTTAACATTCTCCAGATGCCTAGAATTGCTGCTCTGGTCATTCCTAACACTGCAGTTGTGTTCACAGTACTTGGAACGTAATTAATGTCCAAGCTTAACAGGCATCCCAAAGTGAAGTATTTCTCTCCTTTGAGGCCTTGATTGGATTCATCAAGGAGGCATTCGGACAGCAACAGGACCAGGCAGCTGACAAAGGTATCCGAGATTGTCATTGTAAGACCTCACTGTGTTTGAAATTCAGCTCTTCTCTTCTTGACTGAATGCTCTATTAAGCAAGACAGTGTCTCTTGCACTCACACAGGTATACATACACATACTTTTTTACAGTGACCAGTAGTCACTGTATTTTTTTTTCAGATTTGTACAGGCTCACCAGCAAGTGTCCTTCGTTCCTGCTCCAGAAGAAATAGATAGCCTTTGGTTAGGCCATGTTCCTGGACAGTTGAATGTGTAGAGCTGAAGAGCACTAGGCAACCCCTAAGCAGTTCAAACCACTGTTTCATCTATTACTTGAATGTTCAGTAAAGGTGACAAAGTAGGAGAAACAATGAACAAACCTCTTTTGTACTGGTTGCAATGCTCTTACAATAAAGCTGATTCAAAAATATTCAATGTGTCCAGTTCCACTGCCTGCCTTTATTTGAGTATTTTACCCCCTTATGCGGTCCATGTGGCAATACTGGCAAAATGTGGACAATTTACTGTATTGTAAACAAAGGCAGATACAAATTTTTCTGAATGTTACACTAGAAAACAGTAGAATATAGTAAATAATGCTTGACTTTTGGAAAAAAGACTAGTGGTGCCTATGGTGAAAGGGCATCTGGGCTGTGAATGTGCACAGATTGGGGCACTTTCCTGAAAATCTGCTGAGGAGCATCTTGACCTATGCAGTTTTGGTGACGTGCTCAGTCAGAGTGACTGGTCTCTGAGAATAAAATTCAGTACATCGCTGGTTCTGAATGAAAGTTTTAAGCATCAGTTTTTCTCAGATTTCACACAAGAAAGCAAATGGTTCTGGGTTTCACTAAGAGCTTCTCTTTTAAAAAAAATTAGATTTTTACATCACTTGTCCTTTGTAGTGAGACAAAACCCCTGATCTTCTTTTGACTTGCTATTACAGAGTCATAAAATAATTTAGGTTGGAAAGGACCTCTGGAGGTTGTCTGGTGCAATATCCTTGTCAAAGCTCTCTTCAAAGCTAGATCAGCCTGCTCAAGGCCATCTCCAGTGAAGTTCTGAATATTACCAAGGATTGAGAGTCCACAGTCTCTCTGGGAAACGTACTGACCTGCTTAACCACTCTCACCATTAATTTTTTTCCTTGTATTTAGTTGGCATTTTCCTTGATGCAGCTTCTGATGAAAGGTATAATTCTTGTCCTGTTGCTGTGCACTTTTGAGATATGTTTGTCTTCTCCTTTTTTATAACTTCCCTTTTCCCTTTGTATGGTTGACGACAACAGTTAAGTCCTTCCTTAGTCTTCTTTTCTGCAGAGAAGAGAGGTAAGAGAGGTAAGGGTTTTAGCCCCTAATCATCTTAGTAGCCCTTTGCGGGACTTTCCCTGTTTTGTCCTTATCTGTCAGCATCTACTGGGAAAATCAAAGTTGGAGAGGGTATTCCAGGTATGGCCTGAAGAGTGTTACATGAAGGGGAATAATCACTTCCCTTGATCTGCTGACTGGTGTGCTGATGGCCTTCAATCCTCCAACAGCACACTGCTGTCTTATCCTTAACTCGTTGTCCCTCAGAGTTCCCCAGATTCTTTTCTGCAAAGTTGCTTTCCAACCAGCTGGCCCCCAAAGTGCACTGCTGCATGGGGCTGTTCCATGACAAGGATGGCATTTGTTCTTGATGAACATCATGAGATTTTGGTCTGTCTATTTCTGCTGCCTATCAAGATCCCTCTGAAAGGCAGCCCTGCCCTCCTATGTGTTGATCATGTTGTGTATTTTGACGTTCTCTGCAGCCTTGCCTAGGGTGTACTCTGTCCTTAGATCCAACTGGTTCATAAAGATCTTAGACTACCACACTCCTACTAGCAAGCCCAGTCACAAGTGGTGAGTCACTGCTTAGACTTCAAACTGCTGACCACTACACTTTGAGCCTGATGGTTCAGACAGTTTTCTAGCCACCTGGTAGTCCACCCATCCAGACTGTACCTCCCTGGTTTGGGTACAAGGATATTACCGAAAGATATGTTGAAAGTCTTCCTAAACTCTTGTTAACTGATGTCCACTGCTCTCCCCTTATCCACAGAATCTTCTGCCAGAAGAAGTCGGGTTTATCTGGTATGATTTATCCTTGGAAAGTCCATGCTGGCTCTTCCTGATCACCACCTTCTTCCTCCTGCTCTCACCTCAATGAGAGCTGGCTTTGTATTAATTTCATTAATGTCTAGAATTTGGGCTGTACCTTGAAGATTTCAGTTAAAGATTTTCCTGTGATTAGTTTACTTCTCTGTCTCAGGCTCATCTAAGAAGGAATCAGGACTTCTGTGTAAGAAAACTTGCAGGACATGATTGCACAGGCTGCTTTAGCAGAAGGAGATGTGAAGTTCATGAAGCTCCTGAGGTCATTTTCTGACCAGAATGACTTTATTTTGCTACTATGTAAGTAAGAATGTAAGGTGAAGGGCATTTGAAAACCTGATCCATAAAGCCATTTGCCACTTGATGTAACAGTAAAAAAGTAAAAGTGGGTGAAGAAGCCGTTCCAGGGTCAGTATAATTACCTATTCAGACTCAAATATATAAAAATTTGCAAGCTGCAAAGCAAAGCTTAAAGACCCTTCTGTGGGAAACTCATATGAGCAATAAGACCTGAACAGACTGAGGAAGCTCAGCTTTGTTCTGATAATTGCTGTACAAAGTGCTCTTCCAACAGAGGCCAGGCTGTGAACACATTAAAGATATCAGTAATGTAGATTGGCTGCAAATCAAACCATTTCATCGCTCATTATCTTTAGTAAATCACTGAGATATGCGCTAAGTAAATCTGTTGCTAGCAGTAAAAGATTTATGCGGCAGAGGGAAGAAGGCTAATAGGACTAAATCCCCCTTAGTACAACTAGCCACTGTAATCTGTCATTTCAGAGTGGAGGAGAAGCTGTGCAACTCCTTCCCTAATCAGCATTGAAATCATGCCCAGACCTGTCTGGCACATATCTTTAGGCATCCCTCTTGTCTTTTGTCATGGAGAAAACAGATCATTGCTGACGGTTTTTGCTTCTTCACGTAGGTAACTTGTACTCATTGATCATTTTGCTCTCTCCCTTACCAATTAAGCCTTACATTAAGAGTAGTACACCCTATATTTTATATATTTCCACTGTCTCCATCTATTTGAATCTCTCACCTGCAATACACTGTACTCTACAGTGGAATTCATGACAAAATAGAAATGCTTTACAAGTGTAAAGGTTACAAGATTTGCTGAAGTTAACAGCTGAATGAAATAACAGAAACCTTACTGTTGACCTCCCACAACTTCACATCCTTTCATCCTTCTTCTAATTTGGTGTTCCATCTGTAGATGAAAAGACTTAGAAAATGTTGGAGGAGGAGTGACTAATCTGTTTTGACATTTTGCTATGCGATTGTCTTTTGCCCCTTGGCAGGTAGAAGACAGAGCACCAGGCTTGTTGGAAAAAAAATACTTCAGTCTGGCAGAAGCTGCACACAGAGAGCTGGCAAATACTGCTACTTTACTGCTAAAGGACATATGAATACATTTCTTTCTATTGTTTTTTATTATTAGAGGAGAATCCATGTGATCAAACATGTGAAAGTGCTGTATTTTATCTGAATGGGATGTTTTATTTCAATGTGTTTGCCATTATATATCACTATAAAATTCCATTTGACAGTATTGCCTAACAAGGTCAGTTTAGCAGGCCCTGGTTTTATTGAAATTATTTATACTGCCAAATACTTTGGATATATATATTATCTTTTGATGGACTCAAGCTATGGTTTATCCCTGTTTTTTTATCGCCAGAAAGTCTGTGGATTCAGTACTGGATCCAAATAAGGATTTACAAATCCAAGACAGGATTTTGGTGGACCTGAAGCATCTAATCAAAAATACCATCTCCAGTCTCCCTCTGCTCAGTGGAGACCCAACAGTAACCGGACCTTAGTTCACACAGCACTTACCTGTACATCTTGGCCCTTCCCAAAGTGTCCCCAGTCCTGCTCTTGTTCCCCCACAGGACTTTCCCACACTGGGCAGGCTCGTGCTGAAGCCTAATGGGGATTCAAAAAACAGTGTAAGCACTGTTTTCAAACCTCCCGTGAGGGCTGTGCCCCTGTGCAGAGTGAGGGACAAAATGCATGAGCCTCTGGGCTGGTAGTTTCAACACGCGGCAGGAGACAAGCTTTGGTGCTTCCCAAGGTGGCCCCTGTAACATCCCATGGCTGCTGAATGAGGCAGAGATGACTGGGGAGGGACAGGGGTGGCTGCACTGATCAGCTGGAGGTGAGAAGGATGGGGTCACACCTCCCCAGGCTGGGAAGGCAATCTGTTCAGGCGTCCCAGTTCTCCAGGTGCTGCAAGGACTCAGGTATCATGCAAAGCAGAGGCTATTTCTGACTGCCCGCAGACAAAACAGCACATCCCATTTACTCCTTTGAATGAAAAATGTCAGCACCGGCCTTCGCAAGAGGACTCAGGGCTGCAGCCCCCGAGCAGCCGAACGTGCAGCCTGGGCAAAGTGTCCCAGGCCGAGGGCAGGACGCCGTGCTGGACGTACCCCTGTGCTCAGCAGTTTCTGCTGCCAGCCCTGGCAGAGCCCCGCTGGGTGCGCAGGGCTTTGCATCACGCTTCCAAGGCTTCACAGCTCTGCCCGTGCCCTGCAGCAGCTGGGCACCTCACAGACCTGCTGGTCAATGTACTTAAAAGCTACCCCACCTGTTTTTATTTCACTTTATTTTGTTTAACTGGACAGAGCCTTTATGATGTCCGAGAATCTAAATTGCTTCATCCAGTAAATTGCTGTTCGTGTGAGAACGTTAAGGACTTTTAATTATAAATCAAAATTACCACAGGTTAAGAGAGAGAGATGAGGAAGCTTTGATGAATCTTGTGTCTGTTTCATGCGTAGGGATAATTCTGATTCAGCAGCTGGTGATGTCGAAGACTCATTTACAGGAACTTCATATATTAAATATCCATTCTTGTAATTTTTCCAAAGATTATCTGAGCAACTCGAGAGGTTTGGCTGGTTGTTTGGCTTTTTTTTTTTTTAAAGCCATGTTTGCTCTTTGCCCATTAAGAGGCATGTCCATTTGTTTTGGGCATGTCCGCACGGTGATACCATCAGCCTTGATTTAAGTGCTAGTCAGTCAAAACAGGTAAAAACTGAAGTAAAGACTTCCCTCATAGAGGACCAGGTGTTGAAGTTATATTACAGCGTTACTCAACTTGATGATGGGGTTTTTTTTAATATCGTGACCGTCAGTATAAGTGATGAGTAGCAATTACTGCAGTTGGATGGCAGTCCTTGTGACATGAATTTTAAATCTGTGAATATTAAATACTTTATGCCTCTGTTAAATTTTCCCTTGTAGTTGTTTGGGACACACAAAGCAGAAGACTGTTGTCCAAATATACTTATCATCATTTTTTCAACCAGGCAGTGATGTCATGTTATAAAAAGTGAGTTAAGCATTGCAAGTTTTAACTGATGTTACTCCAAAACAGAGCTATAGCACTCAAAAAACTTCAAAGAATATCAAAAAGAGCAAGAGAGCATTGTCAGGTGTCAAGGAACTGCTTGGTGTCACTGTTACCTTCCTTCCTGTATTTGGTGGTAAAATACAACGTGTATGGCTGCACGTGGACTATGCTCCCGTCCCTAACGAAGGCAGCCACAGATGACATTGACATTCTGTCAGCAATAGCGCAGCTGTGGTGACACATCTCCCAAGCTGTGAGATGGCTTACCAATCGTGGGATTATTTTTGAAGAAGACACTTTTTCTCCCACTACTCTCTTGTTTCTGACCCATGGCATCACAAGATTTGCTCTAGCTGCAGACAGACATTGTGCTATTTACAGGTAAAACCTGTGCAAGTTGACAGCAAGAGTTTTGGATGGAGACAGGGGCCAGGTTAAACAACACCGATTGAGTACCCATACATTATGCTAATTTGCTAATGAAGACAACCACAGGCTGTAAACCCAGTGATTCTTTTCGTGACCATGCAAAACAATGCCATGATTACAATTCAGGAAAGATTTTGCTTGGTTTGGCCAGTTAAAAGCATGATAATCCTCCTCTGTGGACAGAGATCAGGTGGGGTACTGCTGTCCTCAATCTCGTCTTCACCATAAGTGAAGGGTGGGGAATGGGTGATAAGGGAGATGTGCTCTGAGACCACTCTCCTTACAGAAACTGGGAGAAAGGGCTGAGCCACTGACATAAATCCTGGATGGGACAGGACAAAGGGAAAGGAGAACAAGGAGGGAGGCAACCAGATTGACTGAGAGACATGAATGTGAACCCAGGGTAAATGTTAGGATCACTCAGTTTAAATTAGGAGCCAACTGAGGTTGAGTGAAAGGAAGAAGGCATGATGCATTGTGGATGAAGCCATGTACTGACAGAGGTGTGGATGACTCAGGCAAGGACATGACTCAGGTGCCGGGAACTCTGACACTGACTTTTCACCATGACCCTGGGCAAGTCCCAGCCTTTCTTTGGGTCATGTCCGACCTCTGAGTAAGCAGGTTGAATTCCCACCACAGTCAATGCAGTTGTATTTACATGTGTGTGCCTCATATTTCACAGAGTACTTCATTTTATACATCCGTAAATGTCTGGGGTTTTCTGAAGAGATGCCAGAATACCAACTTCTATAAAGAATTCCAAGCTGGAAATGCCAAGTTGAGACAGGAGTGAGAGGGAATCGCCCAAATAAATTTCACTATCAGAACTAGCTGAAGGACTTTTAATCCTGTTTAAAATCAGTGATCCTGTTTTCAAATATACTGAGCATCAGTTTCCTACTCTGAAGTGAAGTGCCTCAGGCACTTAACACCTCTGTAAATCAGACCACACGTTCCCCTTCTGGGATGCTAACAAGTCATTAAACCCAACTGTGTAGTCTCAAATCACCCAGCTGTTCTGCTTTAATTAGTTCCCTCAAACACTGAAGATAATTTTCTTTTATTTTATTTTTTGGCTGACTTTTCCATCTTCTGATGATGAACCACAATTTATTTTTTTTTTCCAAATAACACTTTCTGTTGTGAGGATTATTTCACTTACACACATTGCTATTGGGCCTCTGAATCTGTCTGGATGTCCAAGAAAGCACTGATCCCAGCAGAAACCTAAATCTATGCATGACAGAGCTCACCACTAGGACTATACAATGAATTGATGGGGAAGTGATAGTGTCACTATCATTCCTCTATCTCATTCACCATTTAATTTTGCCAGCCAGGGCATTTTCATGTAGGGAATTCCCTTCTGTAATAGGGACCTAAGAGAGAAACAAAATTACTGGTCTCTCTAGCACTTTATCTATGTCCTATAGTTTTTGTAGGTTTTGGGTCTTAAATGTCATTGGCAAATTTGGGCAAGGTTCCTGATGCGTGGCTATATCTGGCATGTGCCTTTTCAGGTGGTTGTGGAGTTGCAGAGAGCTGGACTGTATGACATGGGTATCTTCCAATCCTCCATCTTAAGATCTGTGATTAGCTCAAATAAACCTTTTTTTTTTTTTTTTTAAAGTGCATAGTGCATCCTAAATGACACACATAAGTCAATTTCTAGCTTTCCAATCTTAATTGAACTAGATGTAAATACTTCTCAATTCAGAGCAAGATCCCATTGGCATCTGGACGTATCCATGTTGCATAAATAGGAGCAAACATGTTACCTTGAGAAAAGAGAGGCTAAGTCAAACAAATAACCAAAAAGAAAAAAAAAAAGAAACTAAAACTGGAACAGTTAGAGCAAAATTACTGTATTCCCAGAAACTAAGTTCACACAGTTATAAGAAAGCCATCACAGAGATGACTAAGTGGCATCTCAGTGTGTGAACACTGAACAACAGTGCAAATTTACCATCAGGGAAAAAGAATATCAGAAAGGATGCAACTTGGCAAAATAGGAAAACATATAAAGCAGTGAACTGATATGCTTGAGTCAATGAAACACTGAACACAGCTGACTACCATGCCCAAGGGACTAGCAGGAGTCTGGATGGTTCTGGTGACTCATTCTGCATACGTAGAGGGTCGACTTAGGTGGAGATCCAAGAATGTTAGTTTCCCATCTTTTTTTTTTTAATAATAGGATTTTCTGTTTTTCATTGACTACTGCCTTTCTTTAGCATTGTATAAACTTTAAGTGCCAAATCCTAAAGACAATAGCAGTTCAGCTTTTACCTCTGTAAAATTTTTTTCATTCAGTAAACTTCCCTACGTACATGTACATCAGTATATGCAATGTTAACATGCACTAAACTGCTGGACTTTCAAAGAGTTTGCGGTATCAAATAAAAGAAGTATTGAAATTTTCATAACAATAAAACACTAACTTTAGAAACAAATGAGGCTTGCCTTCTTTCATGTTTGATATAAATCTGAAATTCAGTCCAGAGAGCCTCAGATTTGCAAATCTCATTTGTTTGCAATGAATAAGCACTGCTTCTTGGAAAGCTTCAAATAGAACAATGTTTCTAAGTTTCATAAACTAATTCATGGGGTTTTGCCAATCAACACAAGAAATGTACTGGTTTCACATAGGTTAATCTGAAATCAGGAAAGACTTGGAATTTTTGGCTGACTTTGGAACTGAAATTTGCATTTGTTCAATCGTTTTCACATTTTTCCATCAATCAGAAAAGCAACTGGACTACTATGGAAAAAGCACTACATGTATTTGTGGTGGATAATGTGGTGCTGCATGAAATGACAATGGTGAATTGAATATTTTTTTCTTCTAAGAGCACCCTGAAGGAGAGCAGACTGTTTGCTCAGATTGTATGTAAACATTTTCCGATGACGTTTATCACTGCTTACTGCGTGTTGAAAATCATTTTGTGCTGCAGAAAACATAAATTTTTTTGAGTTACACAACAGAACTTGCCAGTTCCTCAGAAACAGAGAGGGAAACAGGTGGGATTTTCTAAAGTACAGAAAGTTCTGCCCTAGCTGCTCCACTGCAGTCTGCAGAAGCCCACTGACATCCAGGGACAGAGAAGTAAGCTAATGCTGAATAAGTTAAAAATTTCCTCCAGCTTTGCACATTTGTGATTTTGACACATTGGCAGCATCTCTTGTGGTGATGGAAAGAGTGAAGAGGTCATCGGTACATTACAAGTTTATTTGTGTAGCTGTTTTAAGAGAGTAAAAAATCCTGCTGGCATACAGCGAAATTACTTGTTCTATTTCACCTCACAATGTTATTCCCTAAAAGTGAATCGAAAGCTGTTTTTCTCTGGAAGGACATACTTCAGGACTTGGTTTTTTTTGCTGGCAGTCTGTGAAGATTGCTTCACATGCCTAGCTGCTCTGGGAGCAGAGCTTTTTACAAGTCTTTCCGCTCTCTGGGTAATTAACTTAGTGGCTCAAGTGTGAATGGGAAAAAACAGCAAGAACCAAATTAAACCCTTTGTGCTTGCCTAATGCAACTCTGAAGGATTTCAGGTAGTTTGGGGGAATCGTTTGAATACCACAGTTTGAAGACAACAGAAGTAACGAAGTTCCTGGATTGAGTGCATTAGTCTGAAATAGTCTACATACACCACTTTTTTCCTCAGAATGCACATTATCCCTGTCAAAGCACTCAGGGCATTACAGAGTGGAGCCAGCCTGCCAAAATTGGGGGCTAAGTAAGAAGAGAAGCAAAGGGAATGACACTTGGTTTAGGCATAAAAGAAATTACATAGCCCTGAAAGAGGAGGTGGGTGATCACAAAGCACAGAGCAGAAATGTCTCCAGCTGGTCTCACCTGTAAAGCCCCGTCTCCTCCCAGGACTCCTTATTTCTCTCTGCCAAAGCCCTAGCCTGGGCTGGAGTCAGACCCTACCAAGGATAATCTTCTGGCCTTTATCCTCTGTAGAAGGGCTGTACGTCCAAAGTGCCTTGGGAGAGTGGTCTCCATTGAGGCTGTCTCCTTGGATTGTACCAAGAATTTCCTTGGAAACTAATTCACTTAAGACAAGGTCTCCTCAGAAGTCATGGAAGTGATTTAACAACATGGAAAACACATATTAATGTTTCGGATCACCCTCTGGACCTCTTTAATTTCTTAGTATAGATATCCTAGTATGTCATGTAGATGGTACAGAACTATCTCAGAAGGTCTCAGTCAGAATAGTGAAGGGTATCCACACAGCGGAGTTTTTACATGAATAGAACTCCAAACTGCCAGTGCTTCCTAAACTGGATTAATATCTATATTAGTATTAAAGTTTAGTTATTGGGTTTTTTAACATTTAAAATGTAAAACCTTACTGGAGGCTGTCCTATGCAATATGCTGAGTGGCCTACTGCACGCCAGGTAATGCTGAAAATTCAGGAATTCAAGAGCATCTCAGCATTTCTTTTCTTTCTGAAAATGTTTGATTCATTATGAGGAGAACTGTGCTGGAAGTCAGGGAATTCTTGAACATCTTGGCATCAAAAGAAGCAAATGGACAAAACACTTCTGCTTCCACTCAGCTGGCTGTGGATCTAAGTAGAAATATGAAAAAAAAAACCCAAACAAACAGGTGAAATCCCTTGTGGAAAAAAAAGTTAGAGGTTGAAAATCAGACACCCCCACCACACTTTCCCCCACCTCCCCCCACGTTTGCTGAATTGGCCAAATAGTAGCTGCACAGAGATGAAGAGTTGAAAAGATTTAATATTTCTTAGTTGAAACAATACTATACACTATAGTTAGAAGCAAAATTAAGTAGTTAGTGAATCAAAAATGGGAGCTAGAAAGCAGGGGAAAATCCTTCACACTGAAAATGGATTTAAATGCTATCCAATGTTTCAAAAATATTCAAACTCCAACAACCCATTTATATTCCATTATTTCCAGGGGTGGGCAATGTCTTTTTTTTCAGTGACAGTGAAATCTAATTTTAAGATAATTTACTTGTTTGTGTTACATCAAGCAGTGCTCCCTCAGCATAGTAAGAGCTGTTCCTCTGCAGCACATTGCTACAGAGATGGCTCAGAGCAGAAAAATGCAAAGATACTTGTCACGAGCTCTGTTTACAACAGCGAAGGTTATAGCAGCTGTTTGTCTACTTCGACTTTCTACTTGTCTGGAAAAAGAAGAAACTGAGAACTAAATTTTGACACTGTATAAATGCTGAAAGTCTGTTCTTATCTTGCTCTTCAGCTCCATGTTTCTTCTTGAGGCTGCATTGTGAAATTGCAGAAATTGCAGTCCAGCTTTTAAGTGACAAAAGCCCATCATCTCCTGAGGTCAGACTAGCTCATAGGTCATACCCTACAGATTTTGTTATTCACCTGTTCAGTGTGGTTACAGATGGAAGTTGAAGTTGTTCCAATCACACACAATAATGTGCAAAAAATGTGTCAAAGTAATTTTAATTCTAGAAGTTTTTGAAAGGAAATTAATTTGGCAAGTATGTGGGAGGGCAGAGTGGCTGCATTTTTTTTTTTATTTTCACGAAACTCGTTAATGAAAATGTAAAATTTTCTTTTGGAATTTGGTTTTAAAATTTTCCTTCTTTCTCCTTTGCTTTTTCTCTCCTTTTCCTTGCCTTTTTCAACCCCCGCACCTTCCTGAAAGAACAGAAAGCATGGAGAAAGAAAATGATAATCAGAATTGGCAGAAGAATTAAACTGGAACACATTGGACCTGTTGACTGAATGGCTTCAGAGGATCACTCCAGAGTGCGTTTCAGTTGTGCTTAATTGCACAGTGAAATTTTCAGCCTGGTAAAAGGCCTGCATATTCCTGAGTATGCCCATAAAAGATACTGTTCTAGTGTGGTCAGCTTTGGAAAATCAGATCACTTGTAGTATGACAGAGCTTTCCCTTTGCAATATCTGTTCCTCTTTTTCTAATATGGATTTTTTAAAATCTCTTTCTTCATGAGGGAAAATACATTTCAATTTTCAAAGGGACAGATAGTATTCAAACTCATGCAACCTTTTGTTTTGTGTCATCTCTTAAAGACCAGGCTCCTTCATACCAGACACAGACTGTGAACTTCCTTGTTCTTGTTCTTGATACTGAGCTTTTTTTTTTTTGGCTTGAGTTTATATTGGGGCTATTGATGGTCAATAGTCTACCATTTATGATGCCAGCAAGAGACGTCATTTATTTGTATGATGCTTTGTATTATTTGGCTTGATAATTTATTAGTCAGCTTACTGTAGGCTTCAGCATTATCTAAGTGCCATAAAATTTAATTGGGTGCCATTTCCTGTACATTTTCTCATGCATGTTTATGAAAGGAAGTTCCATCTTCTCATAAGTGCAGACACATCCCTTGACCAGTTAGACATGACATAAAGCTCCAGGTAAGCAGACTACAGACTCAGAAATCATAGTTTGCTACTGTTTTCACTCTTATGTGCTTCCATAAATTACTTTGGCTCTTGTCTTTTGCTTACTAGAAGACAAAAATGATCATATGGTAGATCAGCCAGACAAAAAAAAAAGTATTATTTTACAGCCATGAGTGTGGCATATTATAGTTCCAGTACAAAGCAGGAGCTTCTCCACTGAATTCCGTGGCAGTGGAATAAAACAGCAAAATGGAGACACAGGAACCCTTATTGACTTGCATGGTGAAAACTGTGTAAAATCAGTGCAAAACAGAGTTGATAAAGGATTTGTTAATGGCCACATATGCTACAACATGTGGAGCGTCAGGCTGTCTTTGTTAAAAAAAGCAGCAATTACCAAGGATGCCTTGGATTCTAAATGGAGCAAAACCTGTCTATGTTGTCACTTGGATACGTCTGGCTTTCCAAAGGTACCTGGGACAGCAGTGGCACCAAGAGCCTCTCAGGTAGAGCAGAGAGATTTTGTCTCACACATTGCAATAAAGTCTGTGCAGGAGAGGCAGTGTGAGGTGGTTGGACATGGCTAGATAAGACTAACCAAGTCAGTGTGCCCACTCTCCACTCTAAATTAACCTCTGAACCAGGAAAATTCCTCTTCACATATCTGACATGTGTGAGAGACTCGTGGGTCTGTGCTGCATCCAGCCAGCCAGGCAGCTTTACAGCTTCCTCCGCTCCTGCTGTCACAGCTACATGGCTGTCCATCGTGCTGCTGCCAAACAAAACAAACCTAATTTATCTTATTTGTGGTTAATGGAAATACCTTCTCTCATTAGGGTTTCGGGAGGTCAGTTGTCCAGTGAGAGCGAGCAGTCCTCTTGACCTCGCCACCTCTGGTGTCACCCTGGCTGCTCCTCCACTGCCATTTTTATTCCTGATTTCTCAAAGGAGCAATAGACGACTTGTAAAATGGTCTGTTGGCTTCAAACTTCTTGGGATGAGAAGGGGTGAAGAAGCATGTTCACCAGGGCTGCAGAGCGCTGCCAAGGAATTCTGGGTACCTCACTGACAACAAAAAACTTTATACATGGGAAATAAGCCTGTGGCTTAGATAACATACCAGCCCTATTCCTGCCATCCTCAGCACTGCTCAGTTCAGGTCTGGATGATGATCACTTCGCGGTAACACCATGTTCATTGACTCATTTCCATGCAATGCTCAGGGAATTCCTCAGGTCATCTCACGGTCAGTGTGGGACTCTGTTATGAATCCTTTGGTCTGGAAGTGCACACATTGCTTAAATCTGACAAAATTATTACTGTAAGCAAAAAGTGAATATTTAAAATTATTGGTCGTCATATTCCATTAGGCAAAGAAGACTCACGTTTACAGTGATTCTCACTGCTCACATCTCTTAACCTGGCACAGTGCGTGGGATGAGAAGAAATTATGTGCTCAGGTTACAGGAGGTGGCTGAAAGTGCTTCTACGTACGCCTAAGTTTGTTCAGCCAGGAAATAAATAGGATTTAACCTACCAAAGAACAATATTTGATAGCTTCTCTAATGTGTGGCAGCAAAATAAAGATGGATTGTTTTCACTGCATTTTTAAAACAAGTATCTGTGATTTGGGGAAAAAAATCCCAGCAGTCCAAAATGATAGATTATGGATATTTTGTAACCTTTTGAAGAATCTCTCCCAATATCAGTGGTTACTTAAAGTTTATAGAGCTGCAAGAGAGCTGATCTTATGCTCGGAATAGTCATGCTTAGAGCAGTAGGTTGGACTAAATGTTCTTCAGAGCTCCCTGCCAACAAACATTTCTACGACTGTGATTTTTTGCTCTCCCAAAGAAGCTCAGAGCTGTGCCTCACCGTCACACGCTGGTTGCGCCAGCTTTCCTGGATGTGAAGAGCAAATCAAATATTTACTCCCCTACCCCACAAGGGTATGGGGAGGAGTAGTATATTTACACAGTGGTATGAAAATGTAAATTAGGTGTCACAGGACTATTGCTGAGTAACAGCCTTTGCATTTTGGAGGGGCTGTGTATGAGAAAAATCATTCATCGCTTCCTTGCTCTGTACAGGGCCCTGTGACAAATATGGTTGAATTATTTATTTGTTTGGGCAAAAAGTGGTTTGCAGCCTGAGAAGCTGCTCGGGCACTTATTTCCATCTGTCCTAGGGCCAACCAGCAGATTATATGAAATAAAGTGGAGGGGATTCTACTGTGCAGGGTGAAATGCAGGTCTGGGAATGAAAAGACATCCAATTTTAAAGCAAGGTCTGCTACACACCCACTGTGGGTTTTGGGGAGCTCCTTCAGGCTTTCTTTCCACATGTGTTATGGTCAGACTGTGCAAGACAAGGGATGTTTAAATAACATTGATAGTGTATATGGCTGCAAAGATCACCCGAGACTACTCAGAGCAAAGACAATTCTCCGTTTGCCCCCACTGGAGCCTCCATTAGGAGAGGATACCCTGGATGATTTCAAGGCGACCATGAAAGTCAGAGCCATGCTGCTTGGCTGCGTTATCTCGCTGAACTCGGCTCAGCTCTCTGACCCACATGGCTTTTAAGGGTGGGTTCAGACGAGAGCTATGATGGAAGACCAAGGGCAGGAGTATGATGCTGAAAAGTGTATTTCTAGTTCTAAATCCTGGACTTTGTTTACAGAACTCTGAGGATGTCAGAGTCTGGTTACCCCCATTGTCTTTCAAAGTAACTTGATATGTCTTTAGACTAACATACACTGTTGTCCCATTTATATTAGCATTTGCAGATGAATGTTTCCCCATGCCCACAAGTCCAGATGAAGGATACGAAGTTTGGCTCTGCAGGATATTTCTAGACAAGACAGTGGGATGAGACAGGTGTTTTTTTGAGAGCAATTCTCATTGTTTCCAACAAGGAAATGAAATGAACATTCCGTGGAGGAAAGTTTAGTACTAGGTATGAGGAAACATTGTTCTAATAAATTCCAACCTTTAAACCCTCCTTGACTCTGCCATTTCTCATGATCGTTGTTTATTGCCTTTTAGACAAAAGGGCAAGCTCATGCCATAAATATGCTCCTGGAGTGTTCTCAGCTATAAGCAAATCTCTCAGCCTAATTCTGCTCTAGTTCTCCCCTAAAGCAAGATCAGCCACAAGGAAGATTATTCCTCTGCACTAAGATTTTCTGAGGAAATGTCTACATTTCTACCTGGATTCTTCTTAGCTAGAAGGGGAGAACATCAGCTTCACATACAGAATGACTATAGCAATCTCTTATTTCATTTCACTCCCCTGATTCTCATTTATTTATATTGCAGCAGCACCCACAGGCCTTAACTGGGGAGAAGTCTCCATGGCACTAGACAGCGTACAAACACAGAGGAAGATACTGAAGAGCTTGCAATCAAATAAAGCAATATTATGGTGCCTTTTCTTTAGCTACGGGAGAAGAGACTAAGGGTCCAATTAGATTAAGATCATGCTTAGCCCAAATCTACGAGATTACATTTGCAGTCTCTTCCTGAGACTCTATCTCTTAGAGACCACTTGCATTAAATAAACCATATTATGGATTATGAGACAATATCAACTATGTTAATTCAAGTGAAAAAAAATCAATATGAGAACTAAACAAAACGTTGTGTTTGTCTCTGCCTTTTGATAAATCCAGTTATTTGCTTAATCTTTTCCGGGTGTGAAGGTTTTTTGTTCATCACAGGTTTTCCTCATGTAGGTAATGTTTCAGAAAAATTAACATGAACTGGGATCAGCTGAAATGAGGTAGACCTGTTCTTGGCTCTGATGATACAGAAGTCATAGTGAATATTTTCATTTATGCAACTACTCTTCTGGCTGTATGTGCATCTGACCTGGTATCAACATCACGAAAGCAATCCTAATGGTGCATTTTTAAAGTCTCTCATGATCAAAACAGGCTAATGGGATGTAGGACTAGCTGCCTAGATATCTGTGAGGAAGGCCACACTCTATACTGTAATTCACAGTAAACTTGCCTTTGAAGAAAGTATCACAAAATCAAGGATGCATGTTTTTGACACACTTTGCCTATTAAGCATGGCATTGTGTAAATAATGATTACTGAATATGGAAGAAAAAGAATTAGCTATTTTATCCCAGAGGCCAAATAACAGAGAAAAACCTGTCCTGTGTAAGCCAAGTGAAAGATTTGCCATACAGGCATTTTTATTATGCACATCCAGTAAAACTAAAGTACACAGAAAGCTAAGTATTAGCAAAACAAAAATGTCCTAGAGATGCAGTTAAATATATTCCCAGTTACAAGTAGGGACTTTATAATCTGTGTTCACAAACTTTCAAGGGGTTATTAGCAAAATCTTATGTCACTTAGGAAGAAACAAGTTAAAGGACATCTAAAGACATCCTAAACTTGATATGTGGCAATTAATAAGGGAAGAAAACTGTGTTACAGCAAAAAATTAGGAGAACCAAGAATGAACAAATTCTGCTTTTCCCTAATTCTTTCCAAATGAGACTTGATTTTTAGTTTTCTGTTAAATTGTCAGAACTGGGAGTAAGGGGACAGCGGTATAAAAGGTCTTCGCTTCATTTGTTGTTAAGGAGTTTAATTAAGCTTTAGTTTTTAATTTATTGCTTACACATTTAGAGACCCACCCTGTGAGCAACCAGTGATCTCCTTCAAAGATGATGGAGGGCCAGGAGGGACACATTCCACTTGACTCTGACTCTCCTCTGTTCCTATCTGCAGCCTCAGCAGCTGCCTGTGCCTGTGTCGGATCTTCAGCCACTTGTGCCACCCTAACTACCATATGTGTGCAATAGCAGCACGAGCAGAATGGCCACAGCTGTTAGAGTCAGGAGCGGAAATACTTTTGACAACAACATTGGAGTGAACTGCCTAATGTTCCCGTCCCTGTTAATGATGACACAACCTGTGTGAACACTTGCAAGCCTATGAGTAGAACCTTCAAGACCTTCAGACACTTTGTCATTGCTCCTGTGTGAGACAGATACAATCCTCTGCTCCAGCTGGATGCACATAAATCTATAGGACCCTATGAGATTCACCCCAGCGTACTGAAAGAGCTGACCGATGTCATTGTGTGACCTCCCTCCTTTATTTTTCAACAGCCTTGGGAGTCTGGAGCAGTCCCAGTCCACTGGAAACTGGGAATTGTCCCAATTTTCAAGAAAGTGAAGAAGGGAGACCCCGGTAATTGCAGCCCTGTAAGTCTCACTTTAGTGCCTGATAAAATTATGCAGAAGGTTATTCTGGGAGTTGTTAAAAAAGACTTGAGAGACAACACAGTCATTGGTCATAGCCAGCATGGGTTCATGAGTGGAAAGTCCTGCTTAATTAACTTAATTTCCTTTTATGATAAAGTCACCCATCTAGTTGAGCAAGGGAAGCCAGCAGATCTGATGTTTTTGTATTTTAGCAAAGCTTTTGACACCTTTGATACCTTGATACAGAGCTAGGCAAGTCCATAATACGTCGAGTGAGCAATTGGCTGGCGGGTCAGTCTCAAAGAGTTATAGTAAATGGGGTTACATCAAGCTGGTGGCCAGTCACCAATAGGGTTCCCCAGGACTTGATTTCAGGACCAGGGCTCTTCAATGTTTTTATAAATGAGCTGGGTGTGGGAATTGAATGTACATTAAGTAAGTTTGCCAGTGATAGTAAACTAGGAGGAGCTGTGGACTCCCTTGAGGGTAGAAAGGCCTTACAGAGAGATCTGGATAGACTGGAGAGCTGGGCAGTCACCAACCGTATGAAACTTAACAAAAGCAAGTGCAGGATTCTGCACCTGGAATGGGGTAATCCTGGTTACACATACAAGCTGGGGGATGAGAGGCTGGAGAGCAGCCCAACGGAAAGAGATCTGGGGGTTTTGCTTGATGGCAAATTGACTATGAATCAACAGTGTGCCCTGGCCGCCCAAAGGGCCAACAGTTTCCTGGGGTGCATTGAGCACAGCACAGCCAGCCGCTCGAAGGAGGTGATTGTCCCATTTTACACTGCTGTGGTGTGGCTCTGCCTCAAGTTCTGTGTGCAGTTTTGGGGTCCTTAATGTAAGAAGGACATCAGACTATTTGAGTGTGTCCAGAGGAGGGTGGCAAAGATGGTGAAATGCCTCGAGGGCAAGACTTACACGGAGCAGCTGAGGTCACTTGGTTTGTTCAGCTTGGAGAGGAGAAGGCTGAGGGATGCCCTCATAGCAGTCTACACCTTCTTCACGGGTGGCTGCGGAGTGGGAGGTGTTGATCTCCTCTCTCTGGTGGCCAGTGACAGGACACAAGGAAATGGAATGAAGCTGCGCCAGGGGAAGTTCAGGTTGGACATTATGTTTTCCTAAGGTTCTTCACTGAGAGGGTGGTCTGTCCCTGGACCAGGATCTCCAGGGAAGTGGTCACAGCACCAAGCCTGTCAGAGTTCAAGGAGTGTCTGCACAACACTCTTAGTCATGTGGTTTATTTTTAGGTGGTCCTGCAAGGAGCAGGGAGTTGGAGTTGATGATCCTGATGGGTCCCTTCCAACTCAAGATATTCTGTCATTCTATCATTCTACCTTTCTGTTTGGGAGGCTCACAGCCTAGTGCTGCTTGCAAGAGGTGCTCGGGGGCAGTGATAGGCACAAGGCAGATCGGAGGAGGAAATCCCTCCGTGACCCCCAGAGAACAGACCACCTGCAGTTTCACTCTGAAAGGCAGGGGCATGGATGTCTTGGTCTCTGCCCTGTTCTGTCCTCTTCTCCAAAGCGTAGGGTAACCCGGGAGCAGGCTGCTTGCAGACCCACCTGTGAGCACTTCAGACAGCAAGAGGCAGGTGAAGCAGGCAGAGGGAGAAGCAGCCTATTCTTGCAAACAGTGAGACAGAGCAGGACTGGTGTGGTGGCAGGATCCTGACAGCTGTGCTGGGGAAAGGCGATAATGTGGAACCTCTACCTTCCCCTAGGTAATAACAGCAATATCTGGTGGCCTTGGTAATATCTGCCCCTGTGTTACCTTGACGTCCACACGGCGTGCAGGGCAGATGATTCTCACACTGACTCCTTGCAGATTTGCTGGTGCCCCTTGAGCTTCCTTCAGCCTTCCGTAGTGTTTGCCGTTGCTGCCGCTGCTTCCTATATCGGAGAGATACAACAGAAAAAGGGAAGCATGGCTAGAGAGGCAGAGTGGCAAGGGCATAACATGCATGGGAATGGGCTACAGGTTACACTGCTGAAGCAGAGGAACATGGGCCACAAATGTTTTGTTTGTTCCTTGGCCAAAGAAAGCTCTCGGCTGTGAGAAGTTGTCTAGATATGTGCTATGAGGCTGAAGGGGGAAACTAGCTCCCAAAATGCCCAGCTAAACTTGTGCATGTCCTACTCCTACAATTCCCTCAGAGTCTTTTTTTCCAAATGTCCTATCTCCACGTCCACAGGGAGCATGTTGGTCTATAACTCACAGTGTTTTCCCAAATATCTCTGCCTTTGGATGCTAAGGCTGTATTTAGAGAAGAGTAGGGCAGCTTTACTGTAGGTTTCTGTGTGTAGCTATCTAACAGCTGTTCCAGATCTTGTTTTCATGATGCCCCTCACTGGAATTTTTGAAGTAACATGACTCAGCAAATACTGATTTTTTCCTTGTGTACACAAATAAATAAAGCATTATCAAGTTTCACCAGGGAGTGAACTTTCTGCTAAAGTCAGTAACACCTCTGAATCTGTTCTAGTTTTGTTACTGGCTTCGCTTCCTAGATAGTGCTTTAAAAAAGGTGTACGAGAAAAGACAGAATGTTGTTGTCAGTCAGATTGCACTGGTGTCAGAAACAATACTACTCATTAGATTTTTTTTTTTCATAATTTTATTCTTCACTTCAAGACTTGCTTTTTTAATAGAAATTATTTGCACAATCAGGAGGATGCTACCATCCTACATGTCTTGGTATAATGTCAAAGTGCCTGGCTGATTATTTATTGTGGAAGAGTCAGCTCAAAGCTAATCAGTAGGTAACAAGGAATTTCGTTCATTTGCAGGAAAATGTCACAGTAAGCTTTAATTAAATGGGAAGTCAATGAATATCTGCTAGTTCCTCCGCTCCATTTTTTTCCAGTGTTTGTCTGCAAACCTAATGTTTAGCTGATATAGACAATCTAGGTCTAAAAAACATACTGTGAATTGTGATGTGAATCACAAAATTATAGTAAATTTCATGGATAGGATGTATATTCATCATGTGTGTATCTGTATGGGGTGCGAATATACAACCAACTGAATGATAAGGTGTAAGGTCGTCATCACGATGCTGATCTTCTGTGTGTCAGGCATCCTGACCTAAGATTAATATGGCAACTACAGGCCAAATCTAAACCAGAACACAAGTACACCTGGTCTGGGTACAGAGTCTTTGGTGCACAGTCTAAGGTCCTGGATTCAACACCTGATGTTTACAGCAAGAACATGTTGCCTCAGTATGGCAATACAAAAATCTGTGCATTGAGCAGGTAACTGCCCAGAGCTGGCCGGCAGGAAAGGCTGAGGATGGGGCTGTGCTGCATCATCCCACCTTTCTGGTGTTAAACAGCAGCCTCTGGTATCTAAAGTGGCTGTAGAGTCCAAGATCTTCCTTCCTGTGGGATGCAGACCATAGCATTATCTTCTGAAGGAACACCTACAGTTATTCTTTGAAAGTACTAAAGCAGGCCAGCAGCACTTGCATCCACCTTTTCTATAACAGGAGACTGCCTGGGGTGTCTGTCCTGTTAGTGGACCCAAAGGGCTCAAGCCTGTGGTTCTGCACCTGAGAAGGATGTTCTACAGCAGTCTGCGAAGCTGCTTTGGCCAGGCTACTTTCTATACACCTGCTGGTGGTGCTTGTTATGCTGCCGAGCAAACGGCTCACGGGGTCTGGAAAGGAATATTCAGAAGGAACCCAGAGATCCTCTGCAGGGACATGCTGAATCCTACAGGTGCTTAAATTAACTCAGAAAATATTTTTTAAATAGAGGGCTGCAAGGGGGTGCTGGTGCTGATTTTCAGCTACCCCTTATGCATTACAGCTGCTGACTTTGGCATGTAAAGTCTGAATGTAGGAAGCAGCATCCAGGGCTCTCATTTCTCAGATGAATGCCTCAGATGTCTGAATTACCCTTCTTTTGGCTTTTTCTTTCTGTGACGTGTTATCAGCAGCTCTTACCTTATAGAATGTATTGCCTTTTGGAGACCCCATTTCAGACATAAAACTGTCCTTGCAAACTTATCTTGGCCTCACAATCCGAGTGTACAAGTTTGGAGTTCAGTTGGGGAGCAGGGGGAAACCGTTTAGAACTGCTTGTGAAAGCAAAACTAAAATATCCTTTTACTTTTGGCTGATGCTGCCAAATTTGAGATTTGTTCACTAACATTTCTGCTCTACCCAAAACTGCAAATTTTCATAAGTAATATGGTCTTTTGACTATGTTCCACTGTTTGTTTTTTCCCTGGCAAACCCATAGAAATGAGTAAGATTGGTTCTGAAGTATGATGCTTATAACCTAAAACACACACTGCAACTTACCCTCTAGACATTTTGAAGAGAGGGGAGATCAAACGGGAGGAATGTGGTGAAGGTCCTGTCAATCAGTCGACATCTGACAGAAATGGAGATTAAATGTTAAGAATCAAGGGGAAAGGTTGTAACATGTTTATTTAACATGCCAATTTATAACGTGCCAATTTATTATATTTTTTGGTTAGAAAAGTGGCATACCATAAATTGGAGGGATGTTTCTAGTTTTAGTAGCATGTAGAAAACTGGACCAGTATCACCATTTTATAGTGTATCATCCTAATACGAAGCAATAGCTTCTAACACAGGGATGCAAAAGATAATAGCTTAGAAAGAGAAAAAATACACAAGACTGTCTCTTGTAAGATCCAAAGTACAAAAATCTTTTTAAGAGTCTCATGAGGGCAAAGATTCAGAAGAATTTACTTAAGGTCATCCTGTGTGCAATAAAGTGTCTCAGTTCACAATGTTACATTCTTTCTAAGAGCTAAAATAACAGAATCTGTGAGGAAAGCTGGAACAGTTTGTCAGAGCTGCCAGTGGAGCAAAGAGCAGCTGGTGGGAGGGGAGCATCTACCAGAGCAGAGGCTGTTTGCATGCTAAGAATGGCAGCATCACATACTGGTAACCCTGGCAAACGATTACAGGCTAATATAAAAAATCAGGATGATTGATAACTAGATACCTTGGCTCTGGGTGATCAAATCAAATGCAAAAAAATTTTTGCTATGTTTGAGGCTTTAAAAAAGTGGAAAGGTGTTGATAATTTTGATATAAAAAACGAGCTTACCTTTCCATATTCAGGTTTATTTAAAGTTCAAAATGGATCTGCTGAAATAGCAGTGATCTGTGAAGGAATCAGGTCTGAATTTTGCCAAAAAGCTTGTATTCATTAAAAACTTTACAACGGAATATTCAGCTCTACTTCTTTACCTTTTGGCATTTTTCAGCAAATAAACTTTGATAGCAAAAGCTAGTCCAGGTGCTAGGAAAATTTCATAAATGAACAAACACAAAATGACTTTATTTGAATGGTTGTGGTCATTTTGCCAAACTACTCTACTGTAGCAATTCTTGTAGATATGAATCATCTTGGTGGATGGGCACAAACTTAATTTAAAAAGACACAAGAGCATCCAGATATTCAGAAAGCACTGTGAAGCAATGAAAACACTAACAGTAGCTGCCAGCTACAGGATTCCTCACTACCATCTTCAGCTACTTTTACTGTGAAAGTGCCAGTAACCTAAGTGGACACTCAAACAGAGAAATCAACACTGTAGAGTTAAGCATGTTTCATGGACTGTTCCCAAGCAAAGATTTTTAATCCCTCTCTACACATAGAAATCAGGAAAAGATAACTCAGCATGATCTCACAGCAGCAAAAAAATAGGACCAACTCCACTGAAAAAAAGGAAGTGAGTTAAGGGAGAGTAAATACTTGCCCTTTGTATTTATTAATCTTAAATTAGCTTCTTACATCAACTCTTAAGCAACTGAGAAATAAGCAAATGCACCAGTCTGCAAATACAACATATACACAGAGACTCAGATGTAGCTCAGACCGTAAGTATGTTTTGTCTGTTTGCAATAGGCTTGTAGCTTCACTTTCCTGACAAGACCAGTTGAGGAAGTTGTGGGAGTGTTGATAGGGACAGAAATGAAGAAAACATGGTTATCCTGCATGCAAGGTGTAGGTTTCCAGAGGCTAATATGCTGGTGATAATGGAGGAAGCAATCTGACTACTTTTTTTCTTTTTACAAATTAATTAATTTGAAAATTAGTGCTTTTAAAAGACACAGGGACCTTCACCTCTACCTTAGTGGTATGGAGTTGCAAAAACCAGCTGTTGACACCCAATATGTGCAGAGGTTGGGCATGTCCACCAGAGGAAGAGCATCAGCTGGCACATGTCTTCTGTGATTCTGCAAGAAGAGATTCACCAAGGCCAAGGAGCACCCTGGGGAAATTTGCACAGAAGCTGCCTCTCTTGGCACCCTTCTTGAAAAGACAACTGAAATTTTCATGATCATCAACATATTACCTCTTTCTGGGAAGTTTCCTCTTTCATCATCATTTATGCTTTTCCCTTGGTCTAGATTAAGCTACTTTGGCTTTGCAGTATTCATTCATAGATTCTTCCAATGGAAAACCCATTATTAATCCCAAAATTATTAAGCCGTTTCTTCTCCAGGAACTGAACAATCCCTTCTATTGTATTTCTAAAACCCCCCAAATCCTGTAACTAAATTGTTAATTTTGAGGTACAGCAGCTGAATTTTACTAACACACCACAAGTTTCAGGATAACAATCCCCAAGTCTTTTGAGAGGGATGCCTGCCTGGTGAAGTCACTTGAGAGCACTGCCAGACCAAGAAGCGAGAGCAGCTTGTGCAAATGAGGCCTCACTTGTGAAATATCCCCTCTGCCCTTCAGACACCACTGCTGCTACAGCACGTGGAGCTTCAGTGCCAAGCTGGAAACACATCAGGTATCCCATCAGCTGCAAAAATTTGCTTTTGTGTAAAAGTGAGGGCAGCCTGCATTTAGGACAGACAGAGATCTTTAGCTAGTGAAGAGCGTTCAGTGGCTCCATACTGAGTCGCCTTCACTCAAAATGTGGCACATGGTCTTTTTAACTTTGAATAAAAAGTAACAGGGAAAGAGGCCAAATGAAACTAAAAAAAAAAATAAATTGAAGAGATGTTGGCTAATAATAATAAATGTGAAGAGAGAAGTTTTAAAACAGGAAAACTAAATTCTAGATATTTTGCCAGTGGTGATTTCCCTTCCCCTCCCTGCCCTCTGCTCCCCACGCACAGGCTCAAAGACTGTCCCCTCCACTTTCCCCATGAGGGAAAGAGATTTTGCAACATTCCCCTGTTGTGGTGAGCTCTTACTGACAGAAACAGTCCCGCTAGCATCGCACAGATACGAAGAAAGTTTACACAATCAAGGCAGCAGGAGAGGCAAATCAGCTGAGCTAACAAATCTGTGGGACCATTGCATTTCTTTGCTCTGAGCACACGGGTACTCCACTTGCCAACTGCTCCATGTTCACTTCGTTTCTGAACGATTTTCTGAACGGGGATTTGATGTCTTTCTGGACCCTGTAGCTCCTTAGGTGACTCCAAGTCTCCATAGGTAGTGCCACCAGACATAACTGATGTGATCAGAGGCACTAGGCAATCTGTAGAACATGGATTTAAAGCTTGGGGGGTTTTGACCTAGAGACCTGACAAGGCTCATCATTGACAAACAGAAGAAAATGCCCCTTTTTTCTTCTGATGCACGTAGCTACATGATGTAATGCAAACAAAGATGTGCAGTGCCCGCAAGACCAGATAAACTCTGTCACTTTGGTAAAGAATTTAAGGAAGACTTCCTGGTAAAAAAGAAGACCAAACCAAACAAAATCATCAGAGGCACTTCATGATTTTCTGCTAGCTGGTAACTGCTATTCGTAAACAAGGAAACAAGCAAATGGATTGAACAGCCTACTAACCTGCTAAATTCCCAGAAATTTGAAGACATATGACTGTAGCTACTGATAATAACATTATCCACAATTATTTACTGCTTTAAAATTGAGTTTGTTCAGCTAAGCATTAACTTTGTGATATAATGGTATATGTGTTTGTTCCAGTTTCTGGGCAATACATTTTAGCAAGGGTATCCTGTTTAAGAAGGGACTGTGTAATAAACAGCTATGACTTCCCCAAACTATTTCTCAAAAATTGTAGTAGTTAAATTTACTCAAAGTTTGCTACAAGAAAGGCAATGCAAAGAAAGGTCTTGTAGCCTAAGCTGTTTTATTTCCTAATCATTTAGTGAAGTGAAAGATATTTTTTTTTTGTTATGAAGGAAGTTGGACACTATCACATGCTCTTCCCAGACGTATAATAACTCTCTCCCGCCAGAAAGCCCTGGCCGTTCAGCTCATGAGAACCTACAGTGGGATTTCCAGAGGTTTAAAGATTCAGTTTTCCCCAATAAGCTCAACAAAGTCTTTCCCAAATTCTCTGAATTCTACAAATAGATAAAACTAATGTGCTAATCTCATCATCCCCAATCCCCCAAAGATTTTTGATATTTCCTGTATTTTACTGGCCTGGAAATATTGTCACAGCAGCTTCCATCAGAGTTTTCAACCACATCTATGCCCAGCTCTTGCTGCAACTACAAAAAGTAGGATAGCAAAGTGA
Organism: Anarhynchus alexandrinus; assembly: GCA_008711295.1. Taxonomy (NCBI): domain Eukaryota; kingdom Metazoa; phylum Chordata; class Aves; order Charadriiformes; family Charadriidae; genus Anarhynchus; species Anarhynchus alexandrinus. The sequence goes on along the minus strand of VUYV01000410.1, from coordinate 311,053 downwards.
CATTTTCCTCATTTTGGAAATTATTCACTCTGATACTTGCATTACTCAAAACTCAAAATAGATTTGGTTCAGACTCATGTAAAAGACTGGACTGAAGTTTTGGAAAGCTCTCAGCCAAAGCTGAGGTATACCTTGTCCCTTTTCAACTGAACAAAGGTAACTCAGGCCAGGGAAAGATGCGTATGTTGCTCAGTGACAGATGTGGGCTGCAGATGGGGCCACTGTTTGCACACAGTGCAGGGGGGTGTCCTCTCCTCCCTTTGGTATGCTTCACAGGATGGGAACTTGGCTCCTCAGGAGACCATGGAGAGGACAACCTCTTCCTGAAATGCAGTGGCTTGGAAGGATAAAGACATTCCTTTCAAAATCAGGACCCCACTTCTCCTTGTTTCATGGATTTGTCGCTATCAGACTAATATGGCTACGTCTTTAGCTCTGCAGCTGGAGATGTACTTGATGATATGCACAAAGTAGGTGGTTGGGCTAGGACTTTTTTCCAGGGATTAAAAGCAACATCATGAAAATCCTTTATCCCAAAGTAAATCCTCCTAGCCTTAATTTCTATCCTCTTCAAGTCTGAGATTTCCACAATTTTTTTTTTAAATACGATTAAACTGGTTTTGTTACGTCTGCACATAATTATGTTTTTCAAGCTGCAGGATTCAATCCTTGGTTTCTCTGTTAGAAATACAGAAGGTCTGTTTCTAATTTCTTTGCTGCATCTAGTACCTTATAGACATGAATCACAGCTCTCACCACTTGCTATGTAGTTGGAAGAGGATATGGTACATCCTCATTCGTCTTCGTTGCATGATGCTAACATAATTTGCATTATGCACCACTGAAAAGAACTAGTCATTCTGCATCAAACCTGATTCATAACTTTAAGATCCAAATAATTCCATTTCTATTGCTCTAGTTCATTGTCTCTAAAGAGATAAAAGCAATCCTTTAGGCTGACTATAAGTGTCAGAAACAACAGAAGAAACAGTTTTTCAGGCTACTTTGGTGGTCACAAAAGGATATGGATTGTTCCATGGAAATTAAAAAAACTGATAACTAGTAGTTGTGATCTACAAAAAGTCTAAGCCTTAAGGGATCAGTCTTGTGGCCCTTACTCACCCAGTGTGCTTCTATATGGGGAACCAGTGGTAGGTGCATTGGCTGCACCTGCACAGTGATACCTGTATCCAGCCTGGGTAATTGTGGAAGCTTCCTTGAAAAGCTTCACTTAACTCAGGTCACGTACAAATCTCCATTGCTCTAACAACAAGAGATGCTGATTCTCTTTGTAGATGAAGCCATGGCCACTTCATTGTGTTGCAATGTTAGTGAAAGGATAGGCAATACACATGGAAATGCTAAAATGCTGCTGCAGTCATAGAATTATAGAATCATAGAATGGTTTAGGTTGGAAAGGACCTTGAAGATCATCGAGTTCCAAGCCCCCTGCCATAGGCAAGGACACCTCCCACTAGACCAGGTTGCCCAAGGCCATGTCCAGCCTGGCCTTGAACACCTCCAGGGATGGGGCCTCAACAACCTCTCGGGGCAACCTGTTCCAGTGTCTTACCACCCTTAAAGTGAAAAACTACTGTTCAGTCTAAACCTGCCCTCTTCCAGTTTGAAGCCATTCCCCCTCGTCCTATCACTACATGCCCTAGTAAAAAGTCCTTCCCCAGCTCTCCTGTAGTCTGCAGTCCTGTGCCTGTTCATCCTTGCCACCCAAGTCAGGGAGCTTCACGCTCTTCTCCTTCTCTGACCTTTTGAACTATCAGCCCTTTGCTCACTATGGCACATCTTAAAGGTGAGCGAGAGGTAACAAATACTCCTCCCCGAGCAGTGTCCGGCATCCCTCCTGGGGGAGCGGGTGATGGGTTTCAGTTCTGATAGACCAAGACCAGAGCTGAAGCTGGATCTTCCTCATCACAAAATGAAAGGCTCTAAGGCTTTGCTGTTATAGCATGTTAAAGACACTGTGACTATTTTTTTAAATGAGCCTTTTTTTGGGTTTTAGGGCAAAGATACTGCCCTAGGAGCAGATTCCTGGCTCATGATCCCAGGTAATCAGAGCTCCTGGCCTGGCCTGGAACAGGCAGGTGCTCTCAGCAGGCACAGGGCTGCATATGCTGTTTTGTTGGGTCCTGGCCTTTAGGTTTGGAGTTTAGCTTTGGAGAAAAAAGACCTAGAGGTTCAGGACTGCAACTTATATTTAAATCTAAGGTTTTTAGTTACTGTGGCTAAAGACATTCACCATAATTTTTTCACTTCACATTGAAATCATTGGTGCATTCTCAGTCTGTATCAACAGACAGTCCCTTCCCATTTCCTGTACTTTTTCCTTGTGATAAAACAGCTTTTGAAAGCGTATTTGGACATATAATCCTAGAATACACGAGTGTAAAACTGTTTTGGATGACTGGCCCAAGTACCAGTCTTGACAATCTCTGGTTCCCTTAAATTTGGCCCTGTAAAATTCTGAAGAAAAGCGTGGGGGTTTTTTGTTTGGGATCATTTAATGTCTTTTGCTTTAAACGATGCTGAAGCCAAGAAACTGCTGCAAGAGGAAGCTGAAAACTTCAGGGACATGTCGTGTTATTCATTGTGATGCCTTACCGTAAATAATTAACATAATTTAATGGCTTAAAAAGAATGCAAAAGCATCGGTTTTCATTCATCTATAATAAAAAAGGAGGAGGAGGAGTGAGCTGACAGGAGGATATGAGATACTATGAATTAAAGTTAATAAATAATGCCTACAGTGTTAGTCATCAGTTTTGCCTTGCACATCCCATATGCTGCACACTGCAATGTCTTACAACTATTTTGAAATGGGCTTGTTTTGTGTGAAAAAAAAACATGGATTGTATTTAAGCAGATCTTCAGAAGAACTCACTTCAGATGGGAATTAAACAGAGGGAAATAAATCTAAACAGTATTTTCTCTCACAGTTTCTTTTTCTATCTTTATTTAATGTGTTATGATTCATAAATATTTGATGGGCTATGGCTCAGTAAATGTCACTTTCTTGGCTCTGGGGGGAACTTCAACTTTGAGTGTTGATCAAAATGATATATAGTCTCACTGGAATAAGTAGGACAAGTACTGTGCATCTGAAGGCCAAATTCTAGGTCTGTCAAAATAAATCGCAAAACCTCAATTGTATTCCAAGATTAAAAGGGTCAAGCTGTTGGGGAAATCTAGGTCCAAATTTTAGCAGTACTGCTATACTAGCAGGTCTTTTATGACTTCTTTTAGCTCTTCACTTGCTGATAGAGCTATAAGTTTAAGGAATAACTTCTGTAAACTATAAAGGTGCGTCTTACATAACGAAAAATACTTAAAGTGTCTATGGCATTTTTCACTGATGTTTTAAAACTTCCTCCTGCTTAAGACAGAAAATTTTTTCCCTCTGACTTCAGTGATGTGCTGACAATAAAATAGGGCAAGCGTCTTTCCACAGCTTCATTGCCTTCCCTGGACAATGCTGAAAAGGTGAGAAGGAGCTCTGACCTGAACGAGGAAATAGGCACAAACTGCATGCATTTTATCAAGACCTTTGTGATTTTTGGTGGGCTGTGCAGCAAGCATTGAACAGCAGCAGCTGGAATTGAGAAAGTGGAGGCTGATGCAGTCTGTTTCCAGAGTTTCATGGTGAACGACTCCACCTCTCTGTGGAGTTTGGTCAGACAACAGAGGAAGATGCAAGAAGACACATTTGTTGCNAGATTACTTGGGCAACAGGCAGCCTGGCAGCCTTCCCAAACAGAAATTCTTGGTTTTCAGTGGAAGTGTTTTTGACCCAAAGTTTTCCATTTCGAAAATAACAGAGCACTGATGAAGCATTTTCCCATACAACTATGGCTGCTTCACTAAAGCAAACAATACCAGAATTCAGTAAAAGCAGAGGAAAAATAATAATGTTAGAGAAATCAGCTACCATCCTACACACTTAAATATTATTTTTCTTTGATGACATTTGTTGGGATTCATTTTATGAACAATGAGAGCAATCAGTAATGGAAAAGACCTATTTTAAGGCATTTGTCCAGCTCTTTAAGGCATGAAGTTGTCCCTACAAATGGATGAGGTTACAGCAATGTTTTGATTCATGCTTCCTGGGAACTGTACCTGACACCCCAATGCCATTGGAAGCACTGGTGTTTGCATTTGCTTTCTACAAAAAGATTCTCAAACCAATTGTCATGTCATACTTGGAGATGTGAATTTTAAAAACTTCCACCTGAGTAGATGTGGAATCTAGGGCCCTCCACTCCTTCCTACATGAATCCTTCAATTACAAGACTATTATCTTAATGAGGAGTAAAAAAGAAGGGGATACTAAAAGCACTTATCCTTTTTCAAGTACTGTTAAAAAAAAAAAAAAAAGATGACTGCCCTCAACACATTTTGTAGGGACCCTGATCCCAATGCATCTCAGGTGCATCTCAGGTGCTGCCTGGGAAAGCTGCTTGAGTTTGAGCTCATGGGGATCTCTGCAGGAAGGACATCAAATATGGAATGTGGCTGGGATTAGGCATGATGGTGGTGCCAGCCACCTCAGCCCTATCAAGATGCAGGACAGTTCTGAACATGCTCAGAGGCATTACAGGTGCTCAGTGGGTTTACTACAAAATTACTGGTTAGGACTACAACACTTAAATTTTGCTGAAATGCCACAGAGAGCCATGAAGCTCTCTGGTGGGGAGGGAGAAGAAAAGATTTAACGCTAGTTTTCCATAGCTTTTGGTTAGCCAAAGACCAGACTATCAAAATATATTGGTTGTTTTGCCCGGCTTTATTAAAAAATACCAGTTGGATTGGTACATGCCTGCCAAACTCCTTATGAATAGGTGACGACACGAATGGATTTGGAAAGCTTTGTATTAAAGAAGGTGATTTTTCAAAATTAATTTCCTTATGATCTACTTAGAGTATTTCACATGCTTCTCAGTCTAAAACTGCTTATGATCACTTTAATCCTAATATATTTAAACATTGGTTGAGCAGTGCAGTACATATCCTTCTCTACTTCAGAATGAGTTTTTGATGGCATTGCTTTGCCCCCAGCCTCTGGGACCAGACAAAGGTCTTTTCCATCCACTATCTTGCCTTTGGCAGCAGAAAAATAAGTACTTCTGAAGAGTGTGATAATCTCTAGAAGTTGCTTTTCTTCAGTCATTAATTCCTCAGAAGAAAATTTTTATCGCTGGAAGAACAGGGACAGACAGTTGTAACCAGATTAAGGAGGATGTCATTACTATTGATTAAGTGGACGATATTTTTTGAATTGCCTGCTTAGCTTTTACACAATGGGACCTTATATAAGAATGCACTTTGTGACACTGGACAACTGGCAAACAGAACTGTCCTTTTAGCCTTCAACATCTGTTTCATGCTTCATTACACACTATTGTCCTAAGAAAATGAAATGATCCCTTCTACACACTTCACCTGGAAGTCCCCTGTGGATGGTTTTGTTCTTTTTGGTGAGCCGAACTCTGAGTTTTGGGTGGCATTAGCAGAAGACAGAGAGCAATTGCAGCCCCCTTACACAACTCTGTGATGGCACCATCTAAGCATCGCCTTTACAGTCAGCATCAGTAATGCAGCACAGAGAATGACAGCCTTTTCACCAGCCCAGCCTTCTCACACAAGGCAGAAGAATGAGAACAATAAAAGGAGCCCTAAAATCCCACCTCTTACGAGAAGGATATGTCAGTGCAAGCCATATGGAAGGCTGCCATGAGCCACCCTTGCAGTGAAGACCTCTCAAGCCAGGCAAAGGGTGTGTGCAGTGTATCCTGGGGCCAAGGTATGTCAGAGGCAGCACCCATTCACACAACACCACAGAAACCCTGGACTGCCTTGAAGCCTATAATGCGATGTAAGGAGACAGCACAGTCATGGTTAGGAGAAAGAAAAGATGGTTAAAGCATGTTAGCTATGCGAAATATATACAAAACTTTTCTAAAGAAGAACATCAGTGATATAACTAAGGAAACAACTTGGGGGGGAAAATACAAGACCTAAATGACTGATGATAACCTCTCACCCAAGAGAGTTTTGGATCAGATCATCAGAAGGTATTACTTGCAAGGGATCATGAAAGTCAGTGGCACAGCATAAACTAACATCAGCAGAGAGGCTGATTTCACATGTAGACTGTACAAATGCCCTAAGTATGGCCATGAAAGAGGAGTAAGTTACCTTGCAGCTCTTAAGGGGTAATAGCATAAGCATAAATGTGAAATAGAAGTTATGTTGTGCATTTGTACCCCAGCATATTTTACACAATGGCTTTATTTGACTTGTATGTGCAAGGGAGTCCTGTTATAAGGGACATCCCCTTATCTGGCTGTCAGAAGCATGTAAGGTTTCTATTTCTTCCAAGGCCAAAGGCATGGTCAAAGGACATGCTGTACTATTAAAAGAAATTAGCTGAGAAGAATAGAAGAACAGGGAAGCTGAAGCTAGTGCCTTTCTGGCAGAGAGGTTCCATGAGAGCTGTATGGGGGTAGCCCACCTCCTCCATATCAGAGGCAGCAGCCTGAGAGAAGGGGAATTTATCCCAAACGTGCAAGTAAATCACGATGTTAAACTAAGACACAGATGTATGGGCCTTTTGCTGTTTTGTGCTCTTCTTCTACTTGATGGGAATAATCAGGAGAAAAAAAATATTTCTGTTTAAAAAGTTGCAGAGTTCATGGGAACACAGAGGAGAAGGGCTTACAGGAGACTTACCTGGCTGGAGACACTGTCCTAGTTAGTAATCAGGGATGCGTGACATTGTGGGGCTTTGGGGACCCCTCAGAAGAAGAGAAAGAACAGCAAAACCTTCAGTGCCCCAACTCTGAGGCAGGCATGCCAGCAGAGCAAGTAGCTTGCCCAGTGGCATATGAGGACACTGTTAGTTTACTGCTTATGAAGAGATACTGGAACAAAATTTCTAGTTCAGACCTGCTCCCAGGTTGTGTATTCAAGCCTAAAGGTATTATTTAGTTTAATTATATAAATTGTTTTGTAAAACAGAACATGAATAGTGGTATACAAATGACTGACAGAATAGAGTAAGAATGACCATGTTGTTTTGATGGATTAAGAGAAAAGGAAAGTTTATTTTGGATAACACTTTGAAAAGAGCTATCCTTCAATTTCAGGCTAATAAGGAAGGATGTGACTCCATCTTATGTGGGTACTCTTTTAAAAATCAGTCTAAGGCTTACAGAGTAAATCCAGATCCGACAAAAGTTAGAGCTGTGATTCCTGTCCATATCCATGGGATGGGCTTAGAAAAAGTTTCCAGGTCCGCACTATGGGGTGTGGTGGAGGAATATACATTAGTGTGCCAAAGATTATTTTCAGATGGCACATATTAATTTTCCTAGTCAATTGTCCTGAACTCGGGAGAAGTGTTTTACCTCAGCAGAGTTGCTAAAAGTCTGTTAGAGAACATGGAGTCTTCTTTTAGCTGCTTTATCTTAACAAATAGTTTTTAAGGGGAGACCAGAAATGTCAAGTCTTTAATTCCCCAGGTGCTCCTCTTCAATCATGTTTTGCCATGTTCATATCAAGCTTGGAAGGTGCACTGCTTACAATTTCAGTTTGGGGATTAGTGTGCTGAAAGCCTTTATCTCCAGCACTTTTAAAAACAGAATCTTAAAGAGTGGAGGAGTTGATAAAAATAACTGTTTGGGCTGTCCCAAACCTCCCCCAAGAGGGTATGGTTATAGGAAGGTCTAGGTCCATATTCAGATGAATCATAAATTACACACTGTATCTAATAGTTAAAGAGGGAGAAATGCAGAAAAACGTAACCTCTTGACCCTTCCTTCCCCAAACAGCTAAAGTTCTCAGGAAAACATGAACTATTATAAATATCGGTAACTCCCCTTAGAATATAATTTGTTGTTGAAAATCCTATTACAGCACTTGCTTTTCTTGCATGAAAAAGAGCATGTGGCAATTTGAAACCAGGACTTGATGGAATGTATTCACTAGTGTGCAAGACAGTTCTTGCTATAGATGATCACACTCAGAGGTAGGAGAGATGGCTTAATTTTGGATCTGGATGCTGATCCAAGAAATGGAGTAGCAAGTTATTATCAACAGTGCAAAGAAATAATATATCCTCTTCCAAACTCAGGATTTCATTCTGAGTCGATAAAAACAGCATAGTGGGAGAGGAGTGGAGGGGGGGAATACCAGTTTTGATGTAGTACTGTTTTAAATAAAATCAAATTGTGCAGTACAGATCACATTTATAGCCAAGGTGAAGCCTCAAGTTAGAATTAATATTACTCTTAATAACTCTTCTCATATGTACGTAAAAATCAAGGAGAAAATTCACAGCAGGCAGATGAGGGTACAAGTTTGGGGATGACATCCCTGACGACTTGACCATGATGCTGGCAGTTGACAATGTGCCGTAGGCAGGCCCAGACAAATGGGGAAAGATCTCCCCTGTGCAAGTGGCACTAGTTCAAGGACAGCAATCGGCACTGTCGGCATTTTGGAGGACATTTCTCAAAGCACTTGAACTGGCAGCAGGTAGGTTGCCTTTTTATGAACTACAGATCTTATTAACAGGGAGGGACTTGGCTTAATGCAGGACTGGTAGAGTTTCTTCAAACAAAGTTAGCCATGTAACATATGCCAGATGCCAGACTATAAACATGTACGTATTTCATCCAGATCATTTTATAGCTTAAAAATACGTGCTCCCCCTTAACGTTCTGCATTTTTTCACTTGGACACTGCATCCCCACTAGATTTTCCATCTGTACATTTACCTTACTTACTTGTCTCTATATAATCTTGCATTCGCTGTCAGCATTAGCATTATACCAGTGAAGCTGGCTGGGCTGTTCTTAGCATCGTAAGAAAGTATTTCTCTCTAATGAATATAGAAATAAAATTAACTGCTTTTCAGATCAGCTCTGTCCTGCTTCTGTAACAAGTTACAGGTATAGCACAGAGAGCTGTTATCTGATGCTCGCAAACACACAGATGCTTGCTTTCTCAATGAACTGACCCCGTCAAAAACACAGCGAGTCACCCCATTAACTAAAGTGTCACATTTCTTGGAAGTAGTGTAGTCATACATCTCTCAGAGAAGTAGATTCTGTCAGCCTGCTCTCGATTCACTATTTCGCATACAGTTAAAGATGTTTTAAGCATTCTTGGAAAGAAACCGTTGGGAAAAAATATTTAATAAGTGGTCATTCAACACAAATAAAGTGGAAAGCTACCGGTATGCATTTATTATTGTTTGGAATAATTTAACTTGTCAAAGGAGTTGGCAAAGAACTTGAGCAATATTTATCTTTAGGGAGTAATTCATAATAAAGCCATTCAAAATTTTTCNTGGAAATGCTCAAATGTAAACTTCTCATAATATTTAGTCCTTACTAAACTAAACTAACTAAACTAAAAAGATATTTAGTCCTAACTAAAATTGCTGAGGTTGAGATGCAGGCTGATACCCCCAAAGATATAGCCAGATATGAACCTGATAAATGTTATTGAAAATGTTTTGATTTTAAATATCTTTGAATCTAGAAATGACAATTCGTATCTTTGTTGTTGACCCAAAATGATGATTGTGAAGGTCTTTGGATTCAATGGTGGGAAGAAAGTATCCCACTACTTTGCATATTTTTTTCTGTAGATTTCGGGGGACAAACCTCACATTTCTTCTTCCATGTCAGAAAATCACTGCTTTGAAGTATTAAAATACCAGGTGCATAAATACCAGGAATTTCTGAATACAACAAGTTTGCCCTAATCCTAAGAATGATCCATAGACATGTGGAAACCAGCACTTAAAGTTTTCAGAGAAAATATCCCGGAGCTATTTTTAACTGATGAATAACAGCTCATAGATTAGAATTCTCTTCAGAAAGTAATCCAATCAAATAGGTCTAACTTGCAGGAGCAGGGACGGATACAAGCCACAGAGTGAAAGGAAGGAGTTATGGCTTATGACTAACAATGAACCACTCAAATCTGAATCCAAACATAGATTCTAAGTCCCAACTTCAGCTGTTCAAAACAGAGATTTTTGTTCAGGTACACTGGTAATGTAAATTATGTTCCTGAATTATCTTACTTGACAGGCTTGACTGGGGGGAGGTTTATATTTTTCAGCCTGTTCTTATCTGGTAAGTCTCTCCTTTCATTTGGCCACAGCTGGGGACCTGTAGCCGGACAGCCAGTTTCAGGGGATGAGTGTGCTGGAGAGAACGCACAGTGGAATGTGCGGTGTACAATACTGCACTGTTTGTGGGAAGCCCCTGTAGAATTCTTCAGTTTAATGCATTCAGTATTTAGGAAAACTTAGAAAATTGAAATTATCCTACAAAATTTACTTTTAAGAAATGTAATGCTTTTTAACAGAGGTAAGCTCCTGCCTTCACTTCAAAAGCACTTTAAACAAATGGGATGATTTGGCTTGCAAAATGAACTTCAGCACATTCATCAAAACAACAAATTAGGAAGGTCATAAGGAAAAATCATTACATTAGAAGGCAAATGACAGATTTATACTCACTAGTTTGTTCAAAATTATCAACGAGGAGATAAACAATTAGTCATGAAGTAGTGTCACAACAGGTTAATAAACCTAACCAGGTACTAACAGATTTATAACAGGTTCATAGTGTCCTCTGATCACACCCCTGCAGCAAGGTGATATACTCAGTTAGTGTGTAAGCTCAGCTCTGCTCCTCATTCTAGAAACAGCAAGGAAAGAGAAAACATATCATGTAGCAATAACATAGAGTTACCACAGTTTAAAAATACGGTGCGGAGCTGTACCATGCCTGAGCAGTTATCTCACTGCGATAGACCGGCTGCTTACACTCACACCTGCACGTGCTGACCTGGGCCACCAGCGCTTGAGGCTGCCCATGTCAAATGTCGGTGGAGCAGGTCATTAAAGTAAGTAAAAGGGACTCTATAGAATAAGGGAAAGCAGCCAAAGTATTTTAGCTCTTCCAGTGATCAAAAGCTTAGAATTATTAAAGCATAAAAAGGCTAGCAAGCCATTGTTTTTCACAGATATCCATGGAAAAACAGTTTTCTCTGTCTGGTTTGATGTACAAATAATTACAAATGTGTGCAAAACATACTGGTAATAATTATTTTCTATGAAGGCTTGTCTGCAGCAGCTTTCAGAGGATAGTCACACAAAATACACTAGCACACCCACCACCTTCCTTGATGAGAAGACAGTAGAAGGTTGTCCACTCCTATTCCCCAGCCTTTCAAAGGAATGCCTTCACCCTTCCCCACTTCGCTACAGAGCCAGACTGAAACCAGATACCTGGCGTGAGACAATTTATGGCAGCTTGCATCTAACTCTCCTAATCTTCATTTCTTTCTCTAGGGCCCTCAGTCTGTTTTGGAGAAGTAAAGAATGGAATAACGTATCCTGACAAATCTGTAACCTACTCCAGTCTGCTGGCAAGGGTAACGTTTTCCCCAGTTCTTCCAAAAGGCAACAAGTTCATGTTCCAGAGACAGGATTAATTACTGTCCCTAAGCATACAGCAGCAATCTGATTTATCTAAAAATGCATTGGCCAGCTGGCCCATCCATTCCCTTTCTTTCTGACTGCCACTCCCAATAGAAAGAATATTTTTACTTTTTCCTCACCAGTCCAGACCCTCTGAGGCTGTAGGGCAGCAAGCAGCTCCTCTGAACACAGATGGAGGGACTTATAGTCAGAACACACTGACTATGCTGGGAATACAAATGTGCTGCAGCACTGCATGTGCTTGTGCATGCATATCCCGTTTGAGCAGCGTCTATCTAGAAATGAGGTGGATATAAAGGGGAGAATGCACCGGAATTCAAGATGCATACATATTATTCTGGCTCCGAAAGTTTTGTGAGCTTATTAGCATAGGGCTGAAAAAAAGTTTTCTATTACAAAATTGCCTAAAAAGAAAGATAAGTTTTTAAACATGACAAATAATTTCTCCTTAACTGACTCTTTCAGGGGCTAAATTCAAGTCTTTTTTTCCCTGTGGAAGGAGGAAGGGAAATGGAAGTTGGGAAATGCACCAGCTTACCACTGGCAATGAGGCCCTGGCAGGATGTGTCCCAGGTGTCCTGGGCCCAGCCCAGCCTCTGTCCAACAGGGCATCCTTGTCCATCCTGCCAGGAGCAAAATGCTCCATCTCAGTGGTGGGAGGCTGAAGGTCTCCGAAGTGCCCAAAGCACTGCTCCACTTCAGCCCATGCCTTCACCCATATGGTGGGAGGCCTGTGACAGGCAATTCCCATGCTTACCAGTGTGCTCTGGCATGTACAACTGAAGGTGCCACCAGAGTCACCAAGTCAAGACCTCGCAATTGCAGATAAACGTGCTAAGTCAAGAAGCGTCACTGACAATCCACCTCATTGAACTCCCACAGACAGCAAGCCACAAAACACCTGACATAATTTTATAGGGAATATATGGAATATTCCAGCCCCTCCCCCAGACCTCAAAATTTGTATCAGTTCATGAAAAGGTCCACAAAATCTTGGTCTTCTGCAACAGTAGAGAAGAACGCCCAGATGAAATGTGCCCTGATAAACCTGTGGTAAAGACCATATTCTATGTGGTAGATAAAGGGGAAGCAAGTGGAAGCAAACCCCGGATTTGGACCTGGGGAAAACTTTTGAATTAAGAACAAATCTGACAACTGTTCTAAGCATAGTAAGAAAAGAAAATCAACCCAGGTTGCAAGGTATTCCAGTGGCATCATTACACACAAACCTATCCCTCCCACTACCTCTCGGTAAAGCCCCAGTTATCCTAAACCTCTGAATGGGGGAATCCACCTTACTCCCTCTCTCTGGAGAAACTTGTTAAGGAAATTTATTCCAAAACCCAGATGGACAATCTCTACCTATATACTCACCTGTAGTGCTCTCACACATACCTGCAAATGAGAGAAGAAAATTTACCCTGCTACAAACTGTGTCAGAACAGTTTTAGGTGCTACCAACTGCAAACAAACAAACAAACAACAGACCTCTGTGTGCTGAGCCACTGATTTAACGTCTTCTATTTGCAAGTACTTCTGTATTTTGGGGTAGTTTACAAGCATCAGCAGAAGTCTGCAAACAAACTCTATAGTCATATATTTGTGTATACATGAAGAGACCCAAAGTTAAGAGAGCAATTTATAGAGTTTTTCTTTGTTTTCTTTCATTCAACCAATATCTAACTTAAGTACAGATGCAAAAATGGTCACTGCAGGTTAACCTAAATTTAATTAGTGCCTTGTTCCTGTTCTACAAGTCATTATACTTGGTTATTTATTGGTGACGAACGACAACCTAAAAATGTTGCTGAACATTTGCATTTCACTTGATATACTATCTACCGTACAGCTATGGTGTTGAGATTTCTCTCCTCCAAATTGTGCGTTGAAGGAGCTCTGGTTGTTATTATAGAAAAACAAGCAGCATCCAATTAGTCTATTAAAATCGATGTTCCAGATTAAAGTAAACTTTTCATGCCTCAGGTATCATTTACAATTCTCTCCAAGAATGTACTGAAACTTCTATCTGTTTGGATGCTTTTTCAGTTCACTCTGAAAATAACAATAAACAAATGAAACTTCACCTGGGAAACAAACAAAGCTGCCAATGAGTTCATATGAGCACGTGGCTGATTCTGCACTAAGGCAGCCACTAACACAGATTTAGAAACACAATGAATTTAATGCACAACTTATGAATCTTACATGAAGTTCAGTCTGTCCCAGGTGAGAAGACAGCTTTCTTAACATGAGCATTTTATTCTTTTTGGCAAAGTGAAGAATTCACACCCTCTCTAATGAAGGACCAGTTGAGAGGGCCAATGTGCAGTTAGCTGTGCGCAGTGGAAGGAGCAACGAAAAAAGAAAGAACTAGCAATAGGAATTCATACAGGTTTCTCTCCCTTCAGACAAGACAGTGGGAGAAAACATTTACATCTGACATGTAAAATGTTCTGGATATTTCTTTCTTCTGGAGGGCACAAAAAAACCTGGGCACAAATGGGACCCTGAAGAGCGGCAGAACATGAGAAGCTCTAGGCAGTCAAGTCAACCTTTGTCACTGTCTACTTTAGTTTCAGTGAAGTAAAAGTCCACTTGTTTAATGGAATGAAGAAGCAAATGTGGAAAACCTGCATTATATTGTGTTAATGGCATATATCTTGATTTATATATAGTCTCCTGGAGTAATCCTGTTTTGGGAGAATCAAAACATTTCATTTTAAAATATATTCCAGAAAAGCTTCTGCAAATGTATTCATGTGTGAGCAACAGCATATAAGAAAAAAAAAAAAAGGGCCAACTATGAATCTTATTTTAATGTTTGCTTATTTCCTTTAGAGCCTGACTCATGTTTTTCAAGATGCGAGTCTAGTCCAGCATGTTCCTGTCTCTTGATTACTTTGCAGGTAAATAGCAGAGCTGGACAGAAAACATAGTTTTCTCTTCTGAAAGAAACCAAAACACAGCTGAAAAATTGTCTCCAGACAGGAACAAAAAAAAAAAAAAAAAANAAAAAAAAAAAAAAAAAAAAAAAAAAAGAAGCTACAACCAAAAATGGGCAAGATTCTGAGAGAGTAAGACATTAATTCATGGGCCTGCTCCCACACTTTTTGATTCCCTAAGCACCAAACAATCCAGGGTGCTCATGAGTAACTGAGCAACAGAAGACTGGACAGAGAAACTGGCCCTTCTGTTGGTTGGCATGAAATGATGTGTAAACATTGGTGTTCTCCACAGTTTTCAACCAAAAACAAGCCCCTTAGAAAACATGTGACCCGCTCTGCTACATAGCGAACACCTTTCTTTACAAGCCTTGAAAACAGACTCAGACGGAAATCAGTTTGTCAACTGGTAATAAGCGAAATTCATGGATTCCCTCCAGTGTTTAGACGAAAGGCATGTTCAACTCTTGACCCCAGTCAGGGTTTCTTCCCTCCAGAATATGATTTCAGTCTGTATGTGTATGTTTGAGATGTTTGAGTATATAGCACTAGCTACATTTCAGTGATTGTTAGAAGAACTCCCTGTACTTCATCCTGGTAACAGTAGTTATCTCACTGTAAGATCCAGTGAAACTGAAACAATCCATCACTCAAGCAAACTAATAGAAAATGTTTAGAAGTGGATGTTTTGACCACACAGAGCTGACCAGGCTGCAGAGTATCCTAAACAAGTTCCAAGCAAGCTGCCAGGTCCTTGAAAGGCATGCCGAGCAAAGTATGGACATCCTAGCATGCATGGACACACCATGAAAACATGATTGTCCTACTGCCCACCCTATAGATTGTGTGTGGATCCCTATGCTGCATGCACTATTTTGTTCTCTTTCCCACTCTGTAGGCTTCAACATCCTGACCCTCAGCGCAGAATTAAGTAACCAATGAAACTTGTTCTCATATAATGGTGAAGGAAGTGGGTGACAGTCCCATTCTGGGCAATAGGCGGCTATTAGACATCTTACACAGGGTGTAGAGAGGTAGGTCCACATTCTCCCCCTACCTGTGTGGCTCTGCACTGATATCCCCATGAAGACTTTACTTCCCCCCCTACTGTGGCAGAACTGTGGCAGAACTGTGTTCCTTCCATCTGTCCTGTTGAACTTGCTCCCTTTTCCATCTGGAAAAGAAATTTGAATTCAGCCAAAATCAAAAAGAATGACTGTATCACAGTGTAAAGGCACTTGTTTGAAGAAAAACACAGTTGGAGTTGAATCCATAGCAAAAGGAGAAATGAGCAGTAGCTTGCAGTCGGGTATCCCATACCCTGGAGGCCTGGCTAGCTTTCCTGCAGGTAGGTGGTCCCTCAGCATCAAAACTCTTCAGTGCCTGGGTGTCTGGAAAGAAATAGTGTTTGGAAGAGGACTAAAATATCATCTAAGCAGAAATCACTGAACAGCCCTGCTGTAAAGAGTGGAGGTGAGGAGTTCACAAACACCTGCCAACTACAGTGTGTAGGAGAGGCAGAATTTGTCAGTACTCCCTGTCAGCCCCAGAGAGCTTGCATGTGGTTTCGGCTGAGAGTGTGGGAGAGTATCCCCTGTCACCTCTAAGCTTTTTTCAGAGGCAGAGCTTTCTAGGATCCTGTTCTTCATGAGACAAGCTGTGAAGGCCCATATTGACTCCTGGGTGTATGATGGGTGACACGAATGGTTGCCTGGCTATGCACCATGCTCAACCTAGTCAAATAGTCTGTAACATACACTGTATTACATGCTCATCAAAGGATCTAGGTAAGACTGATGGAAAACTCGGAGCTTTCCCAACCCTCACATGGTTCTTGGTGCTTTCCAAAAGCCATAATCTTTATGCACTTTTAAGTTCTCAAGGCTGCTGAATGGTATTTTCAGAATCTACAGTTTGATCCTGAGCACCACAGGGGCAGGTGCCTTTTGGCTAAAAAAGGCTAAAGCCTTTTGCATAGCCTTCAAATGCAGGTTTATGAAATGCTGCCTTATTCAATCTATAAGTACTTGCATAACCTGAAATGTTCCAGGATAGGCTCCAGTACAAGAAACTGGATAAACAGAGCAGTCATCTGTCTCTAACGAACCAACAAACAACAGCAGTGGAGATTACAGGACTGCCCCGTTGGTGCCAAACACAGTGTTGGAGGTTCATGTCCAATCTTGTACTGCATTTAATTCATTGATGAATGATTGGTCACAAGGGAAAGAAGAAACATTATGCTGTCCTTCAGCTGACAAACACTAATGTAATCTTTCAGAAGTAAGTGGTACACTTCGTAGGAACAACATATCCAACCAGGTACAATGGAGCATAAACCATTCTTTCTCATTGGCCCTGGGAGTTCAGCTCTTTCTTGGTGCAGACTCTTCTGAATGACTGAAAAGTTTTCTGTACATGCCGATACCCTGTGTGTGTGCTGTAATTGGGGTCAGTGAGCCATTCAGCTGGAGCAGTTCTTCTCCTTGTAGATTTCTGGTTTTTGCCTATTTTGCCTATTTTTAAACCATTCACTCAGGAAAGATTTTGGTTCTGATTAAGCCTAAAAGGTAACTTACTGCTTTACATCGGCAGGCAGGCAGGTAGACACCCCCTTTACAATGCCAAAAAGAAACTCTCCTTATCTTGATGGCTCTCTTTCAAACATGAGCGTCAGTGCTTACAGACCTGCACGCAGCAGGGACCCTGCCATCAGGTTTCAGATGCCAGGGTAAGAGCTTCGGTTACGTTTGCCTGACTGCTAACACTGTGGCAAAGGCAATCATAGAATCATAGAATGGTTTAGGTTGGAAGGGACCTTGAAGATCGTGTAGTTCCAACCCCCCTGCCATGGGCAGGGACACCTCCCACTAGACCAGGTTGCTCAAAGCCCCATCCAGCCTGGTCTTGAATACCTCTAGGGATGGAGCTTCCACAACTTCTCTGGGCAACCTGTTCCAGTGTCTCACCACCCTCAGAGTGAAAATTTTTTTCCTAATATCTAATCTAAGTCTAGCCTCTTCCAGTTTGAAGCCATTCCCCCTTGTCCTATCACTACATGCCCTTGTAAATTAGTAAATTAAACAGAAAACCGTAAGACATTCCCATGCAGTGGAACATATTACCCAGACAATTAAATCATTCTGGCACAGTTCTTGGTAGGATAAAGATTACCCTCTCAGATGATCCCCAGATACTGGTCAGTAGCTGGGAGGGTGCCCATGTTAAGAGAGAATTGGGTAGTAGCTGTAGGGAGCAGCATGAGCACACTGTTTTGGGCTTGGAATTGACCTCTTGAGAGATCACGACTTATTTTCTATGATTTGCATACGTACTTCCACCCCATTGGTGTGTGCCTGGAAAAAAGCTATAACTAACACCTGACTCTCTGCAGTCCCACTTGGAGCACCTCTCTACTCAGTGATGATCTCTTAACAACAATTTTTTGGCACTTCCAGTTAGTTAATGCCTTGATTACCTAGTACTCACTTTTCCTGATATTGCATAGTGTGTGGTTCAAATCACACACATTGCAAAACCTCTAGTATATAGCATCCATACAGTTACATTTCAGTTTAACATTTGGCTTCCCCAGACAGTGCAGTCGCGTCTCCAGAAAAGATTCTTATGCTTTAATCCTTCAGTAACCAGAACTCTTTCTTCCTCATGAGAATTTAAGACTTGTTCTCTGTACAGTGCTTAGAAAGCTGCCTGTGTAAAGCATGACCCTAATCGCCCAGGTGTTCATCAACTGCCATTTGACAGGTGAAAGTGTTTTGAAAATGGTGAGAACCTCCTGAATACTGAAGCGTGAGAAAAACAATAGCATATCAGGCTTTGTTTTAACCCTGTTATTTAACACAGTAAGGCAAGACAATCAAATACATTCATTCAAATACATGCCATTCAAATACAGAGAACAATTCTCATCCCAGGATTTCTACTATATTTTCTGCTAAATCACCAGATAAGAGATAAATCTGCTGCATTGTTCAGGCTCTTCACAGATCGGGTTTCAGTTTTAATTTCATATAGATATATAGGAGACAGGAAGGACTGAGACTACCACGAGAGAGAGAAAGAGAGTTATATATACAAATATATGTATGTTTCATTAGAAACAGAGAGATACTAACAGTCAGCTAGATTGCACTGCACAGACTTCAGCTGTTCCCCAGGAGGAAGCTGGTGTCTCCCTTGCTCTGGGATTTTATCGAGCACAGTCGTGTGCCAGGGTCTTTTTCTTCTTTATGAAACAATAATATGGAAGAAACCACTGAGAAATAGGTGGACTGCAAATAACAACTTTTACTAACCATACCGCATTTGGTCGTATTTGTTGCTATTCTGACTGACTGCTGACAGCTTCTAAAAATAAACTGTTGGTTTATAAACTAATAAAACTGCAGTCTGCTCTTATACAGACAAGCTGGCAGATGTAGGTCTGACGTGGATCAGCCTCCGGTGCAGGAAACTCATTGCATGTCAGATACGGTGGCTCACTTTGCATTTCCTCGCGTTTCAGTACCCACTCTATCACTTCCATGACAAATTACTGTCCTTTTTTTAAGAGCGTTTTGTGCTATTACAGGCTCTTTCAAGTAAACTTTTTGCACTGAGGGAGAGTAGAAGGATTGATTTATGTCAAAGCACTCAGGACAGATAGCAAGGCTCTCAGAGCCTGCTTCTTGATGACTTGCTTTCAGATATGCTGTGTGAGTTTGGCTAGATCATATAACCTGTGATATCTGTAAAACAAGAATAATGGTAAATCTCATTGCCAAAGTGGATTTGTGGGGATAAATTTATTAGTATGATGTAGTTCTGAGACACTACTGACCTTACAGCATTATAAATATATAAACAGAAATTTTGCAACAGAAACTGACCAGCTCCCCATGTAAATCTATTCTTGTATGAACTAAAGGACAGAAATGCCTTTTTCGATTGCCATTGAAACAATGCTGTTTTAAGTCAAGCAGCTACAAAGTTCCTTTTTGTTAGCTTCTGTTTCTTCCTTTATTCTCTCTAGTTTTTAAGTCAGTCAACAAGCCTATCCACCTTTATTTAGACTTGCTTTCATGAGCTTTTCCATGAGATTTTCTAGTGAAGAGACAGGAAGAATTTTGTGCTAACCAGAAAAGATCCTCTGTTAACAGTGCTGCTAATTAGGCTAAAATAGCATCCTTGGTGTTGAATCGTGAAGGAACTATTCTCAACAAACCCCACAAATCTCTGAAAACAACATTTCTTTTTAGTTAGCGTGCCTGATTCTGATATTATCTTGATCAAAAAGGACAGATACAGCAAACCACAGGAAAGCTTTTCAAGTTATCTATCTTCCTTGCTTTATAAGTCAGCACAGAATAAGAAAGCTAATTTATACCTGGCCTCATCATCACGATGCCACTGCTACTTTCTCTGTTACCTTCTCCCAACAGGAGTCTCACTCGCTTCTTCCTTACACCTTCTTCAATATGTTCATGCAAAATGAGCAGGTACCAACCTATGCCCCAGGTAATGCCCTTCTCAAAAGCTGCTTGCCCACATTCAACAGTAGAGGAGCCTGGACTGGCATGAGAAATGCAACCCCAAGCTGGTTCCACTAAGTTCCAGATGGGACAAAGGGAGTTTTTCACAAAGGCCTAACAGGAACGGGATGGAGATCACCGAGGTCACTTCACAGCAGTCATTGCACAATCCTTACATGGTAGCTACTTCAGCTATATCCTTAATGTAATAGGAGAACATCAGACATCCGAGACTCTGATAAACAGACCTCACCACATCCTGATCTGTATCCAAACTCCAGAGTTAAGCTACTTTCATTGCTTTTTGCTGTGGTTCCTTTATACAGTGCTTGGAGGAAAAAAAAAGTTGTTCAACTGACCTGGTATTTTGCAGGTCAAGTCCCCAAATTACAAGAAGTTGAGCAACATTTTGGCAAAGATTTGGCATTTTGTTTCCTTCTTTCCTGCATTTATCTTCAGCCAAAGCAGAATTTCTCTATGATTCCTGTGTCTGCACAAACTTCTGTTTGCTGAAGGAGTCTTCACCTTCTTTTAACCCTTCCTGAACTTTGCAGCTTGCTTTTTGTTTAGTGCTCTCTTCTAGCCAATGCCTTATCTTTTTTTTTTCTCTCAAGACCTGTCACATCTCCTTCATCCTTCTAAAGGATTTAACATTTATTTTTTGTATACTTTTTCCTCCTTAGAATGTCTTCTAAGACAGACTTTTACAAGTAAATGACTGTGTTAATAAGAAGACAAGCACATGTGGAGAAGACACTCCTAACTAAAACTGTATTCCATTTTTTCATGTAAATAATCTGCATTTCTGTGCAGTTCTGGGAGTGCGAGGGGTGATTTCCATATCCACTATCCTTTGACAATTACATCAGTGAAGAGCAATCTGAATTCCTCAGAAACTCTGTGGGAGCAATCCAGATAGAGACAGGAGTAGGAACATGGCAGTTATTCTGATCCTTGCCAGTCAGTGCAAGCTGAAATGCTTTGGGGTGAATTCATGCCACAGAAAATGGAAGTCATTCAGTGACACCTGAGTATAAAGAACAGACCTACACACTGAGATCTCTTTTCCAGCATGTTTGGACAATGTGAGTAATGGCAACCGTTGAAAATGCAGCTTATGAGAAAAGAACACACTCGCTTTTCCAAAGTAGCTAATGAGCTCTCTTCCATTTCCAGCAGGAAAGGAGCAACAACTGACACGTTGTTTGAAATAGAAAGCAAGTTGAAAGGCTCAGTAACCAGGTTTGTAGAAATGAAGCAGATATATTTGTTTTGAGATTATGTCAAACAAACTGCCACACTTCCACAAGAAACATTTGTGCATGCAGATATGCACATCCACACACACTTTTGAACATGCCTGTCTTCAGTCAGGTATCAGGAGTCTGGGCAACAGTGCTCAGAACTTTGCTGGCATTTTGATAGTCTGGCTTCATATCAAATAGTCCTAGCAAAAAAAAATACCGGGCAAACTGGGATGTTTTTTTATTACATCAAGCAGACACTTTAACTACTAACATTTAGTTTTGGAAGATCATAAATCTTACAGGTTTTCTACACTCCTTATACATACCTTCATCCAGAAGATGTATGTGAAATATCTGCTCTGTAGACTGGAAGCAGTTTAAACTGCCCTTAATTCTTCATGACAACAGGTTTTGGTATAACATAAAAACTTGTGGTTAATTATTTTGCTAGATAGCTATTTACCTGTGATGGATCACAGATGATGTAACTATAATTCAGTCTGTTTATTCTCCTACCAAGCCTTTGTGGTAAGTTTTAAAAAGAAGACCATGGCATGAGTAAACAATTCCAAGTGCTCTAATGTTATTTCACTTTGAAACTCAACTGAATTTGGCTATATGTGTTTTAAACATTCTTTCATCAGAAAATATGAAATTGTCTTCATTGTTTGTTGAATTTTCCATGGAAGTGACCCAAATGAGCATTTGGAATAATCAGAAATACCAGTAAAATCAAAATCATGTGCTTTGACCTTACTGAAACAGTAAGTTTCAGCAATTTTTCAAAAAATAGTCCATGGAAACATTGCTTTTTTATACCCATTTGAATCAGAAGGGAGTTTCTTATTCCAAGATCTGGCTATTTGTTATCAACCAGTACCTTATTAGCATGATATAAATACTCAAAAATCCCATATTTCAAAAGCTTGTAGTACATAGCACCTTGGATGATATGATTTAAAGGGAGTTCCATGGCTATTTTTACCCTCACATTTATCTTCTTTAAACCCAATGCATCGTATGCAAGGCCTTCAAACATGTAACTAGGGATTTTATACCAACAACAAATTCCTGACAGTACATGCTGTGCACCAATACCTAGTAGCTAAGAGTTCCAAGGCACACAGTATACACCCTGAAGAGCCAAAGAGGCAAACACTGGTAGTGATGAAAGTTGGTACCAGTCCTCCAGGATATTATACTGCTAAGTGAAGGTTGGGCTAAATAGGAACCAAGGCAACCTTGTGATCTGGTCTTTAGCAGCCATTATTTGCTCATTTTTTTTTCACAGCAAGGAGTATGGATTACATGATAGTCCCTGAGGAACACTGCTTCCTGATGCTCAGGGGCTTCCTAATTCATAGAAGTTGCATTCTGTCTGATCATAAGCCATAAGTGGTAGCCCCAGTGAGTACCCTCTGGCAGTGGCTATATATAGGCTATATATATTTGTATGCACATATACATATGTTCTGCCATGTATGGAGTTGTAGAGTCTGAGTTATTAGGCAATGGAACTAAACAGCTACAGAAGAGCCTAAGGACCCATGAAATATCATGATTTATGTCTGAAGTAGTGTTCAGCCAACAAGAGACTCCCAACAGGGAGTCATTCTTACAAAA
This sequence comes from Anarhynchus alexandrinus, assembly GCA_008711295.1. Lineage (NCBI taxonomy): Eukaryota > Metazoa > Chordata > Aves > Charadriiformes > Charadriidae > Anarhynchus > Anarhynchus alexandrinus. The sequence continues at coordinate 288,171 of VUYV01000410.1, read as the reverse complement.
GCCAATCAATACCCCTCTGCAGCTCCCCAGAGCTTGCTCTGTTTGCCGAAAGACAATAACTGTGTCTTATTTATCTCTGGGATCTACTCATCACTCATTAATATTTGTATATAGTATTTTAACCTATTATCTAGTAAATTAACTAAAAATCACAAAAGACTTTACTGCAGGGCATTCTTATCCCTCAGTGAAAGGACAAGAAGGATAGTATGCCTGAGAAGTGTCACTGAGGTTCACCCTCATCATGCTACCAGGGGATAGTTATCATCTCTTAACATACTGCCACTCGACAGAAAACATGACTATCCTCTTAATCTAACCTCAATTCTGCTAACAGTGCCATGCCTTCTCCTTTCTAAAGCTCAGAGTCTCTCATCTAACAAAAGCAGCCTTTATCATCAGTAGTTGCTGCTCAAACACGTGCAGAGAGAAAAAGAGCAACATTCTCATAACTAGAGATAAATTCATAGAAGGAAAAGGTGATATAGCTCCCTGCTTTCCAGCACTCTGGGTTCTTCTTTTATCTCTGCTCCCTGAATCCCACTTCTGTTAGCTCTGTTTCTTAAGAAAGGTTGGAAATAAGATACCCCGAGAAATTATCCACCTTGTGCAATGTATTAACTAATTACAGGTCCATATATATATATATTTTTTATGCTTTTGTATGCTTTGCTGCTACATCTGCTTGGAGTTTTGGGGAAACCTTCAGCTGGAAAATTGCATATCTTTGATTTTAGAGTGAAAGGCTACATTTTCCTTCTACCTCTGCACCTTCAGAGCAGTATTTGCACTAGCCATAAGTATCATCACACCATGCCTCCTCACCTTTTAATTTTTTCCAATTTAATGTGTTGGTTGAAACAACCACCAGTACTTAAGGCAATACTATCTGAAGTACAGAATGAAAGAAATGATAACTAACAAGTCCACACAGACCAGGCCTGGGTTCTGCATATCCTTAAAGCTTCAACAGCCCTCAACACACAAGAAGAGTTAATAAGGTCTTGTCTGCTGACATTTGTACAGACAAAGGGCAAGGGGTCATGGTCACAAGTGGCAGCAAGGGAAGTTACAGCCAGATAGAAGGAAAAAACATTTCACAGTAGGAGTGGTTCAGCACTGGAACCAGCTGCTCACAGACGCTGCAGACACTCCATCCCTTGAGATTTTCAAAACCAGACAAGGCTGTAAACAGCCCTAAGTGGGGTGGATTAGAGCCCACCAGAGCCCTCCATTCCCACCTGAATTACTCTTTGATCCTATTATTTCAGAATCAGTCTGTGCAGATGAACAGGACGGAGTGCAGAGCTAAAGCAAGGACTGAATGAGAACAGGTGTGCGAGAATAAGGCAGGTACGCTCAAGACACGCCAACTGCTACTGTAGGATGAGAGGTAGTATTACAAAAGAGGCTCGGAACTGGAAAGAGCTTGGGGTGGAGGAAGGTGGAGGGAGAGAATGGGAAAGCTAATAGTCTTCACACCACTTTGCCTAAATCTCTGGAGCATCAGACCCCAGCACGGTGGAAGCAAGGCCAATGGCAGTAGAGATTGACCCCACTGCAGGAACCAGCATGCATACTAATTATATCTATAAAATTGTCTCTATCTCAAGACCTCTGGAGATGCATGAGAGATTGGTGGTTTCTTGACAAAACTAGGAATGGAAGTGCAAACTACCAATCACAGAGAAAATATGGGAAGCATAGCAAGAGACAATCTTTCTACCAAAGCTCAGGATAAAGAATAGATAAGCAAAAACTATGTAAAAAACACAGAGGATTTATTTCAAGAAATAGTTCAAGCATCAAATGGGGACAAAATCAAGCACAAGAAATTTAGAAGGCAAATAGGAAATTTCTGTAATCACATATTTGGTAAGAAGAAAGTCAGAAGGGAATGCTAGCAAAAGTGAACACAACACAGGTGAATGTATGTTATGCCTTTGGTAAGAAGACTGACAGGGTAAGAAAGCTGATACAATTAAAATGAGTGGTAAAGGGAGAAAAAGTCAGCCTGGATCAGGAAATGAAGAGGGTGTTTATATGGACTACATGTTTGAATTGGGTTGGGTGGGAGAGAAATCCTCCCATAGTGCTCAGGGAACGATTTGTGCCTGGGTGAGGTTCCAGGCGACGGAAAGGAGCAAATGAATGGCCGATTTTGAAAAATGGAATGGGAGCAACTAGGAGACTGGTGACTGGTCAGTCTGACCTAAGTTCTTTGGAAAATGCTAAAATAAAAAATCGATCCATTATAAGCATCCTAAAGATAACACAGAAATAAACAACAGATAGTGCTGATTTCTCAAGAACAATCAAGTTTTATTTGTATCTATGACAAAGTAACAGCTTTTGAGAAAAAAAGAGGTATGAACCACACGAAATTGGGTAGGACCTCTTCTGTCTGCACCACCTACATTAGTAAAAAGCTTAGATACGGTATCTGTTAGGCAAGGGCTGATGCTAATTGGCAAGACCAGAGTGTAGCTATCGCGGATTTACTGTCACACTGTGTAGTTATGTATGGGGTAGGATTTCAAAAGAGTCTGTCTGGGATTTAATACCAGGCAGTGTTTCAGTTGTTTTGAAAACCAGGATTCAAATTCAACATGTTCTTGACAAATGGATTTATGCGAGTAAGTTATAAAATACTATGCTTCAGGAGAAATAATTGGGAAATGAATGGTAGGATGCAGGTTTTCAGACAAGGCACTGGTTATTAAAACTGATTATAAACTGTGCACAAAGCAGAAAATAAACCCCAAACTTATTGACATGTCCAAACAGAAGTTTTGTATCTGAGGCAGAGTGAATAATCCTTTCACTGCATGGGCTGCAGGCAAGCTCTCAGCCGTTTCTCAAGGGAAATGCAGATTGAGTGGAGACAGTGCGGAAGAGAGCTAGAAACAGGTCAGAGGTCTAGAGAACATGACCCGTGAGGAAAGAATGGCATTTTTTTATTCTTAAAGAGAAGAAAGACTGTGGGGAGACGTGATAACAGCCTTTAAATATGCAAAAGGCTGTTGCAAAAGGGGAGGTAATAACGTCTACTGTGGATAGAGCAAAATAATGGGCTTAAATTGCCAACTAGTGCATCAAAGTTAGACACAAAGACATATTCTGTAGCAGTGAAGATAGCAACAGGTTGTGTCAGGACTTTGTGCCAAACTTCTCTGTCGACAACTGCAAGAACAGAAATGGGGCTGTTTTATGACTATATCAGGAATGGTTTAGAAACAGCTGATCCTGCCTCAGCACAGAAAGAGGACCTCTTGAGGTCTTCCTCAGCCTTTTCACACCTTTGTTTTCTCTTTCTCTAAAAGAATCATACAACTGCTGATAAACATCTTCAATAGACACTTTAATTTGTGAAACAGATAATAACAATAGGGAACAAGGGCAGTGTCATTATTTGTTTGAAACCCGAGTCTGTAAAAAAATGAAATGCAAAAGGTTTTACTTGCCTAAAATGTTGGGATATCTTTTAGGAATGATGTCTCCTTAAGTGTTCCCTCAATCTCTTGTAATTGTGAGACATGTCGTAGGTCTGGGTATACCCTACAGTTACGAGCAGCTGTCAGATGTTGTAGAGCCAAGGATATGATCATTTAAACAGGGCACAGCTGACCCCCTTTGTTGTACTAAGTCAGGTATTGAAAAAGAGATAATCTGGCCAATTTGTCCTTGTACAAGTTGCTTCATTTCTCTGAACGCCTTTTTACGCCACTGATCAACAGGTATAATTATGCTCAATGTCTCCAAACTGTGTGACATCAGCTGAAAGGTGAAAATATTTCTCTCACCACTAACGAGAAGAAATAAAAGAGTTCTTAGAAGCAGTGTGGTCTTTGATCTGAGAAAACAGTAAAACCCTAGCTACCTTCCTGCCAAAGTAGAAAGTTACCCTGTAAACACTGTTGTTATGTTGCAAAAGGCTTATTTTAAAAATATATGCCTTCAGATTTACAGCTAAACACAGTGAGTAACAAACTGTCTTTAATGAGTCCACTTAATGGGGGCTTCTCTACCATGGAAAAATACCCTGCATGTCTGTGTTGAACTATTAAAACTGTAATTTAAAATCAAATACCTGACTGCTTGCAGGGTTATCCTTAAGCACAGTGCCATGGCTTTTCCTGAGCCCACTTGTGTGCATACAGATAAGCATATCTTGCAAAAACTTGCAGAATCACGCCCAATGTAAGGAAACACGATTGTGAGATGTAGCATAGAGATTCTGATAGTTTTGATGGTTGTAATTGATAATAAGTACTTGTTAACACAAAAACCACTGTCAGCTCTGCAAGTATTTTCTGGGTCAGTAATTCATTGCTTCTAACTGTGGTCTGTGGTTTTTGCTGAAGTTTTTAACTGTGCAGAGGCCTCATTCTTCAGGCAGGAGAAATGAGGGACATCCTGTTTCTCTCTGTCAGTTTTGAAAGTGGAAGGCAACTCAGATGAGTCTGTAAGACCAAAAAAAATCAATGCCATAGAAATGAAGTCTGTCATTTTAGCAGTGGGATTTTGTGGTTTTGCTCTGTTGTAGTGGATTTGTTGCTGACAACAGTAAATTCGTGCCTTCAAATCTCTCCGCCACCAAGGTCTTTAGTTAGAACCCTTGAATTGCAGTTAGTTTAAATAGCAGCTGGTTGGAGACTTATGGAAGGAGGAGCTGGAGCTCTGTCCTGGCCTTCATCCGCAAAGGCAGTCACCTGCAGACAAAAAAACCCCATGTACCTGCTGGGAGAATGAGCAAAGACAAACAAGAGGTCTAAGTACCCCCTTCCTCCTGCAGCCTTGAGCACACCTTCTGCAAACCCTGAGAGGACAGATGATTCCCCTAAGGGCTACAGTCCCCATCCTGTTGAATCCGAAAGGAAATCCTCATGGACATCAAAAAGAGAAGGCTGAGCCCCATAAATAAACAGACATTACATTTTTTTTTGGTGATAGAATTTTTTATGCTTTAGAAAAATGGGATTATTGAGGGGAAGACTACATAGGTGCAAAGAATTACTAGACAGCTGATGTCCATACTTATGATGAAACCTTAAACTTTTTAGAAATGAACATATTTTTTCAAGTTTTCCTTAAAAGAAAATTAATTAATGAATAGTTACATAATTTTTGACTGTTATCTGATCACTCTTTTTGAAGACCTGCTCCTAGATGAGCAGACAGGTGGAGATTTGCTGGGAGTGGGAGAGAGGGAAAGAAGAATCCAGTCCCCTTCTTAGTAGGGCCATACCAAGATCACAGTTCCTAGTCTGGGGTTTCACTGAGCCCTAGAGCACTTATCACCAGTTCAGCTCTACATGGAATATGGTCTAGTGCTACTCCAGGAGGAGAGTTCAATTCTTCTACTAGCTTAGGTCTAGAGGTCCTGCTCCAAACCCCAGCACATTAGCCCAGGTAATGGTTGTTTCATACAAAGAAACCTTCCGATGAATTCCATGTGTAAAGCCAAGATGCAAGAAGCCTACTACTCACAAGCAACGTGCCGCAAGCAACAGCCATCAGCCCTCTAAAGAAAATGCTCTGGTTCCTACCATCATCACTTTCAAGGGGGGCCCTGCAAATTTGAACATTCTTTGCACCACGGCTGAAGCAAGGGGAGGCAGTGGGGTTCATTTTTCACCCCCATCATCTCCCAGTCTGTCACCTGTGGCTGAAGAGGACACCTGGCCCTTTTAACAAGCAAACATTTTAAAATGTGACATTGTTAACATTTAAAGTAAAACCTTATTAAACACTGCAGAACTGTTATGAAAAATGTTACCCTATTTAGTTCTAGGGTTCAAATACTTTGCAGGTGGTTGTTTACAGACAGGCATGTGTCGAAACCAAAGCAGAGGCAGGCAAAGGACGTTTCCCCAATCATCCTCATATATAGAAGTGCTTTGCTCTTCTAAAGTTTCTCCCTTCTGAGTATCTCAGAGCATTTTATAAACAAGCATTAATATAACTTCAACCCAGCTCCTGTGTTAGTGATGTACTCTCCTTACATTAGCCTGGGTAAGTACATGAGTAGGAGAAATAAATGTTCTTCAACACTGACTGAGTACATATGCATTAGAGACGGAAACTCTCTGCTAAGAGACTGCTGAGCCATCATCTTTTTGCCTTGTACCGAAATCATGTATTCCTCAAATTGTAGTAAAGTTTCTCATTTCAATCTAGCCTGGGTTTTTTTTTTTTTCACAGCTCTATCAATAACACTTCCATTATATCACTTAGTAACACCCTAAACCAAACCCTTGATTTTTTGATTCGCAGATTTCTGCTAAAGTACGTTTTAGTAGAAGTCAGCCTCTGCTGAAGTACAGCTTTTCTGTTGTCAGGAGCTGAACTTCCCATGCCTTGTCACTGAGGTCTCCTTGAAGAAAACGGTTTTGTGGCCACCTGACTAGGCTATTTCTGTGTTATCATATCAATCAGAATGTCGTGGGTAAATAAATGAAAGAACAAACAGTGAAAAGAAAAGCTGGTTTAGTACAAAAAGGAGGGGGTGTAGTTTTCTATTTAAGTAATGATTTATTAATTTAAAACATTATCAATGGGAGCCTTGAACTTCAGCCTATTGCTGACGTTTTCCAGCATCTGTGTAATTGTGATAAAGTGGTACGCAGCTACCTTTGCATGGTGTTTTGCTCAATAACCAGATGCCTGTCACCAGTTGCTGATCTGAATACCTGAGCTGTATCACACTGTACTAGTTATTATGTCTTCCTCAACGCAGAAAATCAAACTCGTCTGGAGATTATCCGGTGTTTGTAGGCAAAATATTTCAAATCAGCTTCTTGGCAGATGTTAAAGACCAGTTCTAAAAAAATGAAGGTGCTTGACTTATCTGAGTATTGTGTTATGTGTGGAAGATACAGTTTAATGTACACATTAAAGAGTTTAAACCATGTAAACCCCAGAAATATTAAAATTAGGCAGTCATACACTGTGTCTTTAATTAGTTCAATAGGAACTAGGCATTATCTGGTGCTACTACATGATTTGCTGGGAAGGCAGTGGCAATTTGAAATATATTTAATGAAGGGATGTTACTGTGATCTGCACAGATTACCGGCATGTCATCTGATACTTCTGCTGTTACATATACAACGTTCCCCTGTATTTTCAGATCTCCCTTGTGCCTGTGAAAGAGCTGTTTCCGCATCAGGTTTCTAAGAGCTGGGCAAGGCAACCGTCCTGGCTTGGTTACATACACATTCTGCCTATCAGCTTCAATAAGGCAGCAGACGTAAAGACTTGAAAGAAAAGCTAATAGTGGTTTTATCTTTCTTTCTAAACAGCAAGGATGTTAACAAAATGATCAGGCTGCAAAAAGGACCAAAAAAATATTTCTGCTGGAAAAGCGTCATGGCAGGTTTTGTTCTATGAAATCATCATTTTCTGTCATCCCGGCTATCGTTTTGAATTCCCTTGGTTTTGGAAACTTCAGTATAAAGTATACTGGAATAAATTCTTGGCAATAACTGCTATTAAGAAAACAACACATTAGCATAACAGCAACTTCGGTTCTGATGATTTTACAAATGACAAAGTAAAAAGCAAAATAAAAACCAAAACCAATTTCAGTTTGAAATACATATCTCCCAACCACAGAAATAAAATCATTTGGAATGACAACGATAAGAGCTTCCTGTTGTAGGCATATTAAACATAATTTTTCGTGTCATTTAAGAACATCTTGTGCTAAAGTAGCAGAAGTTGTTATGTCGATGATAATAACTCTCCTTTTTTCAGTCCCATAGCGAAAGGCAGAAACATTCTGTTTCCTGATTTCAACCACGGGGGCACAGAGGCTACCCTGCTAGAGAGATTTTTCCCACAAACAACCCTCATCCTAAAAACATTTTAATGGCTTATGGTAAATCAGGCTGCTTTGATGATTAGCACATCGCTTTTAGGCTGATTGCTTTCCACTTGGTTTTCTGGCTTGTCACTTCACAGGACTTTCTTTCTTGTGAGGTAACTAAATATATGTCTGGCTGGTGAAAAAGTTGACTGTCAGGATAATGCCAGATTAGTTTGAAATTATCATGCTGAGGATCATATCTTGCACCCTACCCGCTCTTTTCTCATCCATGAATCACTCTTTGTTTCAAAAACTTCGGAACCCCTTTATTTGTTTAAGAATAAGAACTTGCCCAATGACAAGGTGCTTGTTCAAGTCTTCAGTAAACAAGCACTAGCATTAATACCAAACATGATATAAGGAAGTGAATATGTTTTAATGAGGTTTCACATAAGAACATTAGAAACTGGAGGAGCAAGAAAAATTCCCACCATTTGTCCCCTCTGCATGGTTTACGTTGTTTTCCTTTCCTTTCTTTTTTTTTTAAGTTCTCTAGAGTTCTCCAATGTCAAACTAATTCCTTTTTTATTTTTTATTTTTTGCTGCATTTTAAGCAGTCAATGTACGTTATATATTAAAATACATAACCTGGGAATCTTTACTTCCTGTGCTAACTGAAGAACTTGAAACTAGATCTCGTAAGTAAACCTCCAGAACTTTTTGGGAGGTGATTATTTAACTCATATTAAAAATCTCATAAGGGTAAACAAAATATAAATCAGCTAATTTCTCAAACAACAAAAGCTTTGTATCAGGGCCTGGGTGAACAATATTTAATTTCAAATTTTCCAGTAGGTAATTTCTTTTCTAATGTGAATAGATACCATTTTCTATCCAGGTTTTCACAACTTTGCTGCTTTTTTATAAATCCTCTAATGGAAAACAAAATCACCTCACTTAAGCTCTAAATCTTGTCATTGTAGGATGCCAAGATGCGATATGCTGTGCTGAGTCCATATGATATCTGCTGAGCAGACAGTCCTTGCCCAGCCCTGTTTATGGTCTAAGTATACCAAGAGATTCAGTGGCAGGTGAGAAAGAGTATTGGAGTAAGGGGATTGCAAGAAAAAAACATGGTTTTATGATCCTCTAGACAAAAGTATCTGGTAAAAAAAGGGGGAAGTCACTGAAATGCCCACATTTCTCTCCTAGGCTGTTTTCAGAGTGGCTTCCACTTGCTGGTGACTCTGGCTGGTTCTGGCAGATGTTCTTTCAAGTATTATCAGGCTGAGCATGTGTTTGGTCTTTGCACCCATTGAATAACAGTGATGGGATTTCCTGGACATTTACGGACTGAGGAATACCCTATAGCAACCAGGAATGTTCCCCAACATTACAGATGGACTCAAAGTAAACAGTATTTGCAACCACAAAATCTCAGCTAATTTAAGCTATATCCTTAGTTGCCTGCTTGTATGGGAAGGAAAGTTTCAGATATTTTTCTTAAAAAAACCTTTGCCTTCTTTTTCTGGACACTGTTTGATTGACCTCATCTCCTCTAGCTCCCAGAATATGTAGCATAATATTTACACTTCACACAGTCACCAAAATAATCTATGCTCTTTTGAACTCACTTGCCTTACATTTCCTCATTTATTTCATAAGGTTAATATCTGTGAACAGGAATCTTGCCACCACTAGTCAGACCATTTATTCGTGCCATCTGGGATCAGTTTAGTGCATTACTCTGAAATGGCTGAAGTCCATTATGACTAACAAAATATCCTATAATAGACTTACTCTAGAAGGTCTGTAATCAAATATATTTTCTGATAAGCAAATACTATATTAAGGTGACTCCATGGAAAGATTTCATCTCTTTATTAAATAGTTCTTTGACAGTGATATAATTTGAACTAAATGATGGGCTATTTTTCATTGCCCAGTCTAACAGGAACATTTGTCAAAAGCTTTACACAGCCTGGTACAACAGATGAGAATATAATGTCTGTATCTTCAAGCAGATATAAATGCTTTCAGAATGAAGTAGTGTGATACTGAAGTAATATATTTTTTCACATCGCCGATACACATTTCTGAAAGTCATGCCTTCCAAAACCACATTTTTACTGGATTTCCCATTTTGCCCCTCCCAATGATAATCCACTCCCTGGTGCTATGGTGGGCTTTATGCAAGTTCTAGGAAGAACCTCAAAATGGGCTTCATGATAGCTGCTGTGGGGATCGTGAGATCTGTTCAGATAGAGGACATTCTGCCCAGGGCCTGCACAGAGGAGAGGCACTGGGTCTCTCCAGGGCTTTGGCACCTCGCTCCAGGCAGGGTATCTCTCCATCCTGGACCTTTTCCTGAAAATGGATGCCTTTCTTAATTGCTGCACAGAAACCACTCTCTTCATTGAATCCAGATGTGACAAAAAAGGTGTTGATTAGGGTAGTGAGTCTAATGAGGCTCTAAGAAAGTTTGGTTTGCATTAATATGCCTCAAGCAGCAGCTACAAACTGGACATAGGCCCCTGCTCCTGCTGCTGAGAAGTCCTTGCTCAGAGGGTGGGTTCCAGATTCAAGCAACGAGGGCTGGAAGCTGGGCTTACATATCTGTCCAGCTGTGAAAGACTGGGACTCTGGCTTCCCACTTGCCAGGCAAGCATTTTTACTTGGTGTTGATTATATTAGACATGGCCACTCACACTGCTACTGCCTCTTGGAAAAGGGTGGGCCCAGCCTGGGTCTTTCAAAAGTCACTGGCAAAGCTTACTGTCTGGGATGAGTTGAAGGCAAAAATCCTAATGGATGTCATTGGGACACCCATTGTAGCTATAGCTCAGACAGATAGTGCTGAGAGGTGGGATGTGTTTCCTGCAATCTCACTGTAACCAGATGCCTTCACAGCACTGGATTTCTTATACTACTTTCTTAGGCCACCCCATCATATTTAGGCACTCTTTATAGAATCAAAGCTCCTGAATGTTGAGTTTTGTATTCTCTGTTTGGAGTCCAGGTTTGTAAAATGTATGCACTGAAGCATCTACAATTGCACAGAGCCATGCTACCACCATGCCTTGCCAAGGGCTGCCTCAAGTCTGGGCCAGCTCTGGCTAGACTTGCAACCAGCTATATCACTGTGGCACTGTGTCCAGGAAATTCAGCTTTCTTTAGAAATGAGGTGTATTAACCTGGGAACACCAGTGCCCTGGCTTTTGGCACTCAGCCAATACCTTTTCTGACTTGGTGGTATGCTGTATAAGTCAGCTTTGAACCTTAATCAAAGTTGTGCAAGGGATAAAGGCACAAAGTACGTTCAAAGGACAGCTCTAGTGTTGCTCCACAGCCTCTCTATTTAAGAGCTTCTATTTACCATAGTTAAGACTCCTTACCATGGTTTTACTATAGGTGACAGTGCTTGCTTGTTCCTACTGCAATCCCTTCCCAGACAACTTTGAAACACACACTATGCCAGCTGCATTCAATAAAAACATATGCCTTCTAAGCAGTCTTGCTGCTATTTAGAAATGAAGTAGCTTCTACTTGCTTGGAAATGCCAATAAGCCTTTTAGAGAAGACAGATGGAAAAAAATCATCTGGACATTATGTTGTGCTGATCGTATACAAAGGAGGGAGTGACCTGGGGACCCCGTGTTGTGCTTCTCACAGACAGTGTTTCTCTGATGTTGAGCAGAACTCTGCCTGCGCTGGGACCACAAGGCAAGCGGAGGCAGCAGGGTTGGCTTTCCACACCACTCAGGGAGGGGTGAAACGAGCTCCTGGTGAACTGGCACAGTCGTGTTGCAGGAGGTAATGGGCAGCTTGCAGTTGTCATCACTCCTCCTTGCCCTGGGGATAAATTAATGCTGGGACACGGGACAGCAGTGGAGGAGAAAGGGTGCAAGCCTTGGCTATTCAGTGCTCTAGTTCCCTCTTTTGGGAGGTGAAACCAAATTTGCTCATGGGAACATTTGTGTTCGATGGCAATTGTAGTTTAAGTCATATATAGACAGCATCTTTTAAGGAAAAGAGCCTACATGTATCAGCAAGATTTCCATGAAACATCCATCCAATATACTCAACTCCAAGTATTCTGAAAATAATTTGATTTAAAAAAAGAATAGTACATTTAAGGACTGTCCAGTACATTTAAGGACTGTTATGTTGTGAACTTTTATTTTGAACGTTTGGAGTACACATAGAGCTCTCAGTCTTGTAACAGCAAGAGCTGGAAACACTTAAGCAAACAAACCTAGATTCTCTCATGATCACCTGACTACAGATGTGTATTAAGAAAAATCCCCAGTAAAATATGTCTTAAGCTCAGAGCCCTCCATTAATCAAAACTGACTACCCTGTCACAGTGTCTATATATATAGCAGATCTCTCTGCCAAACTTGCACTCTAAACACTTCTTGCAAAATGCAGTGTACTATAAGCACTGCCCTAGCAGTACTGTTTCTTCTCTCCAGTTGTTATTAAAGAAGAACATTTTTGTTTAAGTTTGAAAATAAATTAGCTGATTCTTTCATTCTCTGTTGACTCCCTTGTATGCTAGGACCCACTGGATGGCAAAGGAGAGAAGTTTTACAACACCTAAAAAAGTCTGAACAACCACCAAAAAAAAGAGCAAAGAAATCTGTATCCAAAGAGCTAAGTGTAACCTTCTATTTGACTTATCTGTCTTCAGAACACACCAACTGCTTTTAATTTCTAAAGGGAATTCTAGGGAAGGGGGAAAGTTTCAAACCTAATTTTCCACAGTTTGATATGTAAACTTCATCACAGGATCAGCCCCCAAGAAGTTGTTTATCACGTCTGATACCTACTGTTTTTCTCCAATTCATTTGTAGTGTTAAGACTGAAAAGAGAATGATTATCTACTCTCTTTAAATGCATGTAGCATAACAAATATTATACAAGATATCCTTTAACTTGCTAATGAAACCTGAATGAAAAAACAAGCATTATCATGTATTGAACTGCTTGCCAAGGTATCAACCCACTGGACAAATACGCACAGCCTCAGAATATTAATAGAATTTTCCTGTGAAGTTTTATGCCCAGAGACTTTGGATAAAGTGCTGGCGGGATGCCTTTCAGAAACACCACAGACTGCAGAGAAAAAACAAGCAGCTAGTTTTTAACTCATTTCCACCTTCCAGACAGGAGGGAACCTGCCAGTGAACTGCTGTGTATAAGACAAAACCACTGGGAAGCCACTCTGGGATGCAACCTGACCCTGAGCCTGACATGATCTTGACCCACCAAAGGCAATTAACACCAGGGAATTGTCTGTTTGATTGCTGTTTGTGATTGTTTCCTGCAATAATTTTACAGAAATAGATTTCAGACATACACTTGCCAACTTAACATTTTTAGAGCTGAACATGAAGGGCCTCGCCCTGTCCTCTGAATTTGCTTCCCTTCCTCCCAAAATAATCTCATTGTCCACAGAGTAAGCTTGTGAGAGCACAAACATCCCAGAAAGCACACATCAACTAATGCAAAAGCTACAGGCAAGTAGGCAACAGGCAATTTGGTTTGCAATCCACTTCAATCACTTCTGCAAATGTCTCAAGATGTCCATCTGTCTAAGGCTGTAGGGGGAATACTACAGGAGGCAGCGCTAACCCTCCAGGGATCATCTTAAATGAAGTGATTCCAGGCCGGAGTCCATCCCCTTCATACTTCCAGAATGATGTAGGTCCTCAAATCTCTCTCTTAGGACTTTAGAACATAGTAGTTTTATCTATAAACACAAGCCCACTACTTTTTGACACTCTAAAATATGCCACAGCTGTCTTTGGGGTTATTCTACATATGCTTATGTAAACCCAACCTGACTAAAGGAAACAGTCTCTGTCACTCACTTCTCTACAAAGAAACTTGAGAGTGGTTCATTCCTACATCCAAGCTGTCCAGCTGTGAGCACACTTCTACTATCAGTAACTTCACAAAGTCACAGATATTCTGAGAGAATGAGTCAGATCTGAGGCTCACATCACTTCCACCTCCCAGCCCCCACCCGAATCAGCTTCAGCTTCTCTAAACCACTTTGGTTCAGTACCAGTTGCCAAGTGTCCTGATAGCTGGGAGACTTCTACATTTCCTCACAGGTCTGCTTTTCCTTACTCAAGGATGTGAGAGGCAAAGGCTGGTGTTTAAGAAGGGATATAAAAACAGCATCCTTCCAGCTTCAATGTAATTACTGGTGCAAAAATGTCATTGTATCTAAGTGGAGAAGCTAGAGATATCTGGTATTAAAGCATAAAACAAGCATATTTGGTGGCAACTGAGTTGTTGATCTTGATCTGTAGCTCTTCAGTTTCTCTGTGGCTTAGCTATTTGAAAAACCACTTTGCCTTTTTTTAGGCACCACAGCAACTATGGTTAGTCAGGTTTTCTCAGGCTAAAACCTGTGCAGTGAGCTACATGCAGCTGGGAAGCAAAGGACTGACAGTAGCGTTCCCTTAACCTGGAATTCATTGGAGCCAAAATTTGACAGACACAAAATTTACTGATTCTCTGGTTGCGGTGCAAGCCTTGACTATTGGCTCAGCTTTCTGTTCACGGCTGGGTAGGACTCGGTCTTCTCAATACTTGTTTTTAATCTCTCTGTATGTTTTTAGAGTGTGTTCTGAAGGTCCAAAGCAAAAGAGCTAAATGCTCTGCCTTCCCAGAGTCTTGTCCTTCTCCTTACTCTTTCCTTAGTTGATTGCCACAGCTGAGGCTACCTTTATCTCATGACTGAAAAAAAGACTCTTCCTTAATATACTACAGGAAAGAGCACTGAAAATAAATCAGTAAATCAATAAGGCTAAAACGTCTTAGTATTGTTCAGACCACATCAAAATAAGGAGCCTGGGATGCTGAATAAAAATCTACTTCTGAAATAGGACTTGGAGGACATATCCTAGGTCTTAGCATGGGCATCTCTGTACTTTATGAGATTTTATGAGTTAAAAGGAATAGTTCCTTTCTGGAGTCTCTGAAACTCACAAACTCAGAGACTGGCGCCTGTGAAAATCCCTTTGGGATTTAGAAGTGCTTGGAGGTTGTCCTTTTTTAAAATTATTTTTTATTTTGTCCATGACATTTTGAAAGTTTTAGGTTTATCTTTTTGGGGGTTGGGGTGAGATGCAGAGATAGAGTAAGTTTTGGCATGTGGAGGACAGCAGCATGCCAAGAAATTTCTCCAGAGACATTTTCCCCACAGAGAGCCCTGCCAGTCATATGAGCAACACAGGCTTTACCTAGCAGCTTGGTGTCACCTCTCTTCTCCTCTCTGCTTTGGGTTAGCATAGTTCAGGAAAGCTTTGATCTAGACTAGCAGCAAGGTGTTGACAAGAAAGCTGATCTAATCACAGTTTCCAAGAGTTCTGTTTTTGATTCTTGGATCTGTCATGTCCATACACAGTCAGGGAAGTCATTTAGGGAGAAGTTTTCTGAAGCAGACACAGAGATAAAATATTCAGGTTTCATTGGCTATCATTGACAGCTGGAGACATACCTATTTTTTGCACCTCTGAAAATCTGATTCTACCTCTGTCTACTTCCCTATTTGGAAGATAGAGATGATAAGTAATTTTTAATTTCTGTGTCTTTTAACTTAACTTTCAAAATCTGAAGTAAAATGGTTGTTCTTTATTTTCAACACTGAAAAGCATAATGCTTCTCCTTGCCCTTCCCAGTTTTACCTTGAATCACCTAGACCATCTCAATGTTTTAAATATCTGTTTGTGTCTTAGATTTCGTCATCTATTTGAAGATATAATATACGACACCAAGCTCCAAGAAAACATTTCAGCATAGGAGCAGACCACAACACCAAATGACTTTTTCACCACACAGGTACTATGTAATCTTCACTGTCAATTTAAAATACTTAGGAGACAAAGTCCATGGTGACAGCCCTATTGCAGCTCACCCTTGCTCTCAGTTGGAAGTAAAAAGGTAGACTGAAAAAAAGAAGGTGGTCAGACATGGCCTATCTCTGTCATTTAAACCATGAGCCCATGCCTAATACACCTCCTTGTGACACTTAAAAATTACTTCCCATTTTATATCAGTTCATTCAAAGTAGAAAACCGTAAATGGAATTTTCAGGTTACCACATTTACCTTTTTTCTGCAAACTTACAAAGTCATGATTGATTTGAGGAGGCTGAATAAGAAGGGTAGGCTTATAAACGCAACTTTAACAGGCAACAGGGTAAAACAAATGCATGCCCTGTAAAACAATTTATTTATTTAAAGGGATCACAGAACTAATGACAGGGAGCACCATGCTGCCTAACAGTTCTGCTCATTGCCTGAAGCTTTATCCCCATGCAGTCCCACTGACATCTGCTTGTGGAGTAAGATTCTGATTGGTGTGAACAAAGTGCAGAATCTGATCCTTCCTAATTAAGACATAAATAAGGAGGAGACACAGAGAACCTTTTCCTCCTGACACACAAATTTTCAGTGTCTCATGTTCTGTGCCATTGGGGCCAAATCTGTTAGCAACTCAGCAATGATGTGGCTGGCCAGCCCTGAGGACTGTTACTCATCAGATGGTACTTCTCTCCCTAGCTGATCCTTATTCTGGGAATTCAGTTTATCAGTCAGATGTTATAGAAAAAACATCCTAAGCCCTCATGATCTGTCAGATACACAATGTAATTCTCTGTTAGTACTTGTCTGTACATTTCTAACCTTCCCTGCTGCCTTTCTCCCTTTGGGTTTTTGGGTTTTTTTTGTGTGTCAGTTTTACATAATCTGCTATGGGACCTTTGAGACTTCTGCACCAATTAGAAATTCTGCCTCTCAATTGAATTAAGCACTTCCTAGCAGAGATTTCCTGATTATTTCATTTATAAAAGCCTTATTATGTTGGCAACTTTTGCCACTCAAGTGTCCCTAAAAAATTATACCACCATTTAGCATGATTCCCTGCTTGTCTCAGTCATAAACATCATGTTTTGTTGTTTTTTAGATGAACACTACTAATTCAAATCAAGTTTTTGTTGGACCGATATACTAAAGCATCATTTACAACAATAAACAACTACAACATTACTTTTGTTCATGGGCACTAGCCAGCACAACCTAGCTTTACCTTAATTATCTAGACTTTTTGTGGTTTTCCTTCACTCCCCAAAATGTAGGTAATGAGGTCCAGAGACTCCCAATCCGTTGCAGTCTTCCTTCATGGGAAGGAAAGAAGATTTCTATGCCTTCAACTGTGCCTCCCCATTTTCACCCCCATCTTGGCCTGCTCCCCAGCTCTGTGACTGAAAGACTTGATAATTCTTGTCTATCATAAAGACAGGCATTTTTCAATGGTTTGGGTAACAGGGAAATTTTTACTTTGCTGCTCAATAGTATGCTACAGCAAATACGTCAAGGGAAGCGCCCAAGTATTTCGAAGTTTACTTTGACTCATCTCTCAGCCAGTCAGCTAAAAGCTAACACTAAACAAGATAGCCTTTTGTTCCACTCCCCATCCGCAATCTTGATAACCTCGAGTGTTGATTCTCGGCTGGTTTCCATACAGAGACAATCTCAAGGATTTCAAAGGAATCAGTTCTGCTTTGTTTCCATGTAAAGAAGATCAGATTGATGCATACATACAGTAACACGGGACAGTACTTTGGTCCTTTAAAATCATAAAGTGATTCAGAAAGCTGCAAAATCCAAATACTATCTTGCTCATGGAGAAATAGAAAATGAAGGTAATGTTGCCTACACTAGTGGAAATCCCGAGGACAGCGTAGCATAACATTAACTCTAGAACACTATACCGGTGTTTCTTAAGGCAATTTTCCACCGTCTTGTCATAACTGTGTCTCTAATAGAAACAAGCTAATCTTCCTGAATAAAAATAAAAGCAGAAAGAACTGATCTAATTCTTCAGACAAAAAACAAGGGTGTTTTCCTGTGATTTTTTAACCCAGATTTCAAAGCAAAGTGGTCATATTAGCATTAGAATCCCTTAAAATGAAACAAACCGAATCAGCAGCCTACTGTCAAGAAAAAGCTAAGCCCCTGCTTCTGCCTTTCATCCCTGCTTTTCCGCTGGGAAAACCTACAGAGCAAGCAAAATTCTGGGTTTAGGGTACATCATTGTACTACACTTACTAAGATATCACAGAAATACAAGTTTGAATCTGACTTCCCAAACTGCGCCTGTGAATTGCAGCTATGTGTAGAGCTCGCTGTTCCCTTTGGCTGCAGAAGCAGAGGATATGCTCTCAAGAAGGAAGCTTTCCTTCCCCAACCAGAAATATGTTAGTTGGTCAATGCTGTGGGTAGGGAACCTGCCTGCAGTTTCAATCATCTGTGAGGCAAACGGACTGACGTGGTCCCACACTGTACATGCACTGCCCCGCACGGTTTCTCAGCTCCTTCTCTCTGTGAATTTTGGCCATTGAGAGGGGAAAAAAAAACAAAGAAGGGTGGTCCTAGAGTGAAGATAATGCTCATAAAGTGGCAATAGAAAGAAAAGAAAATGTTTTCTGTGTAAACTGCTTGATGAGTTCAGAGCCTGGGGTGTTTTGTGCCGAGCTCGAAAAACAGAAGCGGGCACTGGTGAGGAGCTATAACATCCTCATCTTGCACTCCTGGCTGTTCAGTACAAATCAAGCTGTCTTGGCCAGTATCTAAATACTTCAGAAATAAAACATAATTTCTAACATGTCTTCACAGTAGTTTTGGATAATTTTAGAGTTGCTATAACCTCAGGAAGAACTCTGAATGCTTTAGTTTGCATTATTCACAATTTTATTTGCACTCAGGAGTATAAAGCATTAAACACAAAGACCAAACACAAAA
The DNA here is from genome assembly GCA_008711295.1 of Anarhynchus alexandrinus. Taxonomy (NCBI): domain Eukaryota; kingdom Metazoa; phylum Chordata; class Aves; order Charadriiformes; family Charadriidae; genus Anarhynchus; species Anarhynchus alexandrinus. The sequence continues at coordinate 269,541 of VUYV01000410.1, read as the reverse complement.
TGTAGGCTTAGAGAGTAAAAATTGACTCTGACTATTATCTGTAATTCTTGGGGAAAGGCTAAAGAGGGAAAAGGTTGTTTTAAATAAGTTATGTTTAATAAAAAAAATCCCATTCTTTTAGGTCCACGACTTCTCAGTAAACCTATGCCTTCAACCTGGAGGACGGATCGATTCTCTGAGAGAAAAATCAGATAAATATTCATAGCATTGGTTATGAAATTCTTACAGAAGCAAATTAAGCAAGTTGGCAATTAACTTGCTGTCCTCAGTAAAGCACTTGCTCCGGGGAACTGCTGGGCTAATCCAATACTCAATTGATTAACATATTAGTAGCTGCTAAATGTCCTTTCTCAAAGGACTGGGACTTTCTGTATACGTACCCAGTCTGGAACGGACATGTGCACGAACTTAGCATCGCAGCTTCAGTAATGAGAGGACAAGTCTGGGAAAGAAACCAGCTTTGTTCTCATCTGTTCTGAAGATTTAATACGTCCACTTGTGATTTTGAGAATTCACTCGTGGGAATTGACCACCTGCAGTAAATACAGGTTACATTTACATCTCTGGAAATTCATTGGTTTGTGCTCAGAAAATATAGCTATAAATTTATTAACATGTTGTCTGTAGCAGTCACCAAACAGACACATTTTATATGAAAATGCTGTCCTTTGAGGATAAAGCTTAGCAAGGTTAGACTGTATCTGTAAAGATAATAAACCAAATCGTGCTTTGTACAATAGTCATTCACTTCACATTTTCATCACGAAATGGAGCTGTGATCTGATGATCACAGACTTAAGAAGTAATAAAAAAATTATGAAAGTAAACATTTTTATAAGACAATCTATCTGGTTCAATGTTCTAGTCTACATATATACCTGAAAAATCTTAAACCCAAGGTTAGGTAACATGAAAAAAATAGATGTCATCACTGTTTCCCTTTCCCCTCCCCCCTTTTAAGGATGATAGAGAATATAGATATAGGATTTACTTTCTAAATTTAATTTTTAGTTTACACGAAAACTGTAGATGAAAACATTTTGGTTTACCCATTATGTTCCTTTGTAAACTTTGTCAAACTTTTCAGAAAGTTGCTATTTTTTAAAAAAAATTCCAAACCAGGCAGATTTTTCCTGCCTATGGTCTCTGTTAAAAAGAAATCATACAGTAGAAGGAAAATGGATAAACCTGTATTTCTATACCATTACCGCTTTCCCTCTGATACCAGTTTAAAAGTCCCTTTGTATATTTTTAACTTCTTTTTTCCTCTCTTTTGGGTTTTTGTTCCACCCACTGCACTAGTTAGTTTATGCATCAGAATTTCTCTGTTATCTAAAAGATCTAAACATCTGCGCTTTCTTTTTTTTTTCCAACTTTATACTGGAAAGGAGTTATTTACTCAACTAAATGTTACGTCGCCAAATGCTTATACGAGACCTAAACGATAGGTCTGATTTCACTCTTCCCCTGAATACAATGTTTGTAATTATTCCAAAATAACTGTCATTAGCCATGTGGAAAGAGCAGAGTAAATGTATATACACCGCTGCTTTCCCACTCAGCATCTAACTGCATCTATCTGTAGAGTTCTGCAGTTTGCAGTCCTTGACTATGAAGGCAGCACCAGAAAACACAACATATTGCAGTGAGACGAAAAGAAACTGTATGCTGTACATCAGCCAGGAGTGAACGGTTGAATTATTAATTAAGTTCAACTCTGGTGGCAGGAACACAAAAGAAAGGGAGAAACATAAACAATAGTCTTTCTTTTACATAACTTTCATTGTTAATACTTGATGTTAGCCTCCATCTACAAAGCAACTTTCATGCGTGTTTCCTTTTTCTTATCTTGAATTATGAACTCGTTAATGCATTTGAAAATTAAAAAGCCATCTCTCAACAGAGGGAGACAGTGCAAGTCACTGGCTTGAAGAAACATCTGGCTTAGGTCCATGTACGAAAAGACCTTGTTTTAGGCACTCGAACACTGAGTGTACAAGTCCATCCACGGCTTTACAATCCTCACCTGCCCTCTATAGTTTGGAACAAGGTTTCACAGTGCAGTGGGCTGAGTAGCACGAGATGTGAATTTGCAAGCAGCTTTGTGTGACTGTGGAGACGCTGTTCAGCCATTTGGAGCATATTTCTAAACGAATGCCTGTCGTATGGAAATACAAATGAACCTTTCAGGCAAGAAAAACTGATGATAAAATTTGGCAGATTTTTCTTTGATGGTGCATAAGCCACTGGAATGTATATTATTTCTAATGCATAATGAAGAGTGCAATTTTTAAGCATCTAACAGATAAAATAAGATTTATAATGTCAATTCCAAGTCTGAGTTTGTTTCAGAGGAGCTGTACTTCAAACTCTTGTGAACATCATCCACCTCACTATAAATTCCTTCCTAGAATTATTTGCAGCCAGAAGGATTTGTGCATGTCAGGTCATTTATTCTTAATGAATATGAATAGTTCGTTTTGCGCCCATTCATTTCCACTGTTAGTGAGGCCTTTTGGCTTTCCATGCTCTTTTGGTCTGTGTTAAGTATTATTTACCACTTGCATATCTAAATGCATCTGTGTGCTTTCTCTGGGTCACTTCTGAGTTTTCATGTGGTTACGACAATTTTCAGCATATGAGTCACTCCAAGAAGTACAGTGTGTGCACTGGAGGCAAGTCAGGGAAGGACAGCTGCAACTGATACGAGAGGAAGATACCAATTCTCATGACACTAAATGAACTAATATGGGGACTGTTCAGTTAATTACATAAAGATAAACAGAAAACAGCCAACATATGCAAAGATTAAGGCATCAGGCATGGTCCATCTCACTGAAAACAGGGTTACCATGGCTCGGTCTGGGATTTCCAGTGTTTGCTGGAAGTCGAGGCCTGTCGGGAGGACTCTGCGTATGCAAACATGTTCAGCACTTGGGCTGCAGAGCCAGCGTTTCCTGGAAGCATCCAACTCACTCCACTTTTATGTAAGCTGAGTTGCCAAACTCATGTGGATGTATATGACAGCAGCGGATATTTGGCAGCTAGGGAAAAGTTACTGCTCTGACACAACCACTGTGCACTTCAGTAATTAAGTGAAAACTTCAAAGTCTTCCAGGGAAAAAGGTCTTGGGAAACTCAGATATGTGAAATGCTACTTGGGAAAAGAGTAATCCCGTGTGAAGAAAGCAGTGTTAGAGGGAAGTATGTACAGAGCACTTTCCCCTTTTTCAATACATGCGATTATTCTGCTGCAACAGAAGTCACTTTGTATATATCTATGCTGGTCACACAGAGGTGGTGTGAAACACTGAGCCTTGCTTGTCCACACTGATTAGCTGGTCGCCTTTTTTGTTCCCTCCCTTGCAAAGGCTGGAAAGGTTTCTGATAACAGCTCGCCCTCAGGACTGCTTCCAAGGCTGTGTGGAGACTGTGAGATTGGCTCCCTCTACCACAATATCCACAATCCTTCAACACTATCGGGGCAGCCTTTGAACCCTCAAAGCTCCCGTGCTCCCTTGTGCCACAGCCCAGAGGTATGCAATATGTGTAGCCATTTTTTTGTGCTGTAACACCACTGCTCTGGTGGCCTGCAACCTGCAACACAGTTCTCAACGTTCTCTCAGACAGCTTGAACTGGAAAAGCACACATTAAATAGTGCCTCGTGCTGCACAGCTGTCACACAGGGCCCAGAAGAGATACAGAGGTTGTGTTGCATGGACACAGGTATCAGCTGCAGAAGGCGGTGTCTCTGTGTGGATACATGGCAGTCGNTATCAGCTGCAGAAGGCGGTGTCTCTGTGTAATCCTTAAACTGCGTGGATACGTGGCAGTCCCACCACTCGGCCTCAGGGTCGGGGACTGCTTCCCGGCACCCTTTAGGGTGCTTTAGGCAGAGATGTGCACCTTCATACAGTTCACCTACACCACCAAACTAATTCTGAACAAAACTCTGACCAGCCGATGTCTGTACGGCTGAGCTCTCTTCCTGACCCAAACGTATGGCCCCTTTTCCATTCTGGGAATTGCCTGGGCTTAGGCTATCCCACAAACAGTATGCCAACATCATCAGGGAGAGCTGTACCGGGCAGTGCTGTTCCAGGCAGCACGTTAATGGCAAGAATAACATCACTGCGGTGTTCGTGCCCTGACCCTGCGGAGTTTGCCATGTATCCTGTGAGGGTATTTAGCAAACCAGTGCAGGTGTACTGCTAGGGAGAAGCCAGGAAATCCTGTGTGCTCGGTCTTTTTCAAAGCCAGCTGGTAGTTTTTATTCTATCTGCAGGTAGATGTGGGTGTGCAAATTGATTAAGTTAAAAAATTTCATTTAGCCTTTACCTCTGCCAGTGGTGTGTTATGTGGGATGCACTTGCCAGAGCAAATTACAGCTCTAACTCAGTCAGTCATTGTTGACAGATAAAATATTTGGAAACTTTACAATTGGAAAACCATCTGAAAAGTGTTGATTTGTACTTTCTTATTTTTAAATTTTACTTTGAATCTCTAAGAGCTAATGTTATCCTTGCAGCGGAGTGCTGCACAGATTTCACCATGTGACTGCATCAAGCTATTTCTGAGCCTGGGATATTCTCTCAAAGCATGATGGAAAATAATCTACCAGCTTATCATGATGTTGTGTGCAGATTCTGAACACTGAAAAATTATTTTAAGTGATATTAACAAAATGCAATAGAGAAAAAGGCAAGAATATAGCAAAGTCAATATTCTGTTTTAATTTTTGCAAAAAACTCAACATATTTTAAGGGTATTTGAACTGTCATACTAACAAGAAATTAAGCAGCTTTAAAATTCGAGACAGAAAAATACAAAGACATAGGGCAGGAAAGGGGCCCTAGGTAAACATACAGGATGTATTTTGTGGTGTTTTGCAAGAAAATCTTGATCATTTAATAACCTTCCTACATAGCATTGATAAAAATCTTCACCTGAATTATCTTTGTATAGGATAGAGAAATACAAAATCTCTCTTCATCAGTGTACCATATATTACTAGTAGTCATAACAACCATGTGAGCTTTCACTCTGTAACAGTTATGAATATTGCTGTTATGATGATTTCCTTAAATCATGTGACTTCGGGCTACCCAGTTGACAGCCATTTCTGTATGATCTATAACCTAATAATTTTCAGTATTTCTTCTGTAATTGATGTTTTTTATGTATTCTTCCCTATATTTTTCACAGAACAACTGCTACAAGTAATCTATTGTATCTCAGTATAAAATTTGTCCTGATCTTGCTATGGTTCTACAAATAGGTACTTCTCATATAGATGTAGTCACAGTGCCTCCATCTGCTTTTATGTTTTCTCATTTCACAGTGGATTAAGTACAGGTGGCATTTCTCTAGATTATAATAATTAATCATCCAGGTTATGGATGATATGACAGGTTTAGAAATTGTCCTGGATATTATCGTTATTCACACACAGTATTTTATAAATAAATGTTCATAGATGTTCCCTATAGAGAGAGGTCTGATGCCATTTATTTACCATATGAGGTTTAGTTCTCAATTAGCTCACTTTTTAGGGTACCATTCCACACTAAAAAGCCTTCAGAAGCAGAACTAATGTATGGTCTTGTATTTACTTCCATTCTCTTTCCCTGTTCATTCATATTTACCAGTTTTCTTGGCGATATTCTGAACCAGAAATTCTGTAGTTCAAAATCACACACTTTTTGGAGTTATTTTTTTGAAAATAAGTTTCATTGGTCTGAGATGAATACACAGCAGTAGATTTGCTTTGGAATGGAAGTGCTGTACCTGTTTTTTGCTTCGCTCTAGGGGACACAGGCCAATTACAGTATGCTCACCCTCTTTCTATACATATATTCTTGTCAGCTGGATAATGAGAGACCCATCTTTAAAAGTTCATGTAACGTGTAAACTAAAGAAACAGTTATTGACAGCCTTATTCTTCAGCACCTTGTGCAATGGGAACTTTGCTACAGACAGGAGTGAGGGCGGAACTTGGCTGGATCACTCTGTCACTATTAACAGGAGAGAGACACTCAGAAACTCAGGTCCACTCCCTCCACACATGATGACAGAAACACTGATTACATGACTGGAAAAATAAAACAGAGAATTCTTTTCTTTTCTAAAATACCTATTTTCTAAATAGCCACCACTGAGGGAGGACTAAAAAATGTTACACCTTTCTGAGTTCTGGATGTTTCCTACATTGTTGAAGAGCAGCTGTGTTTTCCTGATTCCATGCATGAATCAACAGTTATTTACTTCATACCTCCACCCCACTGGAGTTTTTCAGAACTAATCTCTGGTCTTTTAAGATATTTTTATTGTAATATTAGCACTGTGACATGCTCTCACATTTACTTGGTACATTAGGGGTTCTCTAGCACAGCGGCTGCTCTGGTCCAAATTTCTTCCCTGCCTGCAGAGGCCTATACCCACTTTTGAGATTTATAGTTCAGCCCTTTTGAAAAGAAAATTCTCTGTTACTTAACTTGCCTGTCACTACTTGAATTAGGTCTCATCCTAACAATTAATAAAATCACTAATTCTTAAAAGAATATCTCTTAAGCAATCTCATCAGTTGTCACGAAGGACAAATCACAATTTTCCTATCACCATCATTAGGCTTTGCCTATTATTAAAAAGAAAATGCATAGGGTTTGGGCTGGTTTTTTTTTTTGGTTGGGTCTTTGTTTCTTTTTTTTCCCCCCTAAAAGTTGTACTGATGCTGAAGTATTCTGTTCTAATTAGGAAATATTTTGTCAGTACATTTGCACTAAAGACAGTGTGTTCCACACAGTGTTTTCTGTGTCTTGAAATAACAGTCGGTAGATAACAAAACAGCAATGAAAAAAAATTAAAAAAACTGAAGAATATTTTAAAAGACATGTATTTTTGCAGAAGAGTGCAATACCATCAACCAATCTTTATACTCTACATAAAAGGACATCAAGTTCTACTCTACACCAGTTCAAAAGTTAAAAATACACTATACAGCTCCATTTTATTAACCTTTAACTACATGATATGTATCTATCTTTATATTTTTAGAAGAAAAGATTCAAGTTCTTTTTCAACATCCCCATCGTTTCTGAATAATATAGATGGATGTAAATGGCCGTAGATGCAGCCCTGGTGCCAGATGAGTCATGCAAAGAGCATCTGTGGAGGAGGTGAAACAGAAGCTTCACCCACTTGGCATCTTCCCAGCCTGAGGAGAGCTCCAGCCAGCCTGTGTCTACTTGCATGAGTGCCACAGGGAATAGCACCCCGATGGCACAACACAGGCATGTTAATCCTATGGCTTCCTAGAGGCCACCAGAAGCAGTTGTGGAAGACAGCGCCTACCAGTGGACCGTTAGTTGTCTAGTTGTTGTCCAGATTTCCTATCATTTGCCACCAAAGAGTGTTACTAAAGAAAAAAAAAAAAAAAAAAAAAGACATCCATGAAAAACCCCCTCCACCTCCAAGAAAAATAAACAACAAAGCCAAAACCCAGACGGGAATCATAGCAAATTCTGGATTGTAGAACTGGATTTTCTCCTCTAGAGCTGAAGAGAAAATTATCATAGCCACCTTCCACAGGTCTGAAATACGATCTTTCCTTCAGGAATAATGTGCTTTCCTCAAGACCAGATGTAAATCCCTCTTAAAATATTTTGATTTCGGATCCACAAAAATGAAGCCAACAACAGCCTCTTCTGTGTTCACCACTCTTCTCATGAAAACTCATCTTGTATTGCCCCATCCTTTATCAAACTATTGGGAAAGCATTGGAGGCGTACCCAAATGAGTTACAGAGCTGGAGTCCTTCCTTAACTCCCACTCTAACATAGCCTGTGGTGTACTCTGGTCTTCTCACTTGTAACTGAGGCTATGACAGAGTTGCTGTCTTGTTGTTAAATCCAGTGTCATTCCACTCTTAAGGCTATGCAAAACTAAGTAAAAACATTTTCAAGCACTATATTTGAATACATAGTGATAATGGGAACAGGGATCAGTCTTTCAATAGGAGAGATTACAGCTTGCATTCAGATGTCAATAAGTTAAAGGTAACTGGCTAAAAGAATATTCAAAATATTTGGCATAGCCAATTTGGTTTGAGTATTCTTCCTTCTGAACCAGATGGAACCGGCAAAGCGCTTAAGTATGGACAGAAAGGACAGAAGTTCTGAAGATACTCATCACTGAGACAGGGCAATGTCTGCTTCAGTGACCACAATCTCAGGACAGTTTTCAAAAGTAGAGTGATGCACTTTGGAGTCTTCCCTTGTGATTTTTCATTCTGGATTATTACACAGCTTTGGCCGACTCTTGATTCTGGTTAGAATAAAGTCTGAGGTGAAACCTCACTGCAAACTCAGATAATATTGGGTGAACATTCTGCGTATTGGGTCTGTGAGAGGAAAAAAGGAGCAGACAAAGGATAGATAAAAACATAGATGGGAGGGGAAGAGATAAGTGAAGGAAAAGGTAAGAAATAGAAAGGAAAGGAGGAAAGTAGAGACTGCAGAGACAAAGCTTCATCAATGACTGGGCTGCAACTAGCAGAGTCCATCGTGGGCAATTCTGGCATTGCCATAAACACAGATAAGGTTCAGAGTGTTTGTTTAACTTACTTTCCCATGTGCCCAACACTTTCCAGGCTCTCAGCAGAGCTTACTGCCTCCAGTGCTGTGCCACACTAACCTTGTGATGTTGCTTCTAGATGGAAACTGGCTCATTTTCAATTGTGTCATAGAATGAGCAGTTGAAATTTCAGTCTGTCTGAACGAGTGACAAACCCATAGCTAACATCCAACTTTTATCCTCTGTTTAGNTCTCCTCTCCTGAAAAGCATACCCACTTCAGTATCAGCATATAAGTGATTGTTGGTATTTTGCCATTCTATTTTGCCAGACAGTCACGGCTCTGAGCTTGGCTGCATAGTTCACAAAAAGAAAAAAAAAAAGAAGATAATCAGGCATTTCTTGTATCAGACATAACACGTAACAAAATTTATTATACAGTGCATCTCAAACCAGAGACAGCCAGTCACCGTTTTACAATCTAAAGTCCTCCAGACCACAGCATTTTGAAAAATGTCTTCAAAATGTCTTCAACACTTCTCTGAATTTAGTGTTATCCTGGCTCAAGATGAATTTTTCTGGCTGTGTTTCCATTGTACCGAAGAGAGTGGATAGTTTTAAGAAAGTAATTGAAATTGCAATGCCTAAAGGTTATTTTAAGCTTTTTAATCTGACTGCCTGCTACACAATTAGGTGCAGTTAACATGCAAATGTTGATTAATCGTACCGCAAACACAGTAATACAAGCAGTTTCTGAAAATAGGTTGGTTGGTTTGTTTGTTTTCCCCCCAGTACTCCCTTGTTAATTTTCAGACATGCTCAACAGCAGAAGACAGGCCACGAAAACTCTGTTCAACAGCAGAAACCCAGTTCTGGAGGTGACTGCCCAACTTGAATTGAGCGCTGTGTTGGAATATTTTAGTCAACAGAGAAATGGGAAAACAGGAAAAATGCAGCCCAGTATACTACAGAGAGGGCATTCAGTATCTCACATTGAATGACACAATTTTAGAAACTTGGTTGTTGTTTGTTTTTACTTGAAACTCAGAAGACCTTTCTCAGGTCTTTCTCAGGTCAGATGGCATCATCCTGTTAACAAACTGGCCTGTGATGGACACTCAAAGCTGCTGCATGAGTAGATTCGTAAATTCAGTTGAAAAATGACAAACTTTAGATTGAGGGAGACAAAACTGCACTGCTGTTATTCCCTCAGTCTAAAACTAGCTTACAGACCTTTGTCCAGGTGTTGATTTGAACCCCTTTACCCTCATTTCTCCAGTGTTTATTTTTCAGTTAATTTTATGCAGACACACACTTTCAAATGCATTTGAAATTAAGGACTCAGGCAAAAAAAAATCTAACAAGTAAGACATTATATTACAGTTCAAAGTTGCACGGTGGTCTGACTGCAGCTCCTAGTTTGACTATTTCAGTGAATATGACAATTAGAAAAATTCAATTTATGAAGAAATATTATGAAATGTATATTTTTATTTAATGCCATTACTGTGTTTAATTTAACAGAGAAAGCAAATTTTCTTAATTATTTTTCTTTCAACACCTTTCAGATCTCCATGTATTCATACAGCAGTCATCTTTACAGAAAATGTTTTTCCATCTGAATCATTCTCCAATTTGAAAACACATGCAGTGCTTTTAATGCATATTTGCTGCCAGCTGTACCAAATTCTCCAATTATTTATTTTTTATCATTGAGACATGTTTAATATAAGGATCAATAATGCAGCTTCTCCGCACCAAACGGTGGAGAAAATGTGGCTTCATCAACACCTCCACTACCAAAATGGAGTAGTGTTGTGCTCAAAAGAGAAGCAGCAAGACAAACCAGTGCAGGTGCTGCTAAGTAAACCTTTTGATGTGGCCTGAAATCAGCCTCTGTATTTGGCTGCCTCCATTTTTCATTCTGTGTTTGGGAAGACCTAAGGAGCCTGTGCTAAGCTCAGGAGGTGCTGGATGTTGTTTCCAAATCTCTGTTTGGCCCCATCTGGAGCTCTAAGCAACTCCATGATCTGCTTTTTGAGAAGTATTTGGAATAAATATGCAGGATATTTACCCCAGAAGACTGTTGGTAGATGTAAATGTACCAGGGCAAACTCACCCCTTACATCATCCTGAAGTGATTAGTCAACAGAGGACTGTGGCCCAGTGGGTCCAAGGCAACTGCCACTTCAGGGTTAGAGTGCTTGAGCTTCTCTCCTGTCAAAGTCCATCCTGGATGTAGTTTCTGGAGGACAAGACTGGTAATTTTTTACCTTGGCATATTTACAATGGCAACCAAAATGCCTTGCCACTCAAGACAAAATGAGGAAAAGGGGGTAAAATTTAGAAAATCTCCATTTGGCTTTGATAGGGCTGTAACTCTACTACAGATTCCGGTTCTGGTTTTGCCACTTCATCTCTCTGCCATTGTGTTAAGTGTCTAGTGTAAATGATTCATAGCTGAATATCATAGCTGAATAGCTGGCAGTGTAGTAAATATAAAGTTTTCTCTCTCCATCTTTAAAGTATGTGCATTTCTGTGGTAGTACTCTACAAGCAGAATAAAATAAATTCAGCCTGTGGGATCTAAAAACATGCCTGTTGACTGAGGTTTTAAATCATATTAGGTATCACTGTCTGTACAATGTTGCCACAAAGTAGAATATCTTACAAGCCCTACTTTGACACTTTTCATTTCAATGTAATAATCTAATCTGTAAACTGCAGTTATAAATTAGTGATATTCTACATAAATGGAGGTAATTTAGAGAAGTACACCGATTGCATACAGGAAAAAATATCTGTGATGAGCCTGATATTTCCTACTTTGAAAGAATAAACTGTCGTACTTTAAAGATGAATTTTACTCTTCTTATTTAAGCATAAAACAGCATCAATAGCTTTAATAAATTTTATTTTAAAAAGGGAAGGCTCTGATGGAAGCAACAATGTTTTATATAATGACCTTTCTACAGAAAATGATGAATTCTCAAGAATATTAATGCATGTTCTTTTACTTATTTAGGCTTATTTTATCAAGGTAAAGGACTGAGAAAAAGACAATGTCATGACTGAATAATTCATGCATTCTGGCTTCATATAAACGAAACAAAAAGGTGAGTGAAAAGACCAGAACCAGGGAATTGATTGGTAAAATTTGGCTGTGTATGGCTATATGGTACAAAAACGTGATCCAGGTTTCATGTGTGACTCCAAGCTCTACCATGTAGTATGGTACATGAACCAAAACATCCCATCTGACAAACAATAAATATTGGGGGTTTAAAAATCAGATCCAGATTCATCAGGCCAATTCTTATTTGAGTCACAGTAATTTTAATATGCTAATGAAATTAATTTACTGACGGAATGTTGTTAACTTGATGTATTTCCTTTGCTACTGGTATCTTGTCTGTGTGCCTATTCCTTCCACAGCACAGCCAGCAGGAATTCAGGGTAAACACTCATTACCACAGCAAAGTGCCAAGACAAACTGAGAAAATAATTAGTATCAGGCAAAACACAGACAATCTTCAGACCCTGTACATTCAAAGAACAGCCTCCAGCTTTGTACGAATTATTTCAGGATTAAAGCATCTACTTGTTCCAATAGAAATAAAGAACACAACAAGGAATGAGGTTACGAGTCCCTGCAGAGAACCAGCACCTGCTCCCAACTGCTGGAGCACAAGAAACAGGAAAACGATGTTTATTTAAATCACTAGGATGAGACTGAATTGTGGCTAAGCTTCTAAATGTTATTCTAATGATTTAATACGAATCTCTTCATCAGTCTGGCTTGCACAATCAGGACATTTAAAAACAATGAAAAGACTGGAATGCAAAGAAACTGTTTTGGCTCAGGTGCACTGAATACTGAAATGGGTAGATGGTCATCTGGGACCCCCCTGGTCTCCCTGAAGCACAACAGCCCTTCACTGAGACGTGCTCTGATGTAGCAGTCTGTAAAGCCCTTGGTTGCAGTGGTACCTACATGGCTGCACAAACGCCTAGAACAACAGTTCTCCTGCTTTGACAGTATAAATTCCACCCTATAGGCCTTTTTCCTTTACAGGCTGTGAATGCTGATCAAGATTTAACTGGTTACCTTGAGAAGGGTAATCGATTGTTTACCAGCCTAGCAAATACGTCCTGGTATATCTATTTGGCAGTCTTAAAATTTTTCCTTCCCTTTTGCCACTAGATCATTACTTCTGGCATGATTTCCTCCAGAATTAATTCTTTCAGTAATTTCCAAAATATTGGCATAAAGATCAGGTGCTTTAAAGCAACAAACATGCCTTTTTGGCTCATAGTCTTGATATAGAGACGCACTTCCACTGGGATTTCTGGACTAACAGTCAACCTTCCTGGAATACAGATGACTGACTAGAGGAATTATCTTCAGTAGCTATCCAGGTCCTTTTATTGGAGTCTGGATATTAGAACATAATTGTTCTGATTAATAATCAAATCTGACCTTCCCCAACATGTGACTTCCTTAAATTCAAGAGAGGTTCATTTTCACCATCTGAACATCTTTACATTCCCATTGTGTTTCTAACAGTTTTTAAAGACTCTGTCTACCTAATTACCAACTAGTAAGTGGAAATTTTCATCTTGTATGATCATTATGAAGTAAAACTAAACCAGAGAAGGCTGAGGGGAGACCTTATTACTGCGTACAAGTATCTAAAGGGTGGGTTGAAGAAGGGTGGGGCCAGACTCTTTTCAGTGGTTCCCAGTGACAGGACGAGGGACAATAAGCACAAGTTGGAACATAGGAAGTTCTGTTCAAATACACAGAAAAACTTCTTTACAGTGCGGGTGACAGAGCACTGGCAGAGGCTGCCCAGGGGGGTGGTGGAGTCCCCTTCTCTGGAGGTTTTCAAGACCCGCCTGGATGCAGTCCTGAGTAATGTGCTCTAAGCAATCCTGCTTTAGCAGGGGAGTTGGACTAGATGATCTCTAGAGGTCCCTTCCAACTCTGAAAATTCCGTGATTCCACGATTCCGTGATTCCTTCTCTCATATTCTCCACAAAATCTTGCATTCTTGCTGAAGGGATTATATTCCGCGTAATAAAATGAAAAAAACCCACCATCTTGCAAGGAATCTTTCTACACATTGTAGAATGCTTTACAGAGATTATTTCATTCTTTTTTACAGGGCCAGTATGTAGTAGAGAAAAAAATGTGAAACTGAAGTAAAAAAAAATAACTTGACTTACCTAAAATACCAGCCTCCTAAAGCCAAAGACACAACCCAGCTCACAGTGAAGTACCCAAAACAACCATAACAACATTTTACAAGTCATGCTAGGAATTTAACAGGTGGTGAATCTCCTTGTCCTAGTTTGAGGTAAAACAGAACCAATTTTCTGTTCAGCAAGGGCATCTTCTAACTACTGAAATTAACAGCATATTGTGCAGAAACTGTTCACTCTCAGAGTTGCTGCTGCAACATGGAAGTTGACATTATGCTTTCCCAGTCTCGCATCTAGCAAGCTTGAGCTTTGATTTAGTCTGCTCTCATATCTTCATTGTTTTTCTTTCATACGCCCTTTAAAACTGACCTCTGCATCAAAATCTGTCTCTGACTGGGCCTTGTCTTGTTTTCTAGGAGGCTGAAGAGCTAGACTGAGAACAGGGAAAGAGAAAGGCCTCAGCGCTTTTGACATTCCTAAAGTTAGGAGAGGCCACCCCTATAGTCTGGAATCACAGAGTTATGGATGGAGACAAGGAATGGAAGTGTCCTGCAGAGGTCACCTGGTCCTGTCCAGGGCATCTGGATAGATGTCTGCCCAACCTGTTCTTACAAAACTTCAATCACAGAATCTCTGCAGTTTCCTCACAAAAAGCTTTCCGCTGCTTTGCTCTGGGTTTTTTTGCTCTGCTTTTCCCAGTGTGTCATATGAATGTCCTTTGCTGCAGTTTAGGCCTATCATGTCTAATCAGGTCCCCAAGACTACTTGGAACAGTGTATCTCCTCTACCCTATCCCCCCTCCCCCATTCTTCTACATATTTCAGAACACTTCATATATTTTCTCTCAATCTTCTCTTCCCTACGTTAAACAATCCCACTTCCTTCCATTTTTTCCTCATATTTAAGCTTTTTTCATAACTCAAATGTCTTTTGTCCACTGTTTTCTTCCACTCAAGGTGTATTCTGGTTTGTGATCTGCTACATTTGTGAATTGCCATTAATGTATTCCCATTTTTAAAATAAGATCATTATTTGAGTTTTGAAAGGTAGCCCACTATGTTAGTGTTTTCTTAACTTTCCTGCAGAAACCCACAACTTTGACCAAGCAATATGATTGGAAGATTTTCAACCTAACACGAGCGCTAAACGATAACAGTAAAATAGCTACAAAAAGACTGCTAAATGCCCTGCTTTGGAGCATTGCTCCTTTTGGCAGTGTCTGTGGCAGGGCACACATGTTAGTGAATGCTCCAGCTGCTTTGTGCTATGTAGAGATGATCAGAAATTCAGTGAAACAGTTTGTCCCCATAGGACAATGCAGTTTGATTGAAAATGAAACATTTCACTGGAACACACCGATTGACATTTTCAATCTAATCATATCACAATAATGTTGCTGTTTCAGTAAAGGAAAATATATAAGTCTGACAATATAAGTATTTCAAGTTGACTATTGATTAATATTTGTATTGCCTTAATATTGCAAAAAACCCACAGCGTATAATTTAATTTGTCTGAACAATGAACATGAACAGATTTTATCCTCCTGAAACTTCATTGTTCAGCATAATCATCATCATCTGATATTCTCAACATCAAATGCTCCATGAGTCATAAATTTTAATATTTGAAAGGTTTTGCTTCACTGGAGCTTTACTTTCTGTTCCAATTTAAATTGGAACAAATATTTTTGTAGTGTCTGTATTATCCACAGAATGGAAATTCTAGTTTCCAACCACCTCAAATACTATGCTTTCATAAGCATCTCATTAGAAAAATCTTTATATTGCCTCTTGAAGGTTTAGTGTCAGTTACAAGGCTTGATATACATTTTTTTTCACAATCACTGTGCATTATTAATTCAATGTACATCCAAATACATTTCTACATTTCTGAAATTCATCTTTTTATCTCTGGAGATGGTTGTGATGCTATGAGTATTTGTTATTTCGACCACATGTTTGTCACCAAAGCTATTGCCATTACAGAACAGTCCACGCCAAGCTAAGCCTGGGCTGCCATATGGCCGCACCCTCCCTGCATGTCAGCAACAGCATTCATGCAGTTGCAACATAAACCCAGTTAAGGTGTTGATTTTATTCCCTTTTTATTGTTGTTGGGCTACTTTTCAGCCACTTGAACTACCTGAACAAGCTGACTGTGTAGTTGCATGAGACAATACCTGGTGTTACCATTTGTGTGTTTACTATTCCTATCAAACACATCCAGTCTGGCATGTAAGCTCTTCCCCCATGAAACAACTGAGCCAACGCCCCAGAAATCAAATGTGTCCTAAATACCAGGGAAGCTAGTCAAGTTTTGTTCTCATTAAAATTTGCAGTAAATTTATTCTATGGAAATAAAACTATAAGTACACTTCCCTTTTCAACAGTCTATCTTAATGAAATGTAGATAAAAAGTGAGTTGTCAGCATTCTCTCATCTGCCACAGGAGTGGCTGTCAATCTGCTTCCTTTCCCATCAGTCTGATCATTTGTACTTTGTCACACGTAGAGCATCATCTATTCAGACATAAGCAACTCCAGATTTACATTCACAATTCGCATTGTGTGGTTGTACCAGTAGTTTCCCAGTCACTTCCTCAACACTCATTCCTTCTTAGATCAGAGCTACGTTCAGCCTGGCTCTACATCAGCCAAATCTCAGCTTACTCCCTGTCCCCTCTTGAGTTTTCTTCCTGATTGCTCCTGTCTTTTTTCATAACCATTTTATTGAAGATCTAATTTGTGCAAGTTGCCTGAGCTCTGTGGATGCTTAAGCTACATCAATGAACCTACTCCTCAGCTTGACTATAGGCACATAGCTGAAACAAGTCCAGAGTGCTCAGCAGCTCGCGGGGCAATCCCTTCGGCACTGCAATTAATACCTAATATGACTGTTGTGTATCAGTAATTGTGGAGGGGAATAAATGAGGGGGCTCTTTCTTGCAGCCCTCATGTACCAACCTTGCCCTAAAGCCATTGCAGGGAATCCAACATGCAAAGCAGCACAGTACTAAGAGCCCTTGCACCAGTACTGAAAAGTGTTCCAACATCCATCTGTGATTATCCAACTTTTTCATATAATGCAACAGAGTAAGATATATATTGGTTCTTTCCCTTATAACCTGAGGGGAAATTGGCATTCTTAGGTTGATCCTTGGACTAGATGATCTTAAAGGTCCTTTCCAACCTAGACGAATCTATGATTCTATGATTTATTATAGTAATTTATGTCAGTCACGTATGCATTTAAACCAATAAAATATCCTGCCAAATATTCCTACAAAGCCAAAGTAGTGTTCCTGAGGAGTGATAAAAGATTGTTTTAAACACATATATAATATATACTTTTTAAACAAAGCCTTAGCTGAAGAATCCACATACTCCTTTTGATGTTATATAATGACTGAGAGTTAAATATAATGATACTTGGCTCTATCAGTGTTTGTTATTAAGCCCCTTACCCAAGGCTTATAACTTGACAAAATTTACATTGGACTGGAGCCTGACACAACATATTAGCTCAAATGTAAAGAACTTGTTTGGGTTTGGTGGGGATGGGTGGGGGAATTGTTTCTTGAAAACAGAGATTTTTTAAAAGTTGGTTGTGATCAGTAAAAATTCACATTTAGATTTCTTGGAACTTTTTCATTCTAGAAGAGAATCAACTAAACATTATGATGCTTATCTCAATTTTCTAACATACTACTTTTAACTCAGAGCTAGTATTTAGTGCCTGCTGTTTTTCAAAACATATCTGACATCAGAGAAGTCTCACCATTCAAAACAACGCAAAATAAATTGTTAAAAACAAGTTTACAGATTGATATATCCTACTTTGCCATAAAACGTAAAATCTCTTAATCATTGAAAAGACACTTTAGAATATATCGGGTGAAATTCTAGGTGTTTACATTTTTCATTGTTTGATTTTCCTATCATTTATGGCACATAAAGCAAATTGTTAGCAGTACTAGTGTTTTCTGATAGCTTTTCTTTGTTTTGTCAGTTCTCATTGTGCAGGATCAAAAGAACATCTGTTACAGTGACTCAGTGTCTAAGGGCTAAATCCATTCCAACATGCAAAATTCAAGTAAACAAGGCCAACACAGGAGGGCTTCCCTATAATCTAGGGGAAGAAACTTATTTCTTCATTGCTTGGATACAAGTGACCCATGAATTTAATTCCTACAGAAAGAATCTCACCACTGAGTCTCTTCTCTCAGGTTTTGCTATTCCCAAAGTCTCCACCACGCTTTTGTTATGGTTGCCATGATGGTCAACACTGTAGGAACTGGGCTTGAAATCTCCAGAGTTCGCAGTACCAGCTGCTTGGATGGAGCATGTGCACCTGGAGAGTATCATCTGCTATTTTTTTTGCATGGAGAGGGACTTTATAAAGCACTCAAAGGCAGTTTTGCTATTGTAGGTAATTTATACACAACCAGTCACCTGCCAATTCTATAAATATTGTTTGCTCATATTTACCCTCTTTACCTGCTTTATCAGAAAAATCCTTACTTGCATAGACAAACTCAGTGATTACTTATGTGAATGGCAACGAGGAGTTGGAGTTTTATAAACTACTACCACCATGAATTATTATTATTTATATTAACTTCTGGCTGCACCTAGGTAGATATTTTGGTGTATTATCTCATGTGCCCACGGACTCTTCCCCCTCGTCACCTGTACAGGCACCTTTCCAATGCACCACCTACTCCCCCATTTGATGTACAAGAAAAAGCTGAGAGAAAAGGCTGGGTTTGTTCAGCCTGAGCTAATCTAATTTCTCTCTTCAGCTATCTAGCAGGTCATTATAGAGAAGACTGAGTCAGATTCTTCTCAGATGTGCATGGTGAAAGGATGGGAAATGGACATAAGTTGCAGCATGTGAAATTCCTGTTAGATATATTTGGAAAAAAAAAATCTTCACTGAGGGTGATTAAATGCTGAAAATTATTGTTTTCCAGTAATAATTTACTGTCTGTTTGTTACTAGCACATTTATTTTGTTAGGGTAGAAGATGCTGATAAACTTCATTAAACATACATTTGCTTGAGAAGAAGCAGGTAGGTGTTTTCCTAGTAAGCACAACTATAAAACAACAGAACCTATGATCTATACCTCTGTTTTTGAGAAGAAAAGATGCAATTTTTCTTGATTAGATGGAGCTTAACACAGGAAGCTGGAAGTACTTGCTGCAGTGCATCGCAACTGCAGCAATGTAGCCAAGACGTGATGGAAGCAAGAATAAATGAGGAGGGATCACTGAGAGCCAGAACGGGTCATTGTCTAACCAGGGAAAGATGCCATATCACTCCGCTTGTTGATAGAGTTATACAACTGCTTCATGTCCTGCAATAGTCCAGAGAATTTGTGAACTCTGGGTTGAACAGACCAAGCAGGGACAAGCACTTCCTCCAAAGGGTACTGCTATGCGGCCGTAATTCTTCTCTACGTTTTCCCTGCCCACCCCACCAATGTAATGCAATTTGCCCAGGCTCAGCTCACCCAGTTCTTTCAGTTCATGAACTGATTTTAACAAAGCAGTAAAGACAGCAGTGTGATAGGAGAAGGTGTGCAGTGGCTACATAAGGGCTACATAATAGATTACATAGTTGTGTTTTTATTTAAAATGAACAAATAGATCCTTAACACAGCAAAACTTTCACTGATTTGTTAGCAAACAACACATATGCATGTTTCTCTGAGTGACTCTTTTGTTTACTTAATGAAAACAGAATCCGAACTTTTTATTCTAGTCCGGTATTTCTTTGATTTAGTTGCAAAAATGAGCTTCAAGGTTNATAGTAACTGTCAAGAGGAGAACTCGGAGTGCCTTTAGATAAGCATGCTAACGCACTCATGTTTTCTTCCAAATAACTTCTTTAAATTGTGCCTTAGGGGACAACTACTTTTAAAAAACAACAAAAAAAAAAAGTTCTTCTGACATCCAGCAAATTCTAAATTTATAACAGTTGTTTAAAAACTAAAAAAAATCTAATTGGTTCTGTCTTGATAGATGATACACAATAACACCCTACACTGCAAGATGGAACACATATACTATACAGAAGAATTTGAGCACTAAGTAGACCATGTTTAAACTACTGTATCCAAAAATTATACATTTCCTGTTCCAGTTGGGTTCAGAACTAGCTGTATGGTACGAAGGCATGCCAGAAGTGATAGAGCATTACAAAAACAACAGTAAGAACAACAAAATTTGCCAGACCCCAAATCCATCTGAATGGATAGACACCATAGATCCCATGAACTACTTAGCTGCAACTCCCCTTTCGTGAGTTTGTACTTGGAAGAGCTAACCACAAAAGGTGTTCATGTTGCTCTTTTCTACAGGCAAAGGAAACATACCCCAGCTTCACCCTAGGAGATTTCTCTACAGCATTTTAAACCACTGGTCATCCACTACTAACATCACCTATGCACCTTAGCTTTGCTTTTCCTGCTTGGTGATGCTTTTACGTTCTCCCAGACCAGTATATACCATTTTCCATGTTCTGCATCATAGTGTCAAGGTTGACCTCACAGCTCAAATATAACCAAATACGAGTTCGTGAGATGCAAAGACTAAGTATGGAGAATTACACCTCAAATCAGAATGTTTGGAAGTCTATCAGCATGCACGTTTTCTGATCATAATTGCAGAAACACCCTTGAAAAGTGATATGAAGACAATATATTTACTGTTTATCTACTAATATCTTCGGTCCTATTCTGGGAACTGTATGGAGATATCTGCAGAATGCCTGTGCTCCTCTTACATGTTTCTGTGACATGTAGGAACATTTCTAATGAGTTTTATTGCTATCATTTTTCACTTCACTAAAGCACACCTTAATGTAGAAATCTTTCAGGGCACAAGAGCAGACACAGCTCACAAACATTCCTGCTGCACTGGAGACCCATTTGTGAACCACGTTTTCCATTCCCCAAAACAAGTTGGATGGTTGGAAGTTCTGCAAAGGGTTGCATAGGAATGAGTGAATTACGTTCTGAAAATGAAGAGGAGTTCAAGAAACTGAAGGGGACAGACTCTTCTCTGGGAAGAGAGCAGAAGGTGATCCTCTTAGAATGTAATTTGTTCCTATCCTGAATATCTGTAGAATGAACTCACAGTGTAGGGTCCCTGTTGGTAACATCTTTTATGCTCTGGGCTATAGTAGGTTCCCCCTCCCTACCCAGACAACGTGAATATGCTCTGGCAGCTGAGAAGAGAGCCTTCTAGCTTAGACACATTCCCGTCTTCTGCCCATCAACCTCCTTAAAGTATTGTGTACCATACAAAATACACAAAAATGTGGTTTCATCTATTGCATGCATTAAAGAATGTCTTATGCTTTTCCACAACTCATTTTCTTTACTTATACCCCTCCTACTTCTACTGTTCTTCGAGCCTCTGTTCCAACTCATATATACCTGAGGAACAACCCACTCAATCTCAAAACATCCTACTCAGTAGTACAATCTGTTATTACTGCCCTGAACCAAGCAGAGATTTTCCACTATTCTCTTGTGCATGCCTGGAATGGCTGCATTGTTATCTCCTGATCAGAGGTATAAACTGGGCACAGCAGAAGACTAGGTTTGAAATCTACTCTCAAGCCTTAATTTATGTAGAGTGGTCTGCAAGGTCACTGTTTCCAAGCCAAAATGCAGTTCCCTGATACAGAGTAATTTATTAGGCTGTTCAGATATAATGAAAGAACTGTTTTCAAAAAGTCAAAGGTTACTTTTAATGCCTATTTTCTCAGCATGGGCATAGCTAGTATAAAGTCTTACATGTTATAACTTTTTATAAAAAAAGCTAACATTTGTATGACAGTGGTGAGATGATAGAGGACAAGGAGATTGTAAAAAGATGTATCAATGTAAATATTTTGTCTTTTTTTTTTTGTTATTTGTTTCAACTGTGTTAAGCCTGCTGCATTCTACAGATTCAGCCATGCAGAATATTACCCAGGAGACACATACCAAATCAGTCTCTTCATATTTTCCTTGGAGGCTCTAGTTTGAAGTGTATGAATTTCTTTTGCCACCCCAAAATACCTCCTGTGCATCTTTATCAAAGTGCTTTAAAGGGATATCAGAAACATCCTGGGAAGATTCTAGAACCAGCAATATTCAGCATACCCTGAACAAAACTTCAGCAGGATGGTGAAGGCATGTGGATATCAAGTTTCTTCATGTAGAGTCAATGGGTAGTGGTTGAACTGTCTAGAAGGCGATTGGGACAGTTAGGTGGTCAGATCTGCTTGAATCACCTGATGGAGCCCATTTGAATCTGGTACATACTCGGGTAACTAAGGAATCCTCTTCTTAACTTCATCCTTTGAGTTAGACACTGTACATTCCCTTCACTGGCTAGAAATGTGTCTCTTCACTCTCCCCCAGCCCCCATGAACACTGGTCTCATGCTGTTTCTTTGGCACCTCTTCCCACCAAAAATATATCTGTGGTAAAATAAATCTGTGATTTGGATTGTGGTAGACCACAAAACAGGAAACCGATGGCGGAAAGAGCTGCTTTCCATGCCTGGGAGGTTTTATGTATATGGAAATCAGGATATTTGCATACATCTTCCCCAGAGCTTTCTATAGGATGGAAACAGAACTGCTGACGTGCTAAACTTAGCAAAGCACATTCTTGTTTTAAAGCTAGGACATTATAAGGTAGGAGAAGGGTTTGGTTTACATTTTCACTACCTGAGTTTATTCTGAAGAGCTTAACAGCAAACATGAAA
Organism: Anarhynchus alexandrinus; assembly: GCA_008711295.1. Classification (NCBI taxonomy): domain Eukaryota; kingdom Metazoa; phylum Chordata; class Aves; order Charadriiformes; family Charadriidae; genus Anarhynchus; species Anarhynchus alexandrinus. The sequence continues at coordinate 246,997 of VUYV01000410.1, read as the reverse complement.
TCCCAGGCTATTGCTGCAGTTCTTTAACATCCTTATTTGATAGAAATGCATTTGAACAACATTTTCAATGATTAATATAGCCACATTATGCCTCTTTCGTCTTAGAGGATGCTGATATATTTTAATTAGGTCAACATATTAAGAAGGGGTTAGATCTGTAATAAATCATTTCATGATTTTTGCATTAGGCAGCAGTCAGTTATTTTTAGAGGTCTGAAAAATTTTATAGAGGTTTTTATTATACTAGAAGTTTTCTGAGGGTGAAAGGGAATATAACTCATTCTCCAAGAACACAGTGTAAATTCCATTTTGCTCCAGGCCCAATACTGTGAGAAAAAAATTAGGTTCAAAACATTACCTACTGGACTCATACATATGCGATGCAGGCAACAGATTACATGAGCACAGCTGAATCCTTCTGTCAGCAAAATAAGTTTATTTTCAAGTACTGCCAAAAGATCATCCACCTTAGTTTTCTGTCTGCAGATAGCCATGACAGGACAACCATATTTTGGCACGTAAGCGTTGATATTCAGAAATGCAGCTTCCCTTTATCTTAGTGCGATCAGGAGCCTCTCAGCACTTTGAATGTGAGTACGCTTATGAAAACGTCAAAACAGAGATGAGAACGTGTCTAACTTTAGAACCTTGCATATGCAGTTTTGTCCTTCACTTAGCAGACAGCTCGCAGCAGTTTTAGATGGTATCACCATTTACATTTCTGTTCCTCCCCTTAAAATAAAAGGCCAACGCCTTTTTGAGGTTCATGCTGTGATAAAAAAACACTAATAAAAGAATCTATTCAAAATAACACCGCCAACGCAGAAAGATTTCCCTCCATCACAGCAATTTGTATTTCCATATATAAAGCCAAGTTCTGCTATTTTTAATCTACTGCTCGGAAGCCATACTAGGCATTAAGCAAGCAAGCACCATGGTTCCATGAGCCAGATTTTTTACATTAGTGTGGATCTGTCAAAACAACGCTGAATCTATTCCTCCAGCAGAAACACCCTTCCGAAACGTGGCCCAACAAAGGCTGCAGTTGATTGTCTGATTCCACTTTGGCAAACTCATCTTGCCTCTTGCGAATCCCATAATATGCTACTTAATTGGGAGAGAAAAAAAAAATTATTGAACATTGACCAACAGTCAGTTTGCCAAAAATTATTTCAAAGATGATTTAGAGCATGTTAGCATATAACATTATAAATAAAAGTGTCTAAAATTCCACTTCTTATTTCTGTTTTTTTCTATAGTACTCATCTGTTTTAAGTGATGGATCTCTGCGGACTGGTTGGAGTTGAGCTATTTATGAACAATCAAAAGTGGGGAAACAACAGCATTCCCTGAGCACATGCTACTCTGTTCTAGGACTGCAGATGGTGTACAACAACACAACACCCAAGCTGATTATGGTGACCCACCTTATTCCGGACTTTCATATATTTACGTGACATGAAGATCTATCAGTTCAAGAAATCTTTGAGATTATAGTTATGGAAACGCTTTTCTGAAAGAGTTTCTCTAGGTTCTGGTTCACATTTTCTGTTTCCCAAAGTTATAAAAATCTGAACTCTGATTCATCTAAAGGCATCTGAAGACGTAAAAAATATTTATCACTATTTAAAGATGCTGTTATAATACCTCTTTATAAAACTAAATTAAATTTCACCACAGTGCTCAGCTTTTATTTGTTTGTATTTTTGTATAAGAATATCAGTTTAAGAATATTTTCCCAGATATGCCTGGTTTGGAGGTGATTAGAAGCTATCAGACTATATTATGACTGTGAGAGTTCAATTTTCATCCTGTTTTACACAGTGGGAGATCATTGTCTTGAAGGGAAAATCTGGTTTCATTGGAGTCAACGCAGAGACCTGAACACAAGGAGAGAGATTTCAAAAGGTCTGAGTTCCTGTAATTCTGTAAGCCAGCAGGGACAGCCACAGGGTGTCTGTCTCACTGATCAGACCACTCTCTGCGTTGTGAACAATTTCAGTTTGACTTCTGGTACTAGGAGTTTCAAAGGCCAGTTTGACAGTCACAGATGCTGAAGACACCATAACCAGGGCCCTGCCTGAGTAGGGTGCACCCCATCACGGCTGTATAAATGCAGCATTTTTGCTCTTGTGACTCTTCGGGGATCTTGTATGAGTTTTCTGTAATATTCCTATAAGTCTTTAACCAATGGAAAGAGGTGTCAAGAAAACAAATTTTTCAGATTGCTCTGTTACCTAGGAAGGTAAATTCATATCGACTGCGTGATGCACAGCCAGGGTGGACACCTGTGCTTGTTCTGCAACTGGAGTTACTGCAAATATACACACTTCTTGCCCCTTTCTGAGAAGTATCTAACCCATTTCCAGTCCTCTCACTCCTTGGCCTTCTTGGGCTGTGGGATTCAGGACACATACATGCTGCTAGTGATTCTTCCCATTCTTGATCAGTTTTGTGACTTCGAACAAAAACTCTCTTTCTCTTCTCTTCTCTCTCCTTCCCTCATTTAGAAAAAAGAAAATACAGGATGAGCTTTATTTGTTACCTGCCTTTATGAAATATATTGGCTTCTTCAGCCAGATTCCTGTGGTTGGAAAATCATAGAATCTTAGAATGCTTTGGGTTGGAAGGGACCTTTAAAGGACATCTAGTCCAACCCCCCTGCAATAAGCAGGAGCATCCTCAATGAGATCAGGTTGCTCAGAGCCCCATCTAAGCTGACCTTGAATGTTTCCAGGGATGGCACATCTACCAGTTTTCTGGGGAACCTGTGCCAGTGTTTCACCACCCTCATCATAAAAAATGTCTTCCTTACATCTAGTCTGAATTTACCCTCCTTTAGTTTAAAACCATTACCCCTTGTACTATTGCTAAAAAATCTGTGAGCAGACTTTGAAAACTCAGAAATCCTTGAGGTTCTGATACAGAAACTATCAAATTAATTTACATGCAGCACCAGCATCCTTATTTGGCAAAGACTCAATATTTAATGGAATTGAATAGTTTAAACAATGTAATTAAATTAAGGTTCGTCATGGAAAAGTGCTCAACACAGCAACAACTCAGCGGAAGTGGGTAATTGTTTTGAAAAATTCACTCACCAGCAAGAAAACCCTCTTCCACATTCTCCACTTAGCCTCGCCTGGTATCACATGAAACTGTGACATTTACAGAGGTAGGTCCAGAATTGTGCTAGAAAAAAACTGAACTGGCAAGCAAGCTTGAAGGTCATGACTTGTAATGCCCACATCCCTTCTGCTGCATATGATCCCCTCTACAATGATGACAAAAAATATTAAGAACCACTGTTTGGCTCTGAACCACTAGTTTTGATATTTTAATTTGGCATCTGAATTCTCTGTCGGCTTTATTGTGGCTATGCTCAGCTTCACGAAGTTGAAAGAGATTTTCAATTTCTTAAAGAAAAAACAAAAACAAAACAAATGCAATTTTCGTGCCAGGCGGATTTTTCCCCACTGAGTTCCCACAGCTCTAATTTTAAATACTACAATATATCCCTGCAGAAATTTTATGGATTATTCTATTAAACCAATTCAAAAGTGGTGATGAATGATGCCCTGTGCAGCCATCCTCACCCCCTATAAAGAATTTTGCACTGCTGTCGTCTGTCTCCCTCCTGCAAAAACTCTTTGGCTACAGCATGCTGTGATCAAGTTCCCCTCTCTCCTTCATTCTGTGCTTGGAAAGTCATGCAGACGTAGCAGCTTTTTCAACACACACAGCAGATATGAACCCCTGCTTTTCACCACGAAGGCTGCCCTGGCTTTACAGCTGTTTGTCTCAAACATACAGTCCTATGCATAAACCTTTGTTATGGCAACAGTACTTTTTGAAACTGAAACTAATGGCCGAAATTATCTGGCTTGAGCCTAATGAACATGCTAATCTGCTTCTAGGCTCTAAAACTTTTTTTTAGAGTTTATTTGTCCAAGCACTATGGAGGTCAAAGGGAAAATTAACTAATCCTTGGAGAACTGAACCCTACAAGACTTCTACTGCTTGTTCTCTAATCTTCTCCTCACCCACTCCAGAAAAACCCACAAGTATCCTGTCTTCATTAGGACAGCCATATAAAATACTCACTATTCAGGCAGGCACTGGGTGAATTCTCAAAAGCTAAGGCAGACAAATATTTTTGTGCTATTGCTGCAGCCTCACAGAGCAGTGGTTCTTCAAGCAAAACAAAACAACAACTTCAATTGCAGTGAATGTAAGGCCAGGCCATGGGAAAGTTTAACTGCCTGGAAAGCAGACAAACTAAACTCTTTGAAGCCAACCAAACTCATGTTAAAAATAAAAAAAAAATAAAAAAAATCTATAGTATAAAAACAACTCTTGCAAGTCTGGGAAGTACAGTAAAGGCAATCGTCCCTCCTCCCCTGTCCTGGGGCTCTCCTGCAATGCCCTAGGTTCCCAGCCAGACCCCCCATGTCTCCAGATATTGGCAGCCTCCAAAATTCTGTCTCATAGGTCTGCATGGTTTTGTTTAATACTACCTGTGTTTTGCAATGTTCATCTGACCGTTTGGACCTCTATTAAAGTCTAGTGGTAGGCATCAGATTCAAATATGCAGTCAAGGAGCCTACAGTCCCCAAACAGATCCAAATATCAATGTTCCCTAAACAAAATGCTGGATAGCAAACCAGGAATAGACATGCTCCTTTTAAACCATAGATACTGAAGAAAGCTCCCTCCTGCCCATCCCTCCCCACCGAGAACACAGAGAGAGCATTAGACCTGCAGTGAGAAAAAGCTGTGAGCAACACTTCCGTCACCATTCTTCAAAAAACTGATCACAGTTTCTGCCTGGCTGCCTATTAAGGGCTGGAGACTTCTAGTTCCCCATTAGAGATTCAAGTGTTTCCTTTTTAGGTGAAAAATATCAGAAGGCATGACTCTAGATGGCATAATCTCAAAAGAAGATTGCAGAATACCAGAGGTATCTGGGTATACCTTTACCCTCAAGAGAGCGATAAATGTTGGTGTCCATGATGTCCATTACTTGTTGCCTCAGCGACAACATGTAGGATATTTCCTACATGGACTATTTACCTGTGCATACTTGGGCTTTAAATTTATTCATTAATTTATTAATTATTCATTATCTGATCTTGGAAGACTATGATAATATGCTTTGACCCCAAATTTGGAAATAATACTAAATTCCTGAAGGACCTTCTCATGCTTTATATATATTACAATTTCTTGAACATCCATATATTTAGAATATGGTCTCAAACAAAGTCCCATCCTTCTATCATAAACCTGAAGTGGATACAAATTGAGGCTTTGAAAATTAAAGGGGAGAAGTTACAGTTACCTGAGATATGTTGACAGAGAAAAATCATAATGGAGTTTATGTGGAATCTGGAATCTTAATACTAGAGAAAAAAGCTAGAAAAGCTAGGACTACGTTTTCCAAAGCTGGACACAAACCAGAGGCTTTGGGAAAAATTGTGGAGACGTGTTCAGCCTACATTTTTTCAGCCCCTTAGGACAGTGTCTAACAATTCTATTTTTAAAAGCTTAGACAAGATCTTTATATAGACAGGGGACAGTCTGGCTACTTGAAGAAGCTTCAACTGGATCAGAAGGTAGCACCTCATACTCAGAAACCTTATGTTACCTCTACCATGTTTCCAAGACAGTTATGGGTAAGGATAATAAGAAAAACTGATGTTTTTCTTCAGTCTTTTGGAGCCTTTTCACCACACTGAAAAGAAACTCTAATCCCCTTCCATTCCTGCAAAATGCATAGCTAGTCACTAAGACAGTAGGGATCATTTTCATCTTTATTTCAGCAACAGATCGCATTTTTAACTCTAATATCTTAAACAAGCCACTAGCAAAGATCTGCACCCTTCTTTTAGATGATGCAGGCAGAGAAGGTTGAAACCTGGTATATGACTTACATATCAGCCTAATTTCTTGGTCATGACAGTACATTGATATGTTCAGCAAAAATATCTGTTCATTTTTATTAGCAACTGAGCAGGCAGGTTATCTGACTACGGTACTGAAATATGTTACTGATCTTGCAGGAAGGTCCATGAAGTTTGGAGTTACACTATCCATTTGTGGAAATTTGATAAAACCAGCTTCCTGATCCTCAATATAATGCAGTTTCAGAATAATATGAGCACCTTGAAAATGTTCAAATTGCACTATACAACACAAAACATGATTCTGCAGTTGGGTGTCTATCTTCCTTGTTTTGTTGTTGGGTTTTTTTTTTACATCACATGGATGCTACATAAGGTCAAATTTCTTTAGGACTTTGGTTTATGTTGCAGCAAAGATAAGTGTACACTTCTATCTACATGTTATATCTACATGTTAAGGGGCAGACAGAGGGTAACTAGACCACAATTTGAAAATCACTAATGTGGAGCGATTGGTCTGATCCCTCAATTCTAATACCATCAGTGGCTGCAAACAGGGTTTTACATAGAAGGCACACACAGTATTTCTAAGTAGCCCTTTATTACCACTGTTCTGTATGGTATTGGAAAGCAAGAATTCATTATAAAAAGGAGAGAAGGAATAACTCATACTTTCAAGAAACCTGGTTTTAAACAGGTTAGGGCTGTAACCCCTTTCCCATCAACCTAATAAAGGTTTCTTGCCTCCCTCCATTCTGTAGCTCCTTATCTGTCCCACTACCCTTCTCATGTTTCAGCACTTATCACCCTTCACATCTCATCAGTCTCACAGGTCTATCCTTTACTAGTTTGCCACGTGGAGGAGCCTGCCTACTTCTGGACACAGGTTTACATTTTCAGACCTGCCCATCACACCGGTTTGGCTGCTGGCTGTAGTGCTGTGCAGTGATCTAGCAGCTTTTTAGAAGTTTGACAGTGCAAACACCCACCGTATATGCATATAGCATCCCTCTGGTGAACATGCTGTGAGGTTCAGTGAGGCCCATGTCAATCACTCTGTCTGCAACACAGATCTCACTCACATATCAGCTGTTCTGGAACAGCAAAGAGACTGTCTTGGAAAGCACCTATCAACAAAACTGAATAGAAGAGCTGATAAAAAGGAATGGAAAATTCCACGTGAGTTTTTGTTGAAATTTCATTTTCAGCTAACCTTTCAAAATGTAGTAAAAAGTAATTACACAGGCACAGTATGTATAAATTTTCCAGCCAATTCTAAACAGGTTCTCACAGGACTGGTATTTGCCTTATACCTGCAGGAAATATTTCTGTTCTAAGTGTGTTTCTATCTATCTACTTTGCCTATGGGGTAGAACTAAAAATAGTTATCAAAGACAGTTTGTTATGGTAAAATTGATTGCTTCAGACTTATTCCTGAGTGTTCACCATTTTTTGCTCTTCTTTTCCCAATAAAAGTAATTCAGTTACCTCTCCATTGTTCATTCACTAGACAATTCTATGCAAAACAACTTTGTGAAAAGACCTCATCTACAAGATCTTGATCTTTGAGGTGAAGCCCTCACTATGACATAAAAAAGCTGAAGAGACCAGTTTGTACAAGAGCATGCATAACTTTCAGCTAAAACCTTAAACTATGATTCTGTCTGAAAACTGAGGGTGCATCTTAACCATTGACAACAGCATTGTCTGGAGTCACCAAAGCCAGTATTAAAAATGATAGTGCAGATAGCAAAAGCAGCCTAATTTCAACAACAGATTCATCTGGAGCAAGGCTATAAATGAGTCAGCAGTGAACTCCATATTCTTGCTATGAGCTTGCTTGCTTGCTTCTCAAGTATCTGTCAAAGAACATCTACGTACAATACAATGCAATTACCTGAGATTACAATTTTCACGCGACCATGATTTCCTCCCATGTCACTCATTTATTCCTCTGCCTTGATATTCAGCATTGACATAAAATCAAAGCAAGAAATGTTCTCACTGGTGTAAATGTATAGTCTTATAGCACTTATAGTCTGTATAGCACTTCAAACCACTGTAATTTTCTACTTTCAGGAGCCCCACGTTTTAAGACCTCTATTTTCTAGTGGAAGATCTCCAAACACTTTCTCATTCAATAAAACATGCTTCAACAAAGAATGGAGCACAGCTTGAGCCAGCTTTCCATCAGTTTTGCTTGTAATTGTTTAAGAAATTATCATGTGGTAAATATTAAGCATCCACTTTTGCTCTTAAAATCAAACCAAATCATCTTGAAGACATTTTCTTGGCTCAAGAAAGTTTAGGCCACCAAGTGTGTTCTGGGTTAGGAGCACAGACTATAAAATGGCCTTTAATTCAGCAGGAATGGTAAAGACCAATGCCATTAAACAGTACAGTCCATCAAGCATTTTTCTTGTATTAATCCTCTGGCAAAAGAGCAACTGTATTACTCAGAACTGAACTAATGCTGTGTTTATTAGGTTTTGTTTCAGATTCAGGTATACATTAATAGTGAAAGTTCATTGAAAAGCTTAATTTTAGAGAGATATTCACGGATATACTATCTGGAATATATAAAAAAAAATACTGAGAATCATACACTTGGAAAAAGGTGTGATTTCAATAGTTCTGGAACTGTTTGCAATATTGCAAAGTATTTGTCATAGGAAACTGGAAACATACTCCTCCACATGGATCTCTTACAAGGTGAGACACATAGGTTCATATGCCTCAACTGAGGACGGAGCAGGGAAGGAAGTCCCAGCTTCAACTGGTCAAAATTAAATGAGCTCTTGAGTTTATTCACTTTCTTATTGGAAGTTGGATGTCTTCCATTCAAATAAAATATTTTTTCCTAATGAATGTTTGAAGGAGATAATGCGGTTTGCCAGCTTTACAATTTTTGTACCTTTCTTGCTAATCTGTACAATATTTGAAAGATCGCTGTGATAGTGAAAAGGACTTAAAAAAAAGGAGTGCTACTCCAGTAGGAAAATATAGATCCAAGTCAAACAGCAGGGCAACATGATTAAATATGGTATGATTGACAATTGCTTTCATGGAAGAATAATAACAGAAGTAATTTTTGTATGGAACTTTTAAAATATTTATCTGAAATCTGAGTTTCACATGTGTGTAAGGAGATATTGTAAATTTGCCCCAGCTTCAACATGGACAACATAGAATCATGAATGATTAGAGTTGGAAGGGACCTTAAAGATTGTGTAGTTCCAACCCCCCTGCCATGGGCAGGGACACCTCCCACTAGACCAGGTTGCTCAAAGCCCCATCCAACCTGGCCCGGAACACCTCCAGGGATGGGGCTTCTCTAACTTCTCTAAGCAACCTCTTCCAGTGTCTCACCATCCTCAGAGTAAAGAATTTCTTCCTAATATCTAATCTAAATCTACCCTCTTTCAGTTTAAAACCATTAGCCCTCGTCCTATCACTACATTCCCTGATAAAGAGTCTCTCCCCAAGACCCTTCCCTCCATAATTTTATATGGAAAAAGAATTAAGGACATTAATTTTTCAAATCATTTTTGATCTTTCTCAGTTCAGGAAGTATATTCTTACAGATAATGATTTGCAAAGTATCTTATAAAGACAGGGAAACTGAGATATCAGATAAAAATGTGCACCCTCCCACAAAGTGATTGCCACAGCCTGATTTTTAAGTTCCTATCCCAAACAGCCAACTACAGTCTTGGTTCAATTCCCGTCATAAGAAACATCTTATTGTGTCAGATCAATGATCTATTTACATCCAATGTTCTCCCTCTGACAGTAACAATAGGAGATGCTATTTAGGAAGAACATATGAGCCTCATTGCTGCCAGTAGTCCGTTCCCTCATACTTCCCCAGGAGTATGATTAGGGATGTTAAAGGGAAAATTCCTTTTGGACATATTGTCCAGGATTTTCTCTCATTTCTTTACAGACTTTAAAAAAAAAGTTGTTCTAAGTTACGCTTTATAATGTATGTGTCATTACAGAGCTGTTTTTAGACAACCTTGCATACATATATATACACACATATTTTTATATCTATACATGTGTTTATACATGCAGTACATCCTGAAGAGACCTCCACTGTATCCACATATCTAGGAATGATATATTAGAAAAACAAGTAATTTGTTCTTTGGCCATTTTCCATTGTAAGCACCATGCTACTTAAAGCAGAGAGAGCAGAATTTTTTTAAAAGGTGCATAACATTTCACAGGTACTGCTGCCTCCAGCAAGATATCAATCACTTTTAGGATAATAAAAGGGCATGTGTCACAACTGGCACTTCTTCATTTGAATGTCTTTGAAATGAGATCTGAAACTGTACTGCTGCTTTAGTGGTTGCAATTCCCAACTTGACAAGGCAGCTGAAAATAAACCCTTTAAGAGCAGTGATTAGTACATACTCTTTTTTTATCAACATATTTTCAAGGTCACTCAAACGTTTACAAGTATGCTTTTCTTATTTCTTGAAGTGAAAAGTCCATTTCCAAGGCTATCACCTAGATTTAGAGGATTGTCTCTGAGGAAAAATACAGGGAGGAAGGAAAATGTTAAGTGTTGAACTAAAAGAGATAAAGAGTTTCTATATCTGACAGAGTTTTTGCCTGGGAGCATGTAAAATCTATGGCTAATTTTCTTTTACTTTGCATGAATAATCTTGTTTCGAAATGAAAAGAAGTCTTGGCACTGCAAGATGTTTCCTTAGACTTCCCTTTTTAGTACCTACACATCTCATTTTTTTTTTTTCCAGCAGAACTCTCTTTTAATGGGAACAAACACTAATAACCCTACAGAAAATTTCTCTCGCAATAATTTAACTAACTATACAACTACAATGAAAGCTGTATATAGAAAACACACCAGAAAAGAAAACCATCAAAAGATCACAGAGAAACTGCTCAGGAGCTCTTCTAGCAGATTCACTGAGAAACGTACATGAACAGGCAGAAAAAGCATCATAAGGCTCACTTAAAAAGGAGAAAATTCAGAAAGAGCCAGAAACCCCCTAGAGTCCCAAATTACCGATGTCCTTATTACCAGCAGGCATCAAGGGTTTATTAATCGTACTACTCTGTTCAAGCCAGATGACTTCTGCTTCTCAAGGTGAAGTTAGCTATTACAAGTGAATCTAATGGCTTTCTACCACCAAAAACCACATAGCTCCTTTTCTTACCACTTTATCCTCTAGTTCAAGCCAAGTGCTCAAGCCTGCTCCTTCCCTGGCACCCACTCTTGAACTGGTTGGCCCCTGTGGTGAACCAGTTCAGCTTGCTAATGTGTCAGAAAGCTAATCCAACGCAAAGAGAGTGAAGCCTTTGCTCTTGGTTTAGCAAGCTAAATCAGCTCACAGTGTGGCCAACCACATGCCAAAATCTGTGCAAAGACAGGGACAGGGCTGCACAGTAGGAGTGAGGGGAGTGGGAAATGGGGAAAGGCAGCAGCGAGCCATGAGGTTGGCCCAGCTGTAACACCTAATCACCTCCCCGGGGGCTTTAACTGTGGAGTTGCATATTTCAGTAAGGTCAGACCAAAGTGTATGAAAGTCATACATCACTTCCTTTACCATGACCTAGAATCACAATCAAGGCTGAAAAAAAAAGAGATTTTAAAATCATACATTCTTTTATTGGCCTTCTGAGAAAGCGCTTGTCATTCTAGCAGTTGTTTTTTTCCTACCAACATCAGGAATTAGCTAATAAACACACAAAACAAAACAAAGACAAGATTTTCACAAGCCTTGAGAAACCAGAGATTTTGTTGACCTTTTTCTTTTTTTTTTTTTTTTAGGATGAAGCTAAATATCATGAGACCTATGATAAAATACATAGTTTACAAGAATGCTCTTTCTGTTCTACATTGTCTTCCTTTAGATGAAGCGGGCCAAATATTTTTTGGTGCTGCCCTTACATCAGGCTGAAGAAAGTTTTACCTCCTATTATCATTTGGCCAGAACAGATGGTTCTGTAGAAAGTAGTTCAAAAGAGCACGAATAAGGTTTTGGGTTCTTCTCTCTTTGTTGCTTTTCATTTTTCCTCTCTTCTGCACAGCTGGCCTCATACAAGTCACATTAGTATACAAGCATATATTAATATACAATTATGATGAGTATACAGTAGAATTGCTCCTGATTTATAGCAAACAAATGAAAATGAAGGCTATATATTTCAGGGGAAATCAAATACTAGTGTGTTTTTCTTTTAAGATTGTCTTTTTTATAGCCTAGTGTCCAGATGGCGAATGATTGTTTGCTAGGCTTAACCGATGTTAGACAACAGCACTAGTTTTTAATTACATCTTTGAACACACAGTGTATTGAAGTGGAGGAAATGAGTTAAAGCTAAAAATTATTTATTGGATGAAGCATTTAGTATGAGACTACAGACAATTACAAGAATGTCTGCTTCTGGACTGAAACACAGAATTGCTCCATTAGTTCAGTGGCAGGGAGATGGTCTGAGAAGAGAGACAGCAGCAGTTGTCTCTCGCAGCACTCTTTCCTCTTTAATTAGTGAGATATCAAGCACAATTGTGTCGCTTCAGCGACTTTACCCTAAGTGAACCCTTGGTACTAGCAGTTAAGAAACTTTACCACTGAACACAATACATTTTGCATTGTAATTTACTAAATGGAAAATATATTTTAGAGCCAAGGATTTTAGAGCCAAGGAAACCTTGGAGTTTCTAGATTAAATTTTGTGTAGACACTCAGACAGATAGTGAAACTGAAGCTTCATGGTATTTTATGGTTTTCTGTATGTGAAATCTAGTTTTTAAAGTGGTTTTTCAAATTCATATATTTTAATTTCTGGTTTTGTAATGATTTGAGCACCTCTGGTTCTCAAAATCTGAGGCTGATTCAACAGTCAGGTTAAGGAATGCAAGATATCTGTGTAGCTGCAGACAGTAATACCATGCTATCTTGTTCATACAGCTGTTAAGGCTCCACTTCAAAATTGGTAAATAAATTATCCCCACTCCTTCTGTAGAAGGCTATTTTGGATGCAATGTCTAAAATCACTCTTATTTCCTGGCCACGTTTATTCACAGCCAGTTCATAAGCCGCATAATTTAAGATTAGATTTGGTTTCCTAATTCCATTTCATAAGTAGTGAAGATGCACAAGCACATGGACAAAGCAAATTTCAATAGTACTAGAGGCAAAAGCTTAAAGAACCAGGAACAACCCTTAAAGAACAAAATATACACTTAAAGAATCAATATACACAGCAAATACAGAGCATGAAGACAAGCAGTCAACAATTCAACTATGAATTTCATTTTCTTCCAAATATTCTTAGTAATTTTAGGAATGACTGAGTGAAACTAATCTTAGTTATTAAATCAGCCTCTCTAAATTAACATAAAGGTGAGCAAATGAACTTTGTTGTTGAAAATTTTTCCTGATATATTTTAGGTATATGGCTGGTAGATAGATATGTATAGAGGGAGATCCAAAAGAGAGTAGATGTCATCTGAACCCTTTTGAATGTCAGAGGGAGGAGGAGAGGTCTGGGTTGTAGACGTCCTCCCCCTTGAGTAGCTCACATGGAATATCTATTCCCTTGTACAACCAGGCAAGGTGCTTTATCCAACCCAGGGAAAAGGCATTTGTATTGATGGGAGTAAGGCCAAGCTTGTCCCAGTTGTCTTCTGTTTCAGAATAGGTTGGGAAAGAGAAGATTAAGAATTTGTTTATCATAATGGACTGGAAGCTGTACATCACTCCCTCCTCCAGGAGTGATTAATGGGCTCCGCTGACCTTGCCATACACACGCACAGGCACAACTGATCTCATCAGACCCATGGCACACACTCCCAGGGCATTGCGCAGGCAAGCATGACAGGGTCATCTCTCTCCTTCTTCCCCAGGGACTGAGTTGTTGATCTCTCCCTTTTTTTTTTTTTTTTTTAACATTAGATTTCTTTCTCTGCTTCTCAGTGGCTCGGTCAAGGAGAAATCTCCTCTTTTCAACAGTTCCCAACATCCTAAGCAGCCTGAGCTCAAAGTCAAGGTGGATAAGATTTCATCACTTTTCCTCTTTTAGTATGACATTGAGAGGAGCACTCGTTCCCAGCATCCCTTCTTCAGGGAGACTCAAGGGCTAAGGCGCTCTCTCTATTTTCTGCTCGTTGTGTGTTTGAGAGGAGAAGACTAGCTGATAAACAGGCATGCACACCATGGTGTTACAAAAGAAAAACATAAGCAAAAAATCACACTAATCAAAAAAATTCTGAAGGTTTTTTGTTTTTTTTTTCTCCATTTGTTATACACTGACTCAGTTTGCCCAGGTCTGTTTGATGTCCTCCCCTTTTAGAGACTATTTGTAGAGTTAAGGAAATGAAGAGGAGGTAGAGATGGAAATTCCCTTTTCTAAAAGATCATAAACTGGCTAATTATAGAAACTGTCATTTGGGCAAAGGAACTCCATCTTCCAGAGCAATTTTATAATGCATATCTATTCCAAACATTAACTTTTAGCTGCTATTAAAAAAAAAAAAAACACAACAAAACCAAACAACTTAATTACCTTTTAATTTATATGCTTTTTCTGATTAGTTATGTCCACTTTCTGATACCTGCAAGCTAGTGAGAATTCTGGTGGGAAAAAAACCATGCAGCAGCAGCAATGGGTCTGCACAGCAGGGAAGTGTGTCAAAGCAATATAAAGCAAAGAAAGCACTTAACCAACATTACCCAATACCAGGGGCTAACCAGAGTACCTTTTCAGGTACTGCTGTTTGTAGTCCTACTCCTGCTAACTCCAGGGCAGGAATATCCTTCCCTTATTCCCTGGAAACTAGGGAGAGCCATTAAGCAATAGCCCACACTTCCACATGTCAATGTAACAAACATTATTGGAGTTGTCACTAGAACACTTGATAATTTTATTTCCATATAATATACCCCTAACAGATTTGAGGATTACTTTCTCGTAGCTGTCACTGTACCAGTATGTCTGTGCCAAACACTGAAAAAATCATACTTCATATCCCAAAGAATCATAAGGTCATTGCTATATATAAAAAGTGGTAAAATTTAGAAACTTTATTTGCCATCTGTTTGTGCCATGTAAATGTGATTCCAAATTTTATTTTAAAATCATAAAGGCTAACAACTTCCATCATTAAAAGTAAATGCTGAGTTCCTCAAATAACGAAAAAACATGACTCTGGAAACAGACAGACCTTTAAGAAAATCCACACTGAATGTCAACAGAATAGTGAGTGTGGGACACACTGCTAAAGTGACTCACAGAAGAAATATTGCTGAGGTCCGTTTCGTTTCTGATCCTGGCTTCCTCCTGGCAAGCTCCAACGCACTTCTCCTCTGCCTCAGTTTATCTGGCTGCAATACGGAGAAGGTAGTCTGAGACTGATGAAAACTGATGTGGGCAGTGCAAAATGTCAGCAGTGCCTTTGGCACATCCTGGAGAAATAAAAGAACATGAAACCTTCTGCAGGGGACTTGCGGTCTAACTGAGGTGCAAGTCAAAGCGATCGATCAGCATACAGAGAACACTGTAAACTTGAATACACCAGATACAATGCAGGAACCATACTGTGGCATGGTTTTTTGTAACGATCCACGAAAAAATTACTTAAGGAAGCTGCATCATACATGACCCAGGATTATTAAAAATAATTTAAAATACACCAAAACCTGCTTCCTCCTATTCCAGGCCTCACTGCATGTCTCATTCTCCAGCTTCAGCCAGGAAGCTGTGTAATAGGTTGGAGTGCCGGCAACCAGCCCCATGGACATGCTTGTAGATGATATGACTGTAATGAGGTGAAATGGGGATAGCATGCAGTTTTTTCCATTCTACTTAGTTTTTATATAAAAACAAAATGTAAAATGTTTTTTGTCCATACAGACTAAACTAGAATAACTCTGAGATCATTTCATTCCCTGGTGTCATATTAAAAAAATAAAATATAATTTTGTATGCACTTCTAAGGAGAATTTGACCTTACTTCAGTGTGTTTCTTAATGGTATCTGGGTAAACTTTCCTGTGACAGATATAAATGTGGTTAATGAGATTTTAAAACATGTTTCTGGGTAGTTCGTTCAATTACATTACACTGGCTTAAAGTGACCTTTAAAGGCCACTCCCTACTGACTCCTTTCTTTACAATTACTTGAGAGATATCTACCATGTTAAAAAGAGAAAACCTTACACTGAGTAATAAGGAGGAAATAATGGTCCTTGTCCCCGTTTCTAATGAACATTACAGTGGGATTTCAGACTCTACCCCTTATTGAAGGGGTAAAACTGAGAGGTAAGGAGAGAGAAAGAGTTTTCTACGGGTCCCCATTAAGAAAGAACAAAAACTTTTATCTCATCAGTATCTGCAGCCAGACTTGCTGGTCATTAACATTTAGAAACACCTTCACTCTCAGCCGTAGAGTCCAAATTTTTCAAAAGTATTGATCAGGCAGGCCCAGTTGCTCGCTTACATAACTTTATTTAATTTTGCTATTTAATCTGTGTTCAAGAGTGAGAGCAAAGCAAAAGGCTCTCTTTCGCTGGAGCACTAAGCATCGCCCAGGCATGATGGGGGACGGTTCTGCTACTCCTTCCCATACTTTTCAGGAGCCCTGGTATCCAAACTCATAGAGATGACAATGGGTCCCCTGCCACCTTGAGATAACACAGGATATAGGAGAAAACAAGTGAGAAAAAATGGCAACAACAGCAAGATATTTTTGTGGTATTTCCGTTTGCATGGTTAGAAACGTTCGTGGGGGTTGCCCCAAACACCAGGCTAGGTATATACTACTGAACAAGAGACAACCAAGGAACAAGCTGGAGTACTGTATTCACGATGGCCCGTCTAGCTGGTTATCATAATTATTAGCAGAATTTTGGCCCATGCCAACTGGCAGTCACCAAGAAAATGCCCAGGAAAGTTTTGGAGGACAGCATCCATAGGGGATCATTTCCAATAGGTGGTATGGACAAGACTGAAACAGGTTTTCTTCCTCTAAATCAGTCCCCCAACAGTATCTGAGCCCCAGGAAGTATTGCACTGAATCAAAGCATGGCAAGTTTCCTCATTGATCTGCCTTGCCCTGGACTGCAATAAAAGTATATGGCAGTCTGGGCACCTTTGGCTCTGACGCAGAGAAACTGTTAATTGAATCGTGCATAACCTTTAAAAATAATCTACTTCAAGTGATGAAGTCATTCACGGGGAGTTATTTTTCTCTCCAGAGCATCTGTCATCCCAAATACAATTAGTGGGAATGCTTCATCTGTTCCTACCACTTTTCTCCACATCTTTCATCAGCTGAGCTTGAGACTAGTAGACTAATGGACAGTGAACATGTGGGAGAACAGTGATTCTGAGCAATTGAGCTACTGATTGGGTAATTTGCTTTTCTTCCCTTAAAAGCAGATGGGCAGATTCCACCTTTCTAGGGCAGCAGCTCCTATTAGCCTTAGTGGTATTTGGATTCATTTGCATCAGGACTGCATTTAATATGGAAACATATATCATCTGTGTTTGATTATCTGTTGATGATCTGTTGACTCCAGCGGAATACCCTTGCTGGGTTTATTTTTCCCATGTGTATTTTCTGGATGTCCTTCCCTTAGCAATTGCATAAATATGCATTACTGAACAATTTGTATAGATCATCATTATCCAAATTTACTGCAAGTGGGATACTGTAAGAGGCTAATAGAATCAAGTCTTTCATAGATCTTTCATTCAGTCTCATAGACTTCATTAAGAATAGCAGGGATGAGCAAACACAGAAGTTTGTGTCCTCTCAAAAACTTAAAAAAATGGAGACTGTCAGGCTGAACAAACCAATCAGAGGAGGATCCCTCATTAAGGTTGTACTAAAAAATAAATGTGACAACATTTCCTTTGCCAGAGAAAAGCTATTACCCCTCAGCCAAGCCGATGAAATAGATCATGCAGTTACCAATCTGCCATAGCGAAAAGTTGGGTTTAAATAGTTTCTCTTAGTCTAGACTTTTTCTGCTGTTCTGGCCATATTGTATGTTCTGTATCAGAGGTCCTGCATGTGTCCTCATTTCAACGTGCTCTGATTCTTTGCTCTTACTGTTTTTAATTAGTACGTATCGGTTGGTCCACATGGCACCTGCAGAGAGTTACTGGTTGCTCCCATGCCTTTGGTAAAAGGGAACTTCTTGGAGGAACAAGTTAGGAGGCTTCTTTTAAATATTTACTCTTTCATAATATTTAATTCCTACACCTAGTAACTGACAAGGCCTCTCATTCTTAAAATATTTTTTGTTTGTAGTCTATGATATGATCTGACATAAAATGCCAAAATAATGGGTCACATAATTTATACTTCAGCTTTTTTTTTATGGCTTATAATTAATTCATTAACAAATTTAATCTAGTGTCAAAAAGAGACATACTGTAAATACAGAAAGAGCTTTGCATCAAGCCAGTGTTTTATGGAAATGACCACCTATTTTGCAATAATTATATTATTTCTAGAAAACAAAAATTTTCTTTTCTGTAGTGCAAGACCCTACTTTACTTGGATGTGGATGCAAATTCTTTTTCCTGTCCTGGAAAACATTTCAAATTTCCATCATGTATCTCCTGTGCCATCTTTTCTTCTACGTGACAAAATGGTGACTTTTAGAAGATTTTCACGAACATGATAGAAGGAGTGCACCCAAAGGAGGCAACAGTTCTTTTGGACAATAACTTAGCCATGAGTGCCCTCAGCTGGCACACAGAGAACGAAGCCAAGGCATGGCTTTACCTTATCCCATATGCCAAATTTCTGAAGAAAATCCCAAAGTAGGCCACAGTAGGCCAGTTATGCCTACCAGAGCTGTTCATTAAATATTCACTAAGAGAAAGAATGATTCAGTATGCCAAAAGTAAATTTTCCTGCCACACTGGGTAACCAGATACCTGTTTTGAGAGATGCCTGATAATTTGAGTGCAGAAAAGAACAAAGAAAATGCTTTTACAATCCCATAATTTAGTGCAGTAACCTCCATCCTAGAAAGAAGACAGTTTTAGTTTCTATGCCAGATAAAAGAGCAGCTTGAACTTCTATCGCTCGCAGCCTAAATTGATGTTGTAAGTACTAGTTTGCATAGGCAGGGTAACGGCCACAGCAGTTTTGACCAGAGATGCCTCCAGATTGCTGAGAGTTTTCAGAGAAGGCTAACCACTGTTTTAATGCTTTGTCATCTTCTGAAAAACAATGCATGATATCACAACATTACCAACTATGTCAGGAGGCTTAGCTAGCATTCCTGCTTCAAGTCGGTGCTCCACTTGGAGAACTAGGAAGGCAGCAACTCATCAGTCTTGTCTACGCTGCAGAAGTGGGGCAGCCACAAAGGTCATCATCTGGAAGGATCGTTCACCGAGGCTGTGCAAAGGGTGGGTCTGGTGGAGCAGACGCATGTGCAGCCAGATGCAACCTCTGCAGCCAGTGCCCGGTGGCCGGAACACTGCCAACCATGCCTGGCAGTCTGTCCCCAGGTAGACCTTGGGCTGTTCACCAATGATAGGCAGACCTCCCTCTGCTCCTGGATGCTTTGAAGACTGGTCATGGACAGAAACACAGACATAACCCACATCTTTACTGGTGTTTAAATTAAAAACTTTTCCACCTTAAGAAAATATTTTCAACATGACAAGTTCTTTCAATGGGAAAACAATTCTGTGTGATGATCTGCATGATGTCCCCGGTACAACGAGTCTCAGGTCTGACGTGCTTCCACACTAGTAGGTGCTATTTGACTCAGTTGTGTTTAATTAAGTGCTGCATATAAAGTGAGTCAAGTTTAGGACATCTTTTCCTATCGTGCTCATCAATGCAGGTTGTGCTTCTGTGACACAAATACCAGCACATATCCTTCCGGACAGATTAGACATCTTCGTGCAGATGTTCAAGCTGGTTGTTCAGTGAACAAGACTTTATTTATTTTCATATCTGTTCCCTTCCATCAGGAAATACACTCAGTATTTTTGTTTTTCTTTTCTCCTCCCTCCCCCCAACTTCTCTGCATTGTAAACAATATGCTTTTACTCAGTTTATGTGTTTCAATGGTACATCTATTTCTTTGACAGTTTGAGAGCTCTGTGTGTATTATCTCTCACTGTTGGCAGGTCATCTGCTCATTGGTTTCACGAGAACTCTTTTTAACATTGTAATAACCCACAACAAGCTAACAGAAAATACGGCAACAGCAGATTTGTCTTAAGCCTGGGGGGAAAAAAAGTTTTGCTTCTAAAAGCACCAAGGATCCTACTTTGGTCCATCATATGTGTTACTACAAAGCATTTGACGAAGTGACTGTGGCATTAGTCTTAGCAAACCAGCATCTGCATCCTTGTTCTGCCACAAGCAAAATGGAAACTATGTTTTTTACAGTCTAAACTCTGGCCAAATACAAAGGTAGTTTTGGGAGTATATTTCCAAATGCATCATATTTTTTGGAAAAATAGAAATTTGGAGTATCATTAGAACTGGTGGTGCAAGCAGGCTGCCAGATCAGCAGGTCACCGATGTCAGCCTGCCTGCTTGCCTGCCTGCCACTCAGCCGGACAGCCGAGAGACAGCTCTGCCAGCCCCCGACCTCCCAGACACCCAGAGCTGCTCAGTCCCCTAGCGCTGGGGCTCTGCAGCCTCCACTGCCAAAAGAGCCAAACCGAAATTTCGTTGGAGTCTATGGGGAAAAATGAATTTGGCGCTCTTTTCAAGAACTGCATTGAAGACCATTCTCACTGGGAGAATCAAGGTTCTCTCTTAAACTACATTTACTCTGATGCTACAGTATTGGCAAACAAGAGGTTATTCTGGGTTTAGAGTTGCTATAATGGGAATGTCTGGCATAGGCAGACTGCAAGGTCAAGCTGAGAATAGATTTAAATTAAGATATGATAAATGTTAGAGTAAATCTGCACAATCTGTCCCCCTTCCTTTACCTATCCATGCACATGCTTACCGCTTTCATCCATTCAAAGAAGTTGATCTGCAGAAGAGACAGGACTTGGATGGGTTCTCAACATAAATTCTCAAAGAGGGAAAGGACACCCACCAAAACCATCACATTGTGCCATATTTGGTAATTACATATCTGCTACCTTATAATAAACATTCCCCAAATACTGCCCATAATACAATTTACTCTGTCAAAAAAACATGGCAGCTTCTGTCAAAAATCATTTACGAGGCTATCATTCAGCTCCTAACATTTCCTCCAGATCTCTCCCTAACAGTCTTTTATGCCAGGACATGGAACTAAGGCAAAACTTACTGGTAAGTTGCTTACCTGGGCAGGTAATAACATGCAATAAGATCATAAAAGCCATTGCTGGAGGAAAAATGCCTTGAAAGTTTTATTACAGTCTTGTGTAAAGAAATGTGATTGCCCAACCCCCCACGTATCTTTAAGCTTCCTTAGTGTCACGTTATAAATTAGATAAGTGTTAATGTTGACACTGGTATATTTCTTATTTTTACTTTTAGAGTCAATACAAAATGCGAAAAGTGCAAAAAACACTGCTTCAATTAAAGCATCACCACTATTAAAAGACCCAGAGAGGACTGTCTCTTGTGTCTAGATAGAGATCAAACCATATATAGCCTGCATGACTTCTCCTAAGATTTGATAATACTGGTGATTTTAAAAATACCTCTGTTCTGCTTCAAATTAAAAACAAAAAACCAAAACAAAACAAAAAAAACCACCCCCCCACCACCACTAAAACAATTATTTAATCTGATTAGGTTTGCTCTGTATGAATCCATTGGCAGCGTGGACAAGAAGTGACTAGATACAGCCAAACTGGAGATCTGCAAGCTGTGGAGATTCCTGAACACCTTGAAACACTCTACAGAAAGCCAGGAAGAGGAAGCATGGTTTCTGCTTCCTTAGTCTCTGTACTGGGGCTTTTTCTTCTTGGCAGGCACTATCTGGCATCACACCAGTATAAAGGTCTGCTTTTAAAATGTGAAGTTCTCCACCTTCAAAAAGGTCATAAGGATGACCACTATGTCACTGAGAACTGCAGATGGCACCAAGCAGGTTTAAGCAGAACCATGGTACATAGTGACACTGTGAGCAAGCTCTGAGACAAGGCAATAGAGTGTCCACACAGAAGCAATGCAAAACCCATGTCAGGATGGCTGTGCAGTCGAGCCCCTGAGCTCCATCTCTCAGCTGGGCAAATTAGCTGAGCAGTGGTGCCATACCACCTCTCCAAACTGCTTCCCATTACTGGCTTGTGCTATGTCCACTGAGTTGTACATCTCTGACAAGTTGTGGAGAGGCCCTCAGTGCTGCTTCGTTGGGAAAGCAAGCTCAGGAGACAGGAAAATATCCCGCACACAATCAAGGATCAAATTCTTCCTGAATTGTTTACAGTCAGCTAACATCAGGGATACATCTGTCACTATTTTCCCTCCAAACTGTTTTTTACAATGCTGCTGACAAGCACGTCTACCTGTAACATAACGACACTTTGACGCTGTTCCACACAACATCCTGGTCTCTAAATTGGAGAGACATGGATTTGACAGATGGACCACTCAGTGGATAAGGAATTGGCTGTATGGTCACACTCAAAGAGTTGCGGTCAGCAGCTTGATATCCAAGTGGCGAGCAGTGATGAGTGGCATTCCTCAGGGGTTGGTACTGGGACCAGTGCTGTTTAACATCTTTGATGGTAACATGGACAGTGGCATCGAATACACGCTCAGCAAGTTTGCCAACACCACCAAGCTGTGTGGAGCAGTCAACACGCTGGAGGGAAGGGATGCCATCCAGAGGGACATGGACAGGCTTGAGAGGTGGGCCTGTGTGAGCCTCATGAAGTTCAACACAGCCAAATGCAAGGTCCTGCACCCAGATTGGGGCAATCCCATGCACAAATGCAGGCTGGGCAGAGAGTGGATCAAGAGCAGCCCTGAGGAGAGGGACTTGGGGGTCTTGGTTGATGAGAAACTCAACATGACCTGGCAATGTGCACTCACAGCTCAAAAGGCCAATTGTCTCTTGGGCTGCATCAAAAGAAGCGTGGCCAGCAGGTCGAGGGAGGTGATTCTGCCCCTCTACTCCACTCTGGTGAGACCACACCTGGAGTACTGCATCCAGCTGTGGGGCCCCCAACATAAGAAGGGCGTGGACCTGTTGGAGTGGGTCTAGAGGAGAGCCATGAAGATGATCTGAGGGCTGGAGCACCTCTCCTATGAAGACAGGCTGAGAGAGTTGGGGTTGTTCAGTCTGGAGAAGAGAAGGCTCCAAGGAGACCTTACAGAAGCCTTCCAGTACTTACAGGGCGCCTACAGGAAAGATGGGGAGGAGCTGTTTATTAGGCAGTGTAGCAATAGCACGAGGGGTAACCATTTTAACCTGAAAGAAGGTAGACTTAGATTAGATATTAGGAAGAAATTCTTTACTGTGAGGGTGGTGAGACACGGGAATGGACGTTTCCCAGAGAAGCTGTGGAGGCCCCATCACTGGAATTGTTCAAGGCCAGATTGGATGGGGCTTTGAGTAACCTGATCTAGTGGAAGTTGTCCCTTCCCATGGCAGGGATTTGGAACTAGATGATCTTTAAGGTCCCTTCCAACGCAAACCATTATATGATTCTATCATCCTATGATAATGAAGTCTTTTCCATCATTAAAAAGCAAATTTAAAAACACAGCAAAGTTCCTTTCTGGATATATCATTACAGAAGCATGCAATTTGTTTTTCATAAGCTAAGAGATAACCTAGATTTTAATATTTATTTTTTTTTTTGTCACAGGTTTACAAACATAAGACTAATCAAAAGGAATAAATATGTTTTTAATATTTTGAAAAGTGAACAGTGTGTCAGTGAGGTGGTTAGTTTCTTATACACAAGTTTGCCAAAGCACAGGCTGCAGTTACCACAGAAGACAAAACAAACTCCAAACAGAAAAGGACGTCTAGTTAGTAAAATGCATTATTAATAGGAACAGCACTGCAATAGCAGGCAAAACTCCATGCATAATGGAGGCTGTCGCTTGGGAAGTCACAGCAGTTCCCACCAGAGTGCTCTTCTGTTTTGAAGTGTTCTGCCAGGACAGCAGTCAAATGCAGTTTTGCAAAGAATTAGGATGAGCTAATATTAGAATATTAGTTGTTTGCATTGCAAGGGATGTGTAACCAGACAAATGGAGACATATACAAGTTTATTTTCCCGTGTTCTAAATTGGACAACTGTGGTCCAGGTCTGGTCTGTCCAGCCAGGTCTGGTCCAAATGATGTACAGCCTCATTAGCAACAATCTTTCTCCAAATTAGCATAGCCTACTCCTTTGCATATTGCTAATAAGCAACTTTCTTAATGCAAGAAGGTAGATCTTTTGAGGTAGATCTTCACTAATCTGGGTTGGGAGCATTTACTTTCAGGTACTCCCCTTGCTTGGGATACACGCTCTGGAGGGTTTTTGTGTCTTTGACTTAGAGAAATTACAACCACCTTTTATATTCACATCTTAGCAGTCTTCAGTATAGTCAGTGCAAACGAGATCCTTCTGAAATCAAGAACTTATGTTGAAGATTTATTTTTCTTTCTTTTCGTGAATCTACTCATAATACAAGATATTACTCCCTACCTCGCTGTTCTAGCCTATCACTGTTCAACTGAAGCAATTTAAATACATTGCTTTAATGATGAGGCTATCAGTGAAGAGCAGGCACATGGCTGTAAACAGGCTTGCTGGGAAACAGATGTCATAATTTGTAGCAGCACTTTTTTTTTCTCTCCAAAACTACCCCATAACATCAATCTATCTTTCTGTCTTTCCTGGTCAGTACTATTCCGGTCTGATTTTCCAGCTACAGTAAGAGTTCCACTAAGCTATCATGTCTTTGGGACCTTTTCAGAGTAAATGTACTATTTTTCAGTTAATTCAAATTCCTTCTTTTTTCCTTTCATCTCCTTGTACTAGTAAATGCTTTGGGTCTTACTGACTACACCCAATTTTCTATTCCGAATTGGTATGCATATTTTTTTCTTAACTGCAGCACTTTCCAAGACTTGTGATATTATCACTTCTTTTTCTTTACTGTGCATTCTGCTGTCCCTCTATATTCCTCTGTCTCATGCCAAATCCTCCTTTACTCAGTCTTCCCCTTCCTGTATTTAATGCCATCAGTGAAGTTTATAGAAGCAATCTGCTTTCTTCCACCATTTCTTGCACAACTCTCCTTTACTGTTCCAGACTCAGTCCAGGATGACTGGTTTCTGGCCAGTGTTCTTCACCAATTCCTTATTTTTTTACCCTATGCCAAGAGTTTTGCCTGACAGCTGGAATTCCTGGAGGAATTCTGGTTAATTGGAATAAAACAACTGTGGAGATACAGAACTGAATGGTAAACTACTCTGTGTGGAAGGAAGATTATAAATCATTGTGAAATATCCCAGTTTAAGATTAAGTATGAATCTTAATACAGTATTTTCTTAGGATACATATATAATTTGATGTATTGTTGTGTGTCTTTTCCTTCCGTAAGACTGTAGAAAGATTCCTGATTTGTACTCCACAAGAAAAAATTAAATAAAATATTCTTACAGTGACAGGCAAAAGTGAGAAAAGTTTCTGTCCACCATCTAAATTCTGCCAAGATAATATCATAGCACCAGGCAATGCAGATCTACACGAATTGGCCATTCTTCCTCTTTCTTTGATTAGAAGTAAAATAATTGCATCTCAACCACCATGATTAGAGTTTAATATCGGCATCACTACATAAGCACAGTGGGAAATATTTTCTCTTTTTCTTTCTGTTATTTTGGACTATCTACAGAGGTGAGTGTATGCTGAATTTTTAGTTCATATTCCGAATATCCTCACAATACAGATGAAAGATGATTTCCCAGCTGTCCCACATTCCTAGCGAAATACTCCATATGTCACGGACCCTCTCTGCGGACCAACTAAATCACCCTCTGTCTGTACAATCGTGATTCACTTTTTCTTCTGTTTTCTCAGAGCACAAGTATTCTGGTCCCCGCACTGAGTGCAGAGATCAGGCAGAGCTCACTCCAGCTCTTGCGTAAAAGGAACTGCCTGCGAGGGGACTGCTCGTGAGTGATTGCGGAGGGGAGTCGCTGCTGGGAACGTGGTCTGTGAACAAGGGGACTCACCGCGGTGTGGCCGGGGGAATGACAAGTCTTTCCGCCAAGACAGTTATTCCTCATTACTGGAACAGATCTTTGGGGCTTTGTCACTGAGGCTAAGCTTGAGCAATATTTGAACGAATCTATTTTGAATTGGAAACTGGACCCATTCCCAGCCCGTCTTTGTAAACCAGAGGTTAAAAAGATATGCCAAAGGTATGCTTACCCACCCCAGGAGTGCTAGATACAGATTAAGCAGAGCACATGATGTTTTAACCTCATGGTTATATAGCAGGCTTTCAAAAGCATCTCTGTTTAAATATTTGCCATATAGCACAATCTAATTCCTGTACCCAGAGACAATGAATATGCAGCTTAGATCATTAAGACCAAAATCCATCTTGCGGTTGAAAGACAATTAGGTATTTGAGGATCATTCCAGCCTTTAATTTTGCTAAGATAAATGCAACACAGTGGTGAAATCCATATGTTGTTTATACTGTATAGAACACACTTCTTTGGCTGAGCAGGACCACTGGAAAAATACGATTATCAAGACAGACCTATTTAAAATGAACAGACTGGTATGATATTTTCATTTTTCTCATCTTTTTATATCTATCATATCAAGTATGCAGCATCTATGGTCTCAGAGCAAGGCAGTGTGGCGTTATTAAAAAAAAAGACAAATTTTCACTTATATGACTATGATTTTTTGTACTAATAGAAATTCAAGTAAGGCCATTATTGAAAATCTTTCCTCTTTTTAACCATACTTTGTTTAACTGAACTTATTGACATTAAGTCCTCTTTTGTAAAGGAAGAGTATTCATATAGGAATAATACCATAACCATTAAAAGTAACTGCAGTCACACTTCTGTGTTGTTTCTCTTATCTGTTGACATGTCACCCAAAATCAAGTAGACAGAAAACAATGACAACTTTTTCCTTCCCCTTCACAGTTAATTGACTTGATACAGCAAAGCATCAATACAAACAACCCATAAAAAAATTTTAGATTGAGCAAACCTTTGTGAAGTTAAAAGGTGCACAGTGTTGTCGCTGGGGCAGAATTACTCTGTGCGTTGGTGCAGGATGGGAAGTGTCGGGCTGAGTAGCAGCTCCACTCAGAACAAAACGGGGACTGAGCAAAGGCCTACACAGCCTGAGACTTTTGTATAGAGAAGAAAATAAGGTATTTGCTGGCTGTGTCACCTCAGTGAGGTCTATGTAGTTTTTGTGCAGATGACAGAAAGTATAATAAGTGTTTCCACAAGATTTTTTTCACAGTCTCGCTTACAACAGTAGTTATACAGAGTTTCTATATTTTTTAGGTTATTTCTGCTTAGGGTTAATGAGGTTTTAATATCAATCTCTATGACAGAAAGAGCAAACCAAATATTTTTCCTTCCTTTATTGGGACTAATGAAAGTGACTGTCAGCTTTGCCAGGACTCTCAAACTTTCTTCAGTTAAATGTATTAGTAATTCTACTTATTTCTCTGATTCATCCTTATATTTCACACACATTTCAATATTCTAAGCTCATATCATTAAAAGATGACAAAGCTTTGCAAATGTTTCTGTTTTGATAAATACTTCTGATTCAATGAAAATCTTTCTCTTAGCCGAACATCTAGCTTGACTGGAATGATATCATCTCTGTACTTGACATGTTTTTGCTATTAGTTTGATGTATTTCTATCATGACAGAAAATAAAGTAAAATTCCATTACTGCAAACCAAATCCTCAGGTCCTTTCTTAATTGTTTTCTGACAACAAGTGTGATTAAGTACGAATTGATAAAAAACCTCAGGAATGTAAAAGTTATATTTATTTAAATAATACAGTTTAAGTTATTGTATAAATTATTGTTAATGTACAGCACTATTTTATCTATGCTTGCATTTTATCTGTGGATGATATGCATGTAACAATGTGGCAAAAGCTCAGGTTCATGTGATTATACTATTTACTTATTACTGTTGTTACTTAGTGGTGAAGATGATGTAAAGAATCCACTTTTACTGCTTTGCAAATCTGTAAATAATAAAATGGAATTTAGTTCTCATTAGTTCTCTCTTATGGGATGCATGCATTTTTTCCTTATTTTAATTGTCCCAGTTCGGTGGCTAACACATTACTTGGTTCAAAGAAGGGAATATGCAGAAAATATTACTTTCTTAATGTTTCTTTAAACAAAAGGGGGTATGGTGACTGAAATATAATTAATCCTTACTATACATTTGAGACAGTGACTGTTAAGAGAGAGTTTACGATCTGCAGTGTGCAACAGAGAATTAAATGGTGTCTTATCTTTCCATTTCTTCTTTCTATCCAAGATGAACAAGTGTTGCTGTACATACAAACTATGTCCAGTAAATGGTAAGAAATGCAGTTAGACCTACAAATCCAGGAACAATACAGCAAAAACATATCAGCACTTTACATGCATACACAGATCTGCCTTTGATCTCCAGAGCACTTCGGCAACATTGCCTGTCCTACACTGAAATACCCATTTATTACATCAGTCCCAGGATACAGTCCAAGAGTTGCACTAGGACACACCATGAAAGATGGACCGGGTATGCAGAATTAGAAGCTACCCTAACTTTGTTTCCCCATGAAATATCTTGAAACTTACTCCACTTCACAAATCTGAATTTGGCCATTCCTCTTACACTTACTGATTTAATACACAACAGATTGAGCCCTGGCTGTATAAGTTTGAGGAACATTACCCATACAGCATTGTCAGGTTTGAAGGAAATTTGTTGGCATGTCACATTTCCCTGCCTTGGCTATGTCTTGAAGTAAACCCCCATATGTTATTTTAGTAGAACCCAAGTCCACATGATATGGTTTCTTAGGGGCTCCCTTCTACTGCAGTACCTCCAACTAGTGCTCCAAATACTGAAGTCAAAGCTGCTTCAGCAATATGGCTGCTGGCTTACAAAAGAGCTTCAGTTCAGTAGTGGCACAGATGACACACCCACGCAAGCTGTGCTGTTTACCCAGTTTCCAGCATCACAGCACAAATGGTGGATGTAGCATCCCTAGTGGACTGATGGTGATTTGAACGCAGACAGCAGCATTCAGGGAAGCCATTAATGAGAAAAAAGAAATCAATGCTTTGCACAGTTGGCCTCCCAGCTGTGGACCAGGCCAGTGACCTGCTAACTTCAACTCACTAATCCCCCTCACACTGTAGAAACACTTCCACAGTGCACAGGGCTCAGAAGCACCCAGAGAACCACAGGGTAGCTCAGTCACAACGCTGAGGAAATACCCTCCGGTGGGAAGGCAGTAGCCAGCAGTGGAGCTGTTTGGACATGCTGCCTCATACCAGTTACTGGAGAGCACTGACATTCAAGATTCCCACTTTGATGTCAGTCCCGAGGAGTTTGGAGGTGAGCCCAAAGAAAAAAGCAGCTGAAAACAACACACTATCCAGGCTTAGCTGAATATGGCAGCCGGTGGGTGAATTCTGCTCTCTGCCAACATTGGTGAAATCCTCTTCTCCTCCACAAACAGTTCTCTTTGCTGAGTTAGTTTGGGTTTTATAACTGCTATGCAAGTGTAAAGTTTAAACCTTTATGTATTTTCCTGAAATGACATTTATAGCTGGGAGCAGCTGCATAAACTTTGTTTAGTTGCCACTCCTACAATAACACATATGTTCTGCAACTGCTGCTGCCCTTCTCTCAGTGCTCTTTTGTCCACCTGAAAGTGAGAAGAATATCCAGGGACCTGAACCACAAGTGAGTTTACTCAGTCCGAGCACAGGCAACGAGGGGAAAACACTACTCACCATAGTACATCAGCTTCTGAGTACCACAAGGCAAGGCTGGAAGCAACAGCTTCCCAAGAGAGGCATCTGGGAGAAGCAACAGCTCCTGAATCCCAAATACAAGGGAGTTTCAAGTTGCTGTTTTGCAAAAGCAAAAGCACTCAAATCACCTGGATTCTTTGACATGTTGCCTCTCCCAGTCCCATCTAACTTCTAATCCCATGTTTCACTTCTAAATTATGAAAGAAAAACATAATCTAGCAGCCCCCTGAAAAGATTGCCCGCATTTCCATGGTAACCCATGCATTGCCATCATCATGCAGTGCACTGATATCTTTCAGAACCATAAATCTCATAACACTTCCAGATATATAAACTAAACATTTTGGTGGTGTTCATATGTGCATCTTTAGGGAAAGTGGTTAAGATGATGGGATTTTTTGTTTTGTTTTTGGTTTTGTAATTAGTTCATTAAAACATAATTTGTGGCAGGGACTTTCAGAAATGCTTTTCTGAAAGTCAGATATACGTATTTGGATTTCAGGTGTCTGCAATGACTCATTTTTGTACCCTTCTAAAAAACCCAGAAACTCCCTGAAAACCCCACAGTCTTGGGTTTTTTTGAATAAATCAGCAACAGCCTAGGAAAACCACAGACTCATCATGCCCATATTTAAAAACAAAAATCATTAGCCCCAAGCAAGTTTAATTAAACTTACAGAAGAGTTTACAATGCAGAAGAAATAGGTCAGGAAGGAATATTATAAAACAAAATTACTTCTTGAAAATAGTCCAGCAAAAGCAAGGCAAGTCCGAACTCAGTCATTAATGATATCAGGGAGGAGATGGGATTGTGAAGGGTAACAAAGTCATGGGAAAAACTAGGACAGCTATTATCCAAACATAGCTGCAGAGAATTCCTGTTGGTTATTTTGTGAGGAACGTTACTTTTCCACATGTGGTTTGTGGTACAAAGAAGAGGTTGGATTCTAGTCTTGGCCTTTTTGCACGTCCTACTTTTTAGCCAGTAACTCTCGGAATAATAAAAATTATCCATGCACTCTTTAAAAAGCTTGGCTTTCTGGCGCTTGAAGCAGAAGTTCCAACATAGCTGCTTTGCGGTGTTGAATGCTCGTTCTGTGTAACACAGAGGTATGGGCTGCACTGACTTACCAGCGTTAGTGTCTAGAATTTTATATTGGTTATTAGTTTTGACAACATCTGTAGGGTCATTCTATAACCAAGATCCATAAAATCAAGTGGGTTCATCTTCTCCAGTTCCTCCCTGTCTTTTGATGATATTTAAAGAATTTTAGTTATGTTAGAGCAAACTTCCAGTAAGGAGCAACTTTTCTTTGTCTCAGCCCCCAAGTGCAGACTTTATCGTGTCTTCCCATCTCATATAACAAAACACTATTCTTACAATCAAACTACTTTTCCTAAGATGTTGGTTCTTGAGTGCAATAATCTTAAAAAAAATTTGAGACTTCCAGGGCAATAAAATAATCCCAAAACTCTGCAAAGGGTACTTGTTAAAAAAAAAAAATAAAATCAAGTGACTTCAGAAAAAAACTGCTTGATATTTGAGGAGGACCATTTGATCACACAGGACATACTGCTCAGTGCTTTCGTCAATTCTTTGAACTCACGTGTCAATTATTTCACTTTCTCTTGGGTTCTGCGGTACTGAATGTTTTCCACTCAAGTAATGCAGTAAATCTTTTCTCTCTGCATCTAAACTTCCCTGTTTTAGGGGTGTTGAAAACTAATCTCTGTTCTTCAGTATGCGCATGAGTTCTGCTTTTGGCTTCCTGATATTTCCATCCCTGCTGGGTACTGTGAAACCTTTTCTGCTACTTCTAGCTCGTTCCCTGCCAGTTTGTATATGGCTTTCTTCTCTTATTATTAAACCACTAATGACATAGCTGTCAAATTGTGAATAGATATCTTGATTTCTTTTTACACTTTGAACCTGTCCCATACTGTCCCATTTGCCTTCCTGAGTTGTTTAAGCATGATATGGTTGTTATTTACAAAACAGGACCAAACATTTGCATGCACCAACTCAGAGATCTGCTGCACATCTGGCTCAGTGTCAGCCTGAATCCAAAGTCAGAGCAGATGCTGGAAACAAGCCTTTGTGGCCATCACAGACCTGCCAAAGACAGGCCCTGCTTTCCTGTGGCACTTCAGCAACGTGAGCAAACAGCTGCAGGAATTCAAACGTTTGAAGCACAGTCCTCTAAGCAGCATAGAGGCATCTCCTCCTCCTCCACAGAGATAAATAAGAAACTGCCAGGACAAATGTGCGATCCCGAGGTAAGACAGCATTTAAGTAGAAAGAATTGAAGGCAGATGTCTGCAGATAGCGTGAGGGCAATCAGTAAAGACTAAATAAGCCAGCTTACTCCCAGAAGGATGAAGACCAAAAAGGAGCCTATAAACAGCAGCCTGGGGAATCCGTGAGGCAGCCAGACTAGACTGAAACATGTCTGTCAGGTTTTGGGACAGAGAGTTTTCTCACACTGGAACGGCTGACCTAAAGGATCTGGACTCTCCCCACTACTTCAGGTAAAACAGAAATAGCACTGCCGATATTTTTATTTCCTGTGTGTTTCATAACTATAGTCGTCACAAAATGAACTCTTTTATAGCAGCAGGATGAGCAGTTTTGTGAAATCCAAGCAACAATTTAGGCTCGTAACTTGAGCCAGATTGTGCTAGCCCAATACTCCCAAGAAAGCAGGTCTGTCTGGCTGTCTCAGACAGGGGGCATTCGTGGCTGAAATCAGTACCACCTCATACATCAGCATCTCTTCTGATGGCTGTTGTCTCTCCAGGAAAATACCAGTTATTTCAGATCCTCTGTGCTATTCTCACACAGGAGGACATGCCTATCATGACCTGCCATGCTGCAGCCCTGAGAGACATATTAGGGAGAAGTTCTGGCCTACTACGTGTTTGAATCCTCTCTCCAGGACTCAGGAACAAGCACGAAACAGCAGGAAACCCTTTCCTGCCACTTCCCTGTAGCTTGGCCTTCGTGGAGGCTGTGGAGCCTCCAGACACACTTCAAATCAAAAGATAGGAGTTGTGCCTCCTTTCATCCACCACCATCATTGTTATTGCTGACAGGGATAACAAATATGTGTTGCTTTTACAGAAAAATCACAGAACTGTTGAAGTTGGAAAGGACCCCTGGAGGTCATCTTGTGCAACCCCCCTGCTCAAGCAGGGCCACCCAGAGCAGGTTGGCCAGGACCATGTCTGGATGACTTCTGAATATTGCCTCTTGTCCTGTCACTGGGCATCACTGGAAGGAACCTGGTGCTGTTGCCTTTGCACCTTTCCTTCAGTTATTTAGACTCATTGGTATGATCCCCACTGCGTGCAAGGGTTGCATGCAATTAGTTGACTCCTCTACCAAAACCTCAGCAGGTACTGAGAACAGTCTGCTTCAATGACAGACAGTTTTTTTCCCCTCATTTATTTTCTCTCATCTTCACTCTCAGGAATTTTGAGGGAGTACATATACCAGCTTTGTTTACTTATCCCTCTAGCCTCCTTTAATAACTTAGTAATAAGAAGACTATTCTATCAGACCTTTCTTCAGTGAATAAACTAGCCAAGACACCATCTTGTAGGCACTAAGTATAGAAGATAAATTTCTTCCTGTTTTTTCTTCTTTAGTTGCCACCTGAAACAGCTCTGGCCTACAGCAACCTCACCCTATGGCTACAAGGGTCTGTCCATCTGGAGTATGACTCTACAGGTCCTTGTTCTCAAAAATCACCTTCTCTTCAACAGCCCCTAAGGACTGCTCCCCCTCTCAGCCCCGGTAAAGAGCAAAGGCAAGGAAAAACATGCAAGAAATTCCTGGAAGAGCAAAGAAATTGGTTGATGTACTCTGTGATGGCAACAAGTAACAAGCCTTATAATGGGCCAGAGATGTGATTTTGGAGGTACCCATCTACATAGCTGCAATTCCCCCAGAACTAAACCCAGAGGCACATGAGGCCATGTATCACACAGACATTTAGAAAAAGGATGTATGCGGTAACAAATACTTAAGCTGTGGGACCTGCATATGTGACACATGCATTGGAGTACCAGTACAGACAGCTTTCAGTGTCTCAATACAGCAGCTGCGCTTCAGAGTGAGATCGGTATTTGCGCTCTTAAGAGGGCAGGAAAATTGAGATGAATTTCTACAAAATATTAGGATATCTTAAGTGCCACTAGAGATTTTTACGTTCAGCTGAAGGTAACTGAATCACATGTTCAGGACCTGTTTCCACTCTTTCAAGATTTGCCACAGTCTGCATATCAAGGGTGATGGTGGCAGGATTTGCTAACACCAAGGCAATGCAAGTCTTGAAATTAATGAGGAGAGGATATGGACTTTAATAATAAAGGCCCTGAGATGCAATACCAGCACTTCCATTCTTATTCCAAGTTACCATGTTGAGTATAATCATTCCCATTAATCCTGCCTGTCTTGGGAATAAATCAGCTTTCTAACTTCTCTGCAACTGGCAAGTGTTGTATTAGGTTTGCGTAGTCTGATTTACTGACTTATTTTTCTTATGCTCTTCCAGAATGCCCACTGCTTGTGGGAGTACTGAAAGACTGATGAAAGAAGAGATCAGGTGTTGCTGTCAGTCACGATAAGTGCCTAGATGACTAAAACCTAAGGCTTCTGGCAAAATGAGTTTTGTCAGTGTTTTGATGGTCCTTCTCACTTCCCAGCATGTATTTATATCTGACGTTGTGTAGAACAGAAGTAAAATAACAAATAACGTATATCTTATTCACTATTGCTCACTTTCATCACTTTCATGTATGTATTTTTTTACAGTTACTAAAAAAACCCCAAATCCTAGTAACTAAAATATTTCCTAGAGTTTGCACAGGAAAGAATATGTTCCTACTGTATCTTGTCTTTCAAATAGTTACACATAAACTTTGCTAGCTGACTAAGGAAATCATGTATATAGGAAACAGCTAGCAACAGAGAAGCAGCTTTGTTAGATGTTCTTAAACTATGCCCTAAACCATCCTTTCATTTAGAGTGCGCTAGTTATAGTAATTGAGGAAATGAGCTTTTTCACTTCTTCCTTTGGATTCTACTTCTGTGGTTACATCATAATGATCAACGTACATAAACTCATCTACTGACTTCAGGATGGCTTCCCTTGAGTTTAAGCGTTCACCAGTTTAAGGTGTATGGGAAATGGTGTTTTGAGTGGAATGAACTCTTGGGAAGAGAAGT
This sequence comes from Anarhynchus alexandrinus, assembly GCA_008711295.1. Lineage (NCBI taxonomy): Eukaryota > Metazoa > Chordata > Aves > Charadriiformes > Charadriidae > Anarhynchus > Anarhynchus alexandrinus. The sequence continues at coordinate 211,894 of VUYV01000410.1, read as the reverse complement.
CTACAGGAACACAATTTTGTAGTTACATATATAAACTACAACAGAAGGGTAACTTGAGCCTGATTTAGTGTTGTACATTGTACAAGTAATTATATAGATTATTCTTGTATGATATACAACAATCATAGAAAAACAAGACCAGAAGAGAACACTGCCTAAATCTGACCTCTTGCACAGTATGCATCTTAAACTTAATGCATTTTTTAGAACTTTTTGTTTTTCCCCCACAAAAAGGACATCTAATCTTGATTGCCAGAGATTCGCCAACACTGTTAGCAAGTTCTTCCAATGATTACTTAACCTTTCAGTCAAAAATTTTAGGTTTTTTTTCCTCTGTAAATGTCAAGATACAATTTACAGCTCTTGGACTTTGGGTCTAATAGACTGAAGAGCCCTCTATTACCAAATTTATGTTCCAAAACCAAATATTTTTTTATATACACTAATAGATTTTTCAACCTTTTTTAAAAGATAAAAGCATTTCAGTAGGAGATGCGTTTTCCGATTCCATCATTATTATGATGGCTTTTCTCTGTTGATTGATAGCCTTCTTAGACTGATGCTAAAACTGGACACAACAATCACAAACTAGTTGCAACTGCCAAATACAGAAGGAATATATATGACATTCAAGATTTCTGTTCACACATTCCAGGATCACATTCTTTCATCTGATCACAGCTTTTCATTGGGAGGTCACATTCAGCTGAATAGTCACTAGAACACGCAAGTTTTCATGTGTCACAGATTTGCAAAATCAGACTCTTCATATTTTATGTATGCTCTACATCCTTTCTACTTAATTCTACAGTTTGAAATCGAAGATACACAGAGCTAGAAAACTAGCACTATTCAAACTAGATTACAGTTGCCTTGTACAGATAACTCTTTATTGGTATTAATTTCATGTTTTATTCTAGTTCAGTACTCCAGATCATAAAAAGGGCAATAATTATTCCATGGATAAGTGTATTGTGGTGGGTCCTTACACCTACACATCAACCCACTGTTTTCCAGTCACTCAAACACCATTAAGAGTCTGTGTTGAACATTGAGTTCATCCTGAACACCGGAACAGTGAGAAGCAGATTATGGTAGAACATGAATAAAACCAAGTTAACTTAAAGAGATGGAAAAATTTTTAATGCCACTCCAGAAGTAATTTTTGATGAATAAGTGCAGAATTTTATCACGTTAACATTAATTATCAAAGCATCAAAAAATACCATAGAAATCAGAAATTAATAAAGTTTCTCCTGCCTTTATTCAGTAAGTTGACATACTTTGTACTCAAACAAGTAATGCTTATGAATTCGTTTGGATTCTTACAGAAAAAAAATATTTACTACATAGCACTATTCTTGTGCTTAACTGTGTAAATAGCTTTTAATAGTGCAAGTCAGATGGAGTGTTTTACAGGACAAGAAAGAAAACGACAGCTGGGTCAGACTTAGTTTGTTCTCATATGAAGTTCTTTCTGCCATGCATCTCTTATTTGCTACACGCTCCTTGAGATTTATGCTTCTGCCTCCCATTTAACTGTTCTAGGAGGAGGGTCTATCATGTCATCTCGGCTAGAACCCAGGAAAAAATTGAAGATGCTGATTCAGTAACTAAGTCTTACTTGCAAGCAGAGTACCTAGGCAGATGCTACTGAAAGTGTAAGTTCAAAGCAGAAATCATGGGAATGTTCATGTTGAGACACAAAGATGTCTCAATCCTGATCAGATATCAAAGAACTGCCATATAATAATTAAAAAATGAGTAACATTGTAATGGCATAGCTATTATGTGATTTCTATAATCTCCTTTCTAGCTTCCTCCCCTCCTTTTCTCTTATCTGCCCGATCTTTTCTCTCTACCTAGTTCTACCCATGCCTCAATACCCGGTCTTGGCTATCTAGCACATAAATGAAATGTTTACTGCTGGTGTTTACAATGCTTCTAGCTGTCTGGAATAACAACAATGTTAATTATAAGTGATGAATCAGAGATCAGATGTTAGTCAGCAAATTCTCCTGCTATTTGCAGAGCAATATTGGTCTAAAGTCTAACTTGCTCATTTCCTGCCTGGTGGTAATGAAGCATCTGAACCTTGGATGAACCTTAGGCTCAACTCCAAAGTGCCATTTGTAGAAGAACCATCTTCCCCTGTACATTAGAAATTCACAGGCCAGAGTATGTTAAAAATAAATCTTTCGAACCAAGTATTCTCAAATCATACTGAAAACATGTAATTTTCTCTGAAGTATTTCAGTGACAGGCACAATAAATACAACTTAAATACCATTTATAAAGTATATCTGTTCCATAAAAACAGTTTTTTTGTTTACTTGTTGGGAATTGACAGAAATCATGCTTCTAAACCACAGCTTTAGTAATCAATGTCATCTTTCTTTTTCTTGGGGAACTTAAGGCTCACAAAAACCAGTTTGGTTGGGATTGGTAAGGCAAACATACATGCTATGAATACAACAACCAAAAATTCAAGAAATATCAAAATTCTTCTACTACTACAAAAGTCATAACTACATTGTGGCAAGATGGCTCAATAATAGTCTATGACTTCCGTGCAACACTACATACCTTCTCTTCTGTCATATTATTTCATGAAATCACAGAATTTTCAGAGTTGGAAGGGACCTCTAGAGATCATCTAGTCCAACTCCCCTGCCAAAGCAGGATTGCCTAGAGCACATTACTCAGGAGTTTCAAAACACACTACCTCATAAGAAAGAGAACTTGCTGCAAATGTTTTCAACAAGATACCCTTAAAATATTGCTGGTAAGGCTTTCTACCAGGATTATATCAAAGAAAATATTATTTCACATGTCTCTGACATTTAGGTGTTTAACTCTCCTTTCTTTGAAATGAAAACTAAAAATGCTCAAATAGTCTATAAATAAAGACATTTTGGTTTAGAAATTTCAGGCTGCTACAGAAACGAAATCTTAAAGATTTTTGAAATTCTGCATCATAGTACAGATTTTAAAAAAATCTGTCAAAACCATCACAAAAGAAACAAAATATTTAATTCTGAAAACAAGTAAATTATTTTTTGTGATTAGGCAGCAAATGCTATGATGTTTTCAAGTTCAAAGGAGGACATGAAAATAGCTTTCTGGATAACTGGGCATAAGCAGAGCAAATCAAAACAGTGTGCTAAATGGGAAGGTATTCTGAGCAGGAGGACAATGATGTTGAACTGACAGGGAAGTCTTAAGTAAGAACACAGCAGAACTGCGTTGCTCTGGCGCTTAAGGGTAAGAAGCCACGTAGTGTGACAGATCACACAGCGGCTCAGAAACCACTCACTGTCTGGTCTCACCTCTGCTATTTTAGGTAATTTGTGGTTTTGTTTGCATTTCTTTCTCAAGCTGTTGTCCTCAAAAGTATTTGTTTAAAGGAAAATTAACCAGCTAAGGAGATTTGGAGATACAAGATTGACGTATTAAGTTCCACACACCAGTAAAGGTGATCATCAATCAGAAGTACAAACTGGTAATAAAATAGTCTTAGTGTAGACAAATCACCAAGATAGGGTGGCTATTTTGGATAGAAATAGAGGAAAAAAAGCACATCGAGTAACTGATGGTTATGTTACCCATCTTTTTATCAAATTTATGCCTGATGTTTCATTACAGAAAAACATGGCAAGGCAATTCAGCCACTATAACTTAAAATATTTAGCAGTTACAAAAAGCTTAATAAAGCCTCTCTTTTTACGTAAAATGAATAAATCCTTTTCCAGGAAACAGCCAGATACTTTATCGCTGGCTGTCATATTGTGCAGCACTATTGCTCCAGATATCTTATGCATGTTTGATGTAACAAAAAACTATTTCCTCTTCTAGAGAAATAAAAGAAGAAATGTATGTGTTTGTCACATTTGTATCCCTTGTGTGAGGGGAGAGGGTAGTGACCACAGAACTTCTTTGCTTAGTCTGTTCTCTGGATGCTTTTAAACACTATTTTAAAATTGCATTTATAGTTTATTCTTCTCTAGAAAAACTAAACAAAAAAGCCTAAACAAAAAACCCCCATCCTTATCTCCATGTAATTTAAATAAAACACAGGAAAGAAACAACCTAGTAGTCTTCACATTTGCACACGTGGAAATTCACCACAAACAATGAGAAGAGGTCAATTCAAAAGTATTAGAAGGAGAATGCCACAGCTCCAGACAAGTGCATGAAACAAAGTATGGGCCAGCTTGAAAACAGCTATAAACCAAAATTTCATGTTTTTAACTGTGTTTTGTAACACCAAGAGGAGTGGCTACTACACCAGAGGGTCACGCTCCCATCCAGAGGGACCTCAACAGGCTGGAGAAATGGGCTGACAGAAGCCTCACGAAGTTCAACAAGGGGAAGTGCAAAGTCCTGCACCAGTACTCCAGGCACAGAGAGGAAATAGGAGCTGATGTTCTGGAAAGCAGCTTTGCAGGAAAAGACCTGGGAGTCCAGGTGGACGTCAAGGTGAACATGAGCCAGCAAGCTGTCCTCAAGGCTAATAGCTAATGCAAGGCTGCATTAGGAGGGATGTTGCCGAGAGGTTGAGGAAAGTGATACTTTCCCTCTCCTCAGCACTTCTGAGGCCACATCTGGAACAGAGTGTCCAGTTCTGACCCATCCACCACAACAGAGAAATGGATATACTGGACCATGGGCTTGGGTTTGAGACTTGCCTTTGGGGAGAGCAGCCAGCTAAGGGCTGAGCTAAGGCTGCTCCTTCTGTAGCTCCTCTCATCCCTGCCTGGCTGCAGGGTCCTGCACAGCATTTGCCACAGGACAGAGCAGATTCCCCACAGCGGTGGATATGGCCAGATATGCCATGAACAATGGGATCCCAGCTCAGAGGGTGAGGCCTGTGGGGAGTGATGGAGCATCAAGGAGTGACAGAGCTCCAGTGCCTTCAAACACCACCTCCCATCAGGCTCCTGTGCCCAGTGCTTCCTGGGCATGAACCCCACCAAGTGCATGGGAGCGCATAGTCAGCCCTGGCGATGGAGCCTTTGTCCTCATTGGCATGCTGGCGCTGCCACCCCTGCACATCCATCTCTCCTTTCAGAGACCCTAATAAACATCCAGTTGCTTTTCACAGGGTGTTTTTTTCAAAACCAAAGAACAACCCATTACAGGGAATACTTTCCAACATTGTTTCAACAACATAGGAAATCCAAAGGGGAAAACTTCCTGGAGCACGCAGTGATTTTATCTAACGTAAATGCTGCAACAGAGCACACATCACTTATACTCTCCCAGCCTCCCCCTTCCAAGCACTAGAGTAATGGTGTCCAAGCCCCAGTTGAGGCTCCTTCTTCTGGGAATGAACAAGCCCATGCACCAGTGCATGCTGTGGATGTCACAGGGAGTGATAAACCTGAGATCAAATCCCTGCTGCAAGGCCACACAAAGATGGCAAATGAAAAAACAAGCATTAAAACTGAGGAGTCTCAACTAGGGCCCTAACCATTCAGCCCAACTGTCTCAGCCAGCTGACTTGTGCAAGTGAGAGTGAGCTTTTTCACATACAACCTGATTCTTAGGTTCACCTGCCTGCTATATATCCTTATCACCTCATCCAGGTCCTGGTGTCACCCACTGGGATTTCTCCAAAGACACCATAGACAGTACGTAGCAGATCAGGAACAAGGATAGCAAAAACCCCTGCATATGTTTAAAAAAAGAAAAGGTCCATAATTTGTTACCACACTTCTTACCCGGTTGTAACTTACCTAGAAGCATAGTAGTCAATGCTCTAAATGAGGCTGAAGTCATCCCTTTCACTCACATGTCAGAAAATCTCCTGAAATATCTGTTTCATGGAATTGGAATTCACTCAAACTAGGAGAGAAGAGTGATCACTAGGAGTGATCTTACCAGTTTATGGATTATTCAGCAGAGGGAATTCTACAACTGGCTGCATAGAGTGTATTCCCTTCACAGCTGTCTTTCAATTATTTCTGGATGAACATGGTCACTGAATGACACAAGTGCACACATCCATCTTTAACACTATGGTTCCTTTATTGTTTTCTTCTTCTTTAAACATGAGATTCTATGTTCAGAAAGTGAATAAGCTGAGAAATGATTTAACTTTTGTTGTTGGATAACAAAAAAACACAGGTTCTGTCCTTGGGCTTGCAGATGTATATACATCTATACACGTATATATACACATACGTGCACACATATGATTTCTTACATAAAATGTTAAGGTAATGAAACTGATTATAAGAACATCATCCATGGTATAGTGTGCTTACATTTAAAAGTATCTTTCATGACACATGGTGGAAACAATGCAATTCACTGCTTTTAAGATGTCATTCAAATAGAAGTATTCCTGACTGGTGCGTTAGTCTGCCTTCTCCCTCTGCTATGAAAGGGTGTGACTAAGGTCATGAATTTTTGTTGAACTGTTCACTTAAAAGTAAAAAAGCTTTATCCAAATTCCAAAGAGACTCTGGAGAGGAGTTCCCATTGATGTCAGCAAAGGATAATTCTCGCTGTAAACTTTGCGACTGGTTTCACATGATACCCTGCAAATACTTCAGAGCTTCCTTTTCCCCTTATCTTTCATGAGAGAAATCAAATTGAAATAGTGAACAGTCAGAGAGAAATGTATTGGGCCGGGTTCATACTACCTGAGTTTCCTCTCCTGAGCAATTCTGGAGTTTATGAGTGCACTACATTCAGGATGAGCTTGACTCTTAGGAGATTTGACGAAATGCTGATAGTTAACAAACCAATAATAAAATTCTTATTCTCTATATTAACTTGAAGATCTTTATTTTTATGCAACATAAATGCAACTGTGCTATCACAGCATTGATCTCTGCTTGAGAATTTCCAGTATTTTACAACTCAGAACATATAAATCAGCTTCATTCTAGATTAGCTGTTCCGCCTAATACCAACAGCATGTTTATTTACCCACAGCTTTTTAACCTTGACATGACAGATATAGTTTAAAAAAAGAACACACAAGAAACCTCACTGTTCACTTGAGAACTTAGAGAAAATAGCAAACAGTAGAAAGATGACCTGAGGTAATGACATTTGATTGCAAATGTCTTTCTGGATGCAGATAAAGTAAGAATTTGAGCCATTTGTCAGAGTTGTGATTGCACTGACAGCCCAAAATGCAGAAATCTCCCACATGAGTTCTTTGGGTTACTTCTACCTCCTCTCCCACGCTGTGCCCATGCCTCATATAAAGAAAAAAGTCTGTAGGAAGCATCATGCTCTTCCTAGTATTATCACATTCTACACAGAGGATGACTATTTCCCAAAACTTTTCCTTTAAGATTAAGTAACTTTCTGAGGATAACAGCACCCCAGAGAAGAGTTTACTGTTTCTGCATTCAAACAGTTCCACTAGGAAAACCAGTGGCCACTCAATAACTTCGTTCCAACAGCCACTGCACTTTTCATGGTTAGACACCTAAGGAGACAAGTTGTTTACAGAGACCTCCAGGATTCCCAAAACTGCCAGCATACAATAGGTACTAGCAGCTAAAGATGTTCTCACAGATTCACAGGTCATGCTTTGAGATCACTAATCAGTACTCTTCATATTAAAAGGAGTCCACAAAAGACACAGATTCCCAGTTATATCCCATCTGTAGTTTCATGGCCTCCCTGTTGACTCCCAGCTCTGGGCAACAGGGCCGTGTTCCCTCCATGGGCCTTTGGGTGAATGCTCTAATCAACACATGGTTATGTGAAAAGAAGGAACTGTTGGCAGTGGGTACTGCTGGAGGTGCCACCCAGCTGTTGTGTCAAGGTCAGTTACTGGGTTGTGATGCATCCAACAGGGAGGTAAAGGGCAGAATACTTTCCTTATGAAATACAGTGAGACTAGGTATGAGTTAGGTGCTTGACTGTACAGAACTGTGAAGATTTGAACCATTCTGGCCTGCCTGAAAGCAGACCACCAAGCCCTCAGAAAAGACTTAACTGAAAAAGTATAAGTACCTCGTGACTCCAGATGCCTCCTGGGCTAGATTCAAGTTGTGAGTATTTCAGAAGATCTGGAATTTGGGCTTTGGTGCCCCCAGGTCTTGTGTATTAAATGTCCAAAGCTTTTAGTCATACTAAACGGTTTTAGTATTAAGTGCGTCTGGCTATCTGGTCTCACTGATGAACGCAAGATGACCTTGAAAGAGATACTTACTGGAATTTTTTCTTTTTTTTTGCGTGACTGAAAACTTGGAATGCAGCTCTTTACAGTACAGTACACTTGCAGCAAGTTTAGACAGTCTAAAGCTTCTACAGCTGAACTCATCATTTCCGGAAAACAACAAAAAGAGCAAGAACAACATTAAGGAAGGTATTAGCCTTATTTTGACAAAACTGTTTGTTATAAAATACAACCTGCTGGCTATTTACATTTAACTGAGGAGGCTTGGTTTGGGTTTACATTAGGTGTCATGTGATATCTTTATTTCTTCATCTTCTGAGCTCTTGTTTCACTAAGGAACACCAAGGAAACCACTTCTCACTTCCTCTGGGAAGTGGTTTACTATTGTTAGATATTATATACCTTAATTTTAATAATCAAGTTAAAAAAATAAAATCTAAAATTACATTAACATAGTACACAAAAGTCCTCTCATTCTATTGACAAAGCAAAGGACAAAGAAGTCAAGAATATGCAAAAATGACACAAACATTTGAGTTACCTCAGACACCCAAAAAAATTTTCACATCCTTCAACTAAATTGCAGCTGACCTGGAAGGATGTACTCAAAGCTTTCTAAATCCATATATTATGCTCACACCTAAATAATCTGTTGGTTTCATTGTTATTTTGTTTGGTCAGGCATGCTAATGTTGCATTGCAGTTATGATATCCTGCTTGTATTAGCAAATTTAACAATTACATAACTTCCAAAAGCCATACGCTATCTAAAAGTAAAAACTTGCATTGTTGGTTTGTACAACATTTGTTGATTTAACCTTGCTGCAGAAATCTGCCATGTAGTCTTCCCAGGGCCCAGAAAAAAAAATAAACATTTGTACTTAGAATTTTTTTCACAAAATTCAATGGTAGAAACTTTCTCAACTTTTACAACAACAAAGCTACACCCAACATGAGGCCTGAAAGTGATGCACATCAAAAAAAAAATAAAAAGGGAAAAACCCCATCCTCTCTGACTGAGTTAAGATTACATTTTCTCAGTTTACACATATTTCTGTAACCTCTACTTTCTTATCAGTCAGTGAAGCAGTCATCCTGGCTTTGGAATCATTGTTCCTATCTTGACACAGATAAAATACACTTATACGGAACTGAGTTTTCTTTGATTACCTCTAAAAAGAGAGGGGAAAAAAAACTGATACTGCCTATAGTTGCCGTGATAGAAAAAGCAGCAGTGAGATTAATAAAAAAAAAAAAACAAGCAAATCCATGATAGTCCGGAAAAATTTCTAATTGCAAGGATAACGAAGCTTTGGAACAGATTGTGTGACAGCTTATGGAGTCTGTCTTTGGAGGTCTTTGAGGACATCTCTCAGTAATAATTCCGGTACAGTTGATCCTGTCTTGTGGCAGAAGGATAAGTAAACGAAGTCCTGAGATCCTCTCTAGCCCTGTTCCCTGTGATTAACAGTATTCCCCTAGAAATTCCCATTTTAAGGACCATATCATCTGATTGTGTGACACTATCCAAGTAAATAATTTTTTCAGCACATCCCTTTCATACACATTTTGCAAAAGGGCCTTTGTAAATAATGCAATTTATAATACCTGGTCAACAGAAGCTAAGTTCACTCTTACATAGATATTTTTCTCTTTCGCACAGGGAAATATAAGAATTCTGAAGGCTATTAGCGAGGAGTAGATAACAGAAAAAAGATGCTGTTTTTTTTGACATAATTTGCTCTCAACTCTCCCATAAGCTTATATTTACTTTTATAAGATAGGGATCTTATTGGGTTTGAATTGTAATAAAACCATTCTTCATAAAAATAAGGACTATCCTTGAGGCCTAACATCTTTTTCTTTAGGTATTATAATTTAGTCTATTACTTATCAGACCCACAGTCTTACTAAACCTCAGTTTTGAGGAAAAATTGTCACTTCAGATCACATGTAGCAGGCCAGCTTTCTTTTTTTCCCCTTTGACCACAACCTTATTTTGGTTCCTTGAAAGCATTAATACACAAAGACAGTAGAAATTGCTTTATGTCAATATCATGACAGTAATTTCATAATTCAAATAGAATGGGACCAATAGCAATCAAAATCAGACTCTTAGTAATTTCTGAGCTCTCCCAGACAATATGCTAAGAAACAATGCAAATTTATCAAACACCGTAAAAGCTACTTGTTTTCATTTTAAGCTAATAAACTATAAAACCTGATCACCATTAGAAAAAGAAAAGAGGAAAATAATTTGATATGAATTATTATTTACCTAATACTAACTTTTCTCCCTGAATTCTCAAGCGAGTGTGCAGATAAGATATCACATACAGTCCCCCTGAATTCTGTACACAAGAAACTCTCTACTTTTAATTTAGCAATTTTGAGAATGTTGTTAAAGTTTTGTGCTGATTTCGGAGAGTGGGAAACCTGGCAAAACTATCCTGGGAACCAACTGCAAGTAATCTGTTCTCTAGGGATAAAAGTTCTTGGTTTGACCCCAGTTTTTGAGCAACCAGCAGTTGTATTTTCTGCCAAGAAATGAAAAATAGCCACGGACTCATTGAAGTTTCTTTATTTCATCTCAACTTCTTTTTTTCCTCAGAATGAACATGTCTGACCTTGGGATACACTTCAAATAGCACGCAGTTCCCATCCACATTTGTAATGCTTTAGTTGCAAGCATATTACCATTGCTTAACAACAAATCTATTTTCCCCCATATTAAAAATAGGAAAGGACTCATTGCCTGTAAAAATTAATTATAGCTTAGCAAATGAAAATATTTTAAAACACTTGATTTCACTTTCAGCTGTGCTGCCCTGGCCTAGAATCTCTCTGCACTTGCAGAAGAAACTTAGTGCCATGACCAAATGCTTTTGAAAAAATCTATGAAGTTATTATTTATGGGAAGCAACTTGCTGTGCAGATGTTAGTCAGCCATCACTGAAGACCTCAATGAAATTTCAAGCCCAAACATGCCATTTGATTCTACAGTAGACAGAAGACATTTGAAACTGAAAAGATGAGTCTTCTGAAATTGGGTCTTTAAAAACCACCTTGCAAATCTGCTAAGAAGAGAATGTGTTTGTGAAACACTGATGTGTGTGCATACACAAAGAAATTCAAATAAACTTTGAGAGCCTTCATTTTCTTTATTTTAAAGGATCTTAATTTTAAAGGATAGGAAAGTTCCCAATGAAGACAACATTTTTCATTATTTAAAGGCTGAGGCTACTCTGTGCAGTCCTTAAATTTTTGTATCTGGATCTCTGGGTTTTTGGATCCTTCTGTCTCCACCCCATAATTGATTTACCAGACGCTATCTGGTTTTGGTTTTCTGCAAAGTTTTCTGCAAAGCCAGTCTCTCCAATAGATGTTCAGGATATTGAAAGTTGTCAACTTTAGCCTGCTTTCTATATTCCCATTCAGAGAAGTTCAAGCCTGAACTCCCTAGCAGTATGTGTTTTTTGGGATAGAGGTACAAGAAAGTCAATTTTCTTAAAGCAGTCTTCCTTTCACTGCTATTGCATAATTCTCTTCTTTCCCAGGGGAAGGTAAACAGGGAATAGGTAAACAGTTGTTTCCATTCTTAGAAGAAAAATAAGGAGCTATTCATCTCCAAATCTCATCCAAGGGAAATTGCTGCAAACTGAGCTGTCACCTCAGTAATCTCTCATTATTACCTTCCATTTCATTTAACCAGATAGAGTAAAAGGGCACAACCCATGACTAACTTTGTGTGGCCACTTCATACATTTTCCACGTTACTGCCTGGTCTTCTTCTTATGACTGACTCCACAGTGCTTTATTATGACCATTTCCTGCTGAGGGACACCACCAGGTTCTCCCCTTCCTCACTAGTTGGATCCTGAGCAGTCAGTATATGGAACTTAGTTTAACTGAATTAAGATGAAGAAAGGATATCTTGCAAATTTATTCTACCTGCCCTTCCACGGTCAAGACCCCATACCACCCATTAAGTTCAACACAAGTTAGGCATCTAAATAATTTTGACATTGTGGGCTAACATATGTCAGAAATCTAGAAGATGGGAAACAGAAGATCACAGATATACACACAGAATCATAGAAACACCGGCTGGAAGGGACCCCTGGAAGCCACCCAGGACAAGCTGCTTGAAGTCAGTCTGTGAAAAACACCAGACTGGAGGTTTTTGAGACTTGGCTACACAAATCCACGACAGACCCAAGAATGGAATTTCCATGGCCCTGTGCACAACTCATTCCAGAGCTGCACCACCTCCACTTTTCCTAATGGCCAACCTCCCAAACAGCAATGTGTGGTCACTGTCCCTTGTTATTCTGCCTGCCCCTTCTCGGAACAGTCCAGCTTCATTATCTTTATAACACTTCCTCAAGTTGCTGTTGGCTGCTGTAAGATTGCCCCTTAGTGTCTTACTTGACAGGTTAAAACCAAGCCCAACTACATCGAACTGTCCTCATAGGTGATGTTCTCTAGGCCACTCAAGAAAAGGCTTCAAACTTTGTTCCAAAGTTTCTCATCCAAATTAGAATCTGTATAAAAAGAGCCATTTCTGCAATGAATTCCATTTCTTACTTGTATTTTCAGACATTTTGTGTAAGCACAATGAACAGTTGCATCTGAATATTTATCGTAAGTGTTCAGATGGTATTTACCTCAAGTGACTGTTTAGGTGGGTACAGGCTGACACTGGAAAAAGTCAAGCTGTACCTATAGCTTGACAATAAAAGATAACTGAAAAAAAAAAAAAAAGGAGAAACTGAAATTTGCATTGTATCTACATATGTACAACTGACCAGGGTTATCAGTGTCAGCAAGGGGAAAGGGTGGAGGGAATTCCAAAGCCTGTCCTGGGCTCAAGACAGCCTTCAGAAGCCCTACTCCTTGCACCCTGTAGAAACACTTCAGAACCACCATAATGATGAGATATTGCTATATCTGAGCAAAACAGTCACTTTCCTGACATTCCCCCAAACAACATAAACAGAGTGAGCCTTAAGAATGCAATAGGATGCTTTGGGCAACAGCCCCCGAAACATATTGATATGTCTGCTACACAAGCAGAACCCCAGTGTAAAGTCTTTTCTCCCTTCCTGGCACTCTGTCTTTCATGTAAACAAACATTAATGCTCTTTTTTCTTTACTTAATTATGTACAGAACTTTTCATTTTTAAGTGTTTTGTAAATTAATTTCATATAGTGAGCAAAACCATTAAGGTTGCAGAGCTCAGCACTCAAAATTTAAAGTGACATGAGTAAATGTCCTTGTAAATGATCAAAACATTTGTTTTACTGAGCTGGTAAAAAATGCTTTAAACTAGAAATGACAGGAAGGAAACGACCAGCAGTCCTGGGAGGCAGTGATGGACAGGGTTTACAAGCAAAGAGCCTAGGATGATGTAAGTGAAATAGAACAAATAATCAAAACAGGGCTTAAGTGGAGTCACCTCAAACATTTGCATGTAAGCAAGGATGTGCCTACAAGGCACCATTGTGGGGAAAGCCCCAGACCCTTTTCAGGAAGTCAAGATGCTGGGGTGTCTCTCTGAAGTACCTGTACACTAATGCCTGCAGCCTGGAGAGTAAACACAAGGAATTAGAGATCTGTGTGCTATTGCAAACAGTGGGATGACTCATATGCCCAGAGTGCTGCAATGGTGAGATACGGGCTCTAGGATGGGAAGGCTGGGAAGGTGAGGCAGAGGAGTTGCCCTTTACATGAGAGAGCAGCAGGAGTGCATGGAGCTCTGAGTAGCCAAACTGAGAGCTTATGGGTAAGGATAAAAGAGCAGACAAATATGTGTGATATTGCACTGGGTGTCTGCTATAAGCTCCCTGCTCAGGAAGAACAAGTGGATGATGCCTTCTACAGACAGCTAGAAGTAGCCTCACATTCACAGGCCCTGGTCCTCACGAGGCACTTCAACCATGGCAATATCTGCTGGAGTCACAACACAGCCAGGCATAAGCAGGAGGTTCCTGGAGATCCTGGAGATCATCTGTGACAATTTCCTGACCCAAGGTGGGGGGAGGCACTCTGCTGGATCTCGTACAAGGAGAGGCTCATCCGGGTATGTGAAGACTGAAGTGACCATGAGATAGCAGAGGTGAGGGAGCAGGTTAAAAAAAAAAAACAAAAACAAACCACAGGATCACAGCCCTGGACTTCAGGAGAGCAGATTCTGGCAGCTTCAAAGATCTGCATGAAAGGGTCATATGGGGTAAGGCCCTAGAGGGAAGGGGGGACCAGGAAAGCCGGGTAATATTCAAGAATCACTTTCTTCAAGTTCAAGAACAGTCCATCCCAATGAGCAGGAAGTCAACCGAAAAAGCCAGGAGGCCTGCATGGATAAACAAGGAGCTCCTGGCAAAACTCAAACATAAAAAGTAAGTATACAGAAAGTGGAAGCAGGGACAGGTAACCTGGAAGGAATACAGAGACATTGTTCGAGCATTCAGAGATACAGTTAAGCCGAAAACCACCTGGAGCTGAATCTGGCAAGTAATACCATGGACAAGAAGGGTTTCTATAAGTACTTAAGTAGCAAAAGGAAGACTAGGAAAACTGTGGGCCCACTGCTGAATGGAGCAGTGTCCCTTGGTAACACAGGACACAGAAAAGGCTGAGTACTGAGTACCTTCTTCACCTCAGTCTTTACTAATAAGACCAGCTTTCAGAAATCTAAATCCCTGGAGACCAGCGAAACTAAAGCAAGGAAGTCTTCCCCTTGGTGGAAGATGGTCAGATTAGGGAATACTTAAGCAAACTAGACATACAAAAGTCCATGGGCCTTGATAGGACATACCCACGAGAGCTGCGGAAGCTGACTGAAGTCACTGTGAGGACACTTATATTATCTTTGAATGATCACTGCATTTGAGAGAGGTATCTGAAGACTAGAGGAAAGTTAGTGTCACTCATATCTTCAAAACGGGCAGAAAGTAGGACCAAGGAAGCTACAGGCCAGTCAGCCTCAGTTCAATCCCTAGGAAGCTGATGGAGCAGCTAATTCTGGGAACCGCTTCCAGGCACATGGAAGACAAGAAAACGATCGGGAGTAGTCTGCATTGATTCAGGACCACTAAGATGATGAAGGGACTAGAGCATCTCCCATAGGAGGAAAGGCTTAGAGATCTGGGATTGTTTAGCCCAGAGAAGAGAAGGCTCAGGGGGAATCTCATCCAGGTGTACAAGTATCTGCAGGGAGGCTGTGAAAATGACAGAATCAGGCTCCTTTAAGTGGTGCCCAGCAACAGGACAAAAGGCAATAGTGACAAACTGAAACACAGGAGGTTCCTGCTGAATGTAAGGAAACACATTTTTTTATTGTAAGGGTGACAGAGCATGGGAATAGGTTGCCTAGAGGGATGGTGGAATCTCCATCATTGGAGGTCTTCAAAAGACATCTGGATACGGTCTTGGGCAACCTGCTGTAGGTGACCTGCTTGAGCAGGGGCACTTGGCTGAGGTGACCTCCCGAGTTCCCTTCCAACCTCAACCATTCTGTGATTACATCATATACTAAACACATATTGAGTAGTGGACAGCAAATAAAACAAAATTCTGTAACTTTCAGTGAAAATAAGTGGTCTTGAATGAACCAGAGTCCTCTCAAAAATGGTACACATATTCAGAAACTAATGTTAAGGTGAAAATTTGCCTTGAACATGGCAAAAGCAAGAATGTAAGACGTTTCAAATTAATCCCTTTTGCACTCAGGCTTGCAGTTCATGAGAAAAACATTTTGTTGGAGAGTCTTTGAAGTATTCTTCCTTTGCATTCCCTCGTAGGCTTCAGCACACAGTTTTTGTTTGCACGTGCTGACTCTGCTGTAAATCACCCCTAAAGATCATTATCTTTAGCATGTTTCCATCTTGGTTATGTCCATCTTGTTTCAACAATTTCTCTCTAGTCTTTGTGTCCCCCGCCACTCTGAAACGGTTATCTTCCCCTTTGCTCATGTTGTACCAGCCATTACATACAAGAAACAGTGAAGGTGAAATTTTGCTGTGTGGGCATATATTTTCTAGGTATACAGAGAAGTTTTGTGAAACATTGTATGCCTAGAGCACGTTTGCCTTTCAAAGCTATGATAGACTATCATTTAAGTTGATTTGAGCTGCTCAGTTCCAAGAAGTCAAATTTCTGAACATGTAGATTCAGAGTTTCCAAAATGTTATGTCAAAATTTTTCATGGGGACAAGAAGGAGTGCTTTACTGACAGAAAGGCCACAACACTCTGACCAAACGTCAACTCCTTGCTCCAAAGCATGGACAGTACAGAGTTAGTCAAAGAAAAGGTTGCCAGTGTTGTTTTAACATTGCAACACAATGTATTTTCTCCAGCGTTTTCTTGGAAATGGCAAAACTGTTTTGGCTGAAACTTTCTGGGAAAAAAAAAAAAAATTAAGTCAGCCCAATATCATCTAATGGTAAATTTTAGCCAAAACCATTAATATTTGGCCAAGTTGAAAGTAAGCTAATATGAAGATATTGTAACAAGGAGGTCTGATAAATCTCAGTAACAGTCAATGCTGCCAATACCAGCAAAATGCAGTCCCATATGAAGGCCAGGGAACTAATGATCACCAATAACACTGAGGAACTGCAGCCAAGACATCAAGTTGAGCAGTAATGGAAACAGACATGAACCCTTAAATTTGAAACAGGCCAGAGAGCTGGTCAGTTTTTAGCATCCTTCCTGTCCTTGCACTAATCTATATAATGCTTTATCTGCACTACTATATAGGTACACACATTAAGTTCTCAGCTGACACTTATTTCCAACAGATGCAGGTATTTTGGTCCTGATGCACCAATCACCAAACTGAGCTCAGCTGGGAAAAAAAATCCAAATTCAGCAATCATGAGATGTGACTTAACATAGCAGAAACATTGCTGCTGTTTGCATTTGTAATTACAGAGGATTATTCAATACCAATACATTAAAAACTTTGCCCAAAGTCATATGGCACTAGGCCAAAAAATAATGCCTAACTTACTTTATAAACTAGTTGAAAAGGAGCAAATAAACAAAAAAAAAGCACCATCGAAGTGTAAAGTTTGGTGCATCAGGTCATTAACTCTGCATAGTTGAGTGAAATTACAATGAAGAAAAACATGTGTTTTATTTTAAAAAGAAAACCACAAAATAGCTTTTTGGGAATACTAAACTGTAAAAACCTGGACTAAAGAATTTTATGGGTTACTGTGGTATAGGCTTCTCAGGCAATCATACCTCATCTAAATTCCTCAAATCATGATGAATGAGGCTATTAATATGAACTTAATTAGAACCAAGGTAATGTCATAAATCAAGAATTAATCATTAGTTCTTAGTAATTTGTTTTATGGAAATCATAGGTAAGTTAATGTATAATTTAGGGTTTGAGCCATCAACACCTGAGTATATCATTCCCCCCCTGAAACTCTACACTTAAATTTCGTGGCTTAGGGTCTGAGAGAATAACTGGATGGAAGTATAAGCTTCTTTTATGCACGAGTCCAGATTACTAGACCTAATGGTCCTTTCTAGCCACTGGATCTACTCCATCAGAGATTTAACAGGGAGAGAGCACAATTTATAAGGTTATATCCCAGGTGTGGAGTTCAAAGAGTGACCCATAGATGGCACAGAAGGTAAATGCCAGGAATACTGTGCCTGCTGCACACAAGCAATGCAACTTATCTGTGTTCAGACACTATTCCAGATTTAGGTTGACCACAAGGCTTTTAGTCTGCAGCTGGCTCCCTTTGGACTATCATCGGAGAACTCCATCTTCAGGGATCACTGTGCATGAGCGGCGTTCCTGCATATGCACAGCACACTTGGACAGCCAGCTATTTAGTGCATAACATGACTCTACACTGGGTACAGCACCCACCACCCACGTGCAACAAGACCGACTCTGCATTGTACATGCAGTAAGAGTGGAGATGCTGTGTGGATTCTCCTGTGTTAAACAGTAAATCCAGTTTGTTGGACCTGTGCGTAGCTGGGTGCTGATGCCAGGACCTTGCAGCCTCTGAATTACAAGCAGGCCTGATGATACTAAAAAGTATAAACAATAGTCCACAACTGGCCTTCATTTATAAACGCTAAATAGTAAAAAAAAAAAAAAAAGGGGGAAGGCTAGATATATGGCTGAACATTGGTGCCCACATACCTTTTGGAATGTCTATGATCAGTATTTATTTAGGAGTGACAGGATCAAAACCCACCTATCTTCATAGACACAAAGTTCCTTTGTAAAAATCCTGGAATAGGAATAATTCAGGTGAAATGGGAGGCTTGGGGTTATCTCATCCAGCCCCCTTCTCAAACTAGTCCCAGCTTCAAAGTTAGATGAGGTTGCTCTACGTACTGTTGTATTTTAAAAATCTCCAAAGGTGAACATCCCACAGCCTCTGTGGGAATACCTACAGGGCTTAGCCACCCTCAAGGGAAGAATTTTTCCTATATCCATATGGGATGACTTTGCTTCAATTTGTTACTGTTACTTCTTGTCCCACAACTGTGCTCTTTTGAGCAGATTTTGGCTCCATCTTCTCTATAAACTCCATCAGATAGTTGAACAGAGCAGTTCGCTCCAGTTCCCCTCTCTCTTCCAGGTCAAGCAAACTTTGTTTCCTGAGCTTCTGTTTGCACATCATGCTCCAAATCCTGGTGACCATCTGCTAGACTTTCTCCAGATTGTCAATGACTTTCTTGTACTGGTGGTCAAAACTCTGCACAGTACTCCAGATGTGGCCTCAGGACTGCTGAATAAATGGGCATAATCACCCCTCAACCTGCTGGCTACGCTCATACTAACACACTCAAATAAGCAATTAGCCTTCACAGCTGAAAAGGCACATTGGCAGGCGACTTTCCCACACTTTCTGCTGCACACATTGTGGAGTACAAACAATCCTGAGCAGATAGGTATCTAGCTTAGACCCAAATTTTGACACAATTAGAGAAAATAAGAATTTGTCTGCTTATCTTGCTCTGGGAGAGTTGATTTGGCAGACGTGTTTGGTGCAACATAAAACATCTGCATAAGAAAGAATTTCCCTCCATGTGTATATGGTATCCTAGTGGTGAGGTGACTCATGCACATGTGTTTTGGATGCTCAGGTTCCTCTCTTTCATGTATATTAGCAGTTTTGAACTTGTGCACCTTGAAAGGAAAGCACTTCACCTCTTGCCTGTCCCAGGCTAGGACCTTAAAGGAGGGACAAGCATTAAATAAATTGCCTTAAATTAGATCTTTGATGAAATGAAGGGCTCATGCTAGGTAGTCTCTGATAGCTAGTCTCCATAGTTGCTCCCATTTTCTCACTCAAGTGAAAATATAATTGAGCTGTGAGAATTGTCCACCAGAACTTGCTGGGAGGTAAGAGAGGTTACAAAACCCCCACCTCTCCACCCTCTTCTTGAAAGTTTAGAACATGTCTCCCATGTTTGAAGTGATTACACTTGTCATGAGTTTAAGGATGCCATACCCAACCCTGACTTGGGGCAGGGGTGCTGGCAGGAGTTAGCGAGTAAATAAAACCTTAAAAACCCTAACATTGCTTTTAGTTCATAAGGAAAATGTATGTGTGGAAGGGAGAGCTCCTGGAGATGGTTCCAGGTTATGGGACATTAGCAGATCTACATAACTCAATCTGAATTTGAAGAAATATTAAATGTCTACTTTGAAAATAAATTTGTTACTTGAGAAAAGCAAAAAAGCAATGTAAATTTTAGTTCTTTAAAAATTTTTGCTCATCAAATGTGGAAGAAAAGCTGATCAATTAAGTGGGAAAACAGTTGCAAAATATTCCTGAATGACTTCATTTCATTTACTTTTCTTTTTAAATTCTGACCAGAGTCCCAATAGTAACTTTGAATACAAGTGGAATTTGAGTGAAAGGCTGTGTTCAAAGAAACAGAGATAAAGTCTTTCATATATTCAGCTAATGCTTCAGTTCATCTTAGTGGAAAATTACCAAGAAAAGTTTAAAGTATGCAAACAAAGAGGAACTAAGGGAAAGAGTTGAAGTATGGATTAGAATAGAGGAAGGGAAGGGCAGAAAAGAGTAGCAGAAAGAAGATATTATCCCAAGTGTTTAACTCTGTGTAGACTACTCAGAAAATATCCTGAAAGTTCAGCTGTGCACCAGTTCCTCCTATGGAATCTAATCCAAACTATTGAGGATGACACATATTTATCTTGACAGCACGTGCCCCTTGACGTTAGGTCCAACTCCAGTGATAATTATTTGGTAGTGGCGGAGAAGGGCTCCCCTGCCCGCTGAGCACTTACAACCTCAGCTGAAGTCAGCAGATGCTTGCAGAGGTGTTCTTAATCTAACCCAGTCCTCTCAGCTACCCGTAGGCAGAGGAGGGGACTGCCTCCAAACTGTTTGCACCTCCATTCTTTAATTAGCCTGCAAAACGTACAATAGCAACACTTGGGTATCACTTTCTGGTCGTGTGCTGTGCATATTAATGCAAAGGCTTCTCAGAACTACAACTATAAAGCTGGTCTCTGCGGTGTATGCTGAATAACTAGCACTAATAGTTCTAGTACTAACAATAGCTATGCAATTGATGTGAAAAAGATTATTACTTATGTACGGCAACCCTAACTGAGGAGGTATGAAAAAATTCCAGAAGCCACCAGTAAGATTTCCCAGACATTTCTGGAACTCCCTATATCTCATTCTGGGATCTTCAGCTTACTGAGGGAAAGGTGTTCTGCTCACATTGCATAAAAATTGGCTTCATATTTCCCCCAGCCTCCCAACGGTTTGCTATGTGCTCCACATTTATAGAACTCACCAAGGTTTCAGGAGATTTAAATCTAAATAACTCCTCCAGCCCTGTCCCATAATTCTCAGGAGACTGTTTGAATACTGGGCCCTCTAAATACTGTCCACTCACAACAATACCCTAAATGTCAGGCTGTAGCCTAATGGCTTCAGTCATCTGGGGTACTGACAAAAAGGATAGTGCTTCAGCAAGAAGATCTAAGAAAAAGACGGACTATCCAACAGGCCAATGCTCAGAGTTCCTCAGTAGGAAGCTCAGACAAAAGGGCAGCTGCCACCTCCAGGGAGACATTCCAGCTCCTTGGCTGTCAGATGAAGGGTGTTGCTGGCTGCAAAGGGGTTAACATGCTTCCTGCACACCAAAGTAAAGGCTCAAGTTCCCCTGAAGCTAAGCACCAAGAACATTCAGCATTTTGTACCTACCTCATTTCGGTTGATCCCTACTCAACAAATGGATCCTACAGAGTTAAGCCTTTTCCTCGTGCTGAAGATGAACACAACACAGTTCACCCTGTGGTCTCCTTAGGTAGCAGGAAATGTGAGAGCTGAATCAAGTCCTTTTTTTGTGTGTCCTCTCCAGCTATCTACTTGGGACAAGAAGCTGCCAATGGCAACTCTGCTCATCATGAACAATAAAACTGTCAAGAACAATAGTAGTCTCATGAGAGACAATCATCTCTGTGTTTGGCCTGGTCAACAGAAAATCTCCCACTAGGAGGCAATTAACCGTGAACTTGGCATCCACTGTGACATGATGAAAGAAATGGAAAAAGAGCTATCAAAGCTAACGGAATATGGTGAGAGACAGGGGTGGGAAGGGGGGGAACAGAATAACGAAAAGTCACCATGTTCCGAAGGAGCAAGAAACAATTGGTAAATTGCACTAGCCTTATGCATTTATTACACGCTCAGTTGCTACAGCAATTAACATAACATAAATATATCGGACACATTAACCTTCAAATAGGGGGCAGATGATACAGCTCTGATGTAAATCTGCAAGGGGTACTATGCCATGATTTCATAGCTGTAAGTGCTGATGTGTCCCACCACGCATTGCAATGGCAATTGTTATGGAGAGGCGGCAGCTAAAGCCCTGGATAAATCCATAGCTGTCTGTATCTGGGAGCTCAAAATAAGTTGCCAAGTTGATTTTGTAGGCTCTTGGGTCTAGGCCTTAATACATCATGATTTATAGTTTGACTTAAAGGCAGATGCATTTCCATTTCTGGCCTATGGCTGACATGCTGAATGTGCTCATCTAGAAACAGTATTTTTAGGAAGAAATTGTTCCAGACATTTGGAAGAAGGCCTTTCTGCCCAAGTTTTCAATAGCTCAGTAGCGCGTGTCCAAACTTTTGCAATGGAACAGACAGTCACATCAGTAAAGCATGTCCCAGAATTCGCCCTGCTTCAGGATTTTTTTATTTACTGGAATCCCATTTTTATCGTGGGCAACTGACATTTTCTAGAATGCCAGACACTGTTGACTAAATTAATCTGAGGCAAATAAATTGCGGCTGCAGATGTATTTGGCTGCTGTAGTCAAACCCAGCTAATGGATTTGGGGGTTTTGGAGGAACTTTTTCAAGGTTTCTGTGTGTGAAGTTATCAGCAGTGCAGGGGTTATCTGCTTTAGTTTGCCAGGCCAAGGTGCTAACGCCTGGTAACGTAACAACAAGTGATCAGTTCAGATTCCTGATCTTTCTGTTTAAAGAACAGAACTAATTGTCATCTACAATTCTGCAGGCAAATGAAGGGAGGAAAAGGAAGGACCAACAGAAATGATCTGGCAGAAAACAAAGAAAACTGTGCCCAAATTGAAAAATTAAGAAAAAAAAATTAGAAAGAAGATACGGGGGAAGAAGTACAATACTAGTAGGTACAAAGCAAGGAGTCTATACACGTATTAAAAACAATGATCAGTGAAACAACTGAGAGACTAGATTAGTTGTATACAATTTTCAGATTGCTAACAACACTTATCTGAGACTTCATGCTTAACTTTACCTACTAGCAGGATTTGTAGCTTTACAGTTTCAAGTTTTCTTCAGTCATGTCTATGTGCTAGTGTTCAGCAGAGATGTTTGCAGTTCTTTTGTTGGGATACAGTTTTTAATTTGAACAGGAACCTTTTGCTATTCAAGGTACTATAGCATTCTTATTCCTGGACCAGTTAACAGGTGTATGTGTGCTTTTGAACAAAAAGAGGGAGGGGGGAAGGGAGGAAATCTAGAGTAATTAATTGCATTTGAGTGGTTTTTGACTCATTACTACCACTATACCTGGAAACAAATTAGAATTTTGAAATCATTCTGACTTTCATCACAAGATGCAAGTTTTTTGTGATTACAGAAAAAAAACCATGAATAATATAACAGGTTAATTTCAAATTTACAAGATGAAACTAGCCTATCTTAAGACTTCCCAAGTTGTGGTTTCTGCATGGGAAGTCATTGAGTTTCTTACCTATTTCTAACTATTTGCTAAAAGACTTTTCACACACAAACAATTCAAGTGTTCTAAAATTAGAGTTTAAAAACCTATTTTCGTTCCCACAGCTATGTCTCCATGAAAACTCAGTCTTGTATTATAAGCAAAGGAATGCAATTCATGCAAATAAGTCATTTTAGAAATGAAGTTTGTAAAGAAAAAAATAAGACAAGATTTCCTGGGAAGACTGACAGTCTCAAGTATCTGTACATCATACCAGCCTCCAATTCTACCTTGCTCTTGTAACTTGCCCAATGTGTTGGGCAAGAGCAGATACCTTTTTCTCCCCTCAGAAAACTGTGTACAGCACAAGTTAAACAAGAAAGTAATTGCATTATTTGGATTTAAAAAAAAAAAAAAGACATCTTTCTGCTTTTGCTACCAGTTAGAGACTACTACTAATTGTTAGAGACTACTAGTAATTGATTTAAGTGTCTTAAATACAATGAGACAGCTTTAGCCACCAGCACACCTACATCAAATGCAGGACCTATGCCAGTGATTGCAGTGATTTGCTTTGTGACACCAGGGCTTTGTCCAAATCTCCCTGTTCAGCCTGCTGAATACAACCCTTCAGCTGCGTGTGAACATCTCTCTTGTCCCTGGAGGCCAGCAGAACCTACCACCGCTGCGCCCAGCTGGGGAAGGGAGGGTAAGGCTTGTTTTGTTATTGTTGTTCTATGAAAGAAAATAATCTGTGAGAACAGTGTGGTATGAAGTTATCAGCTCAGATCAGCTTTACAGAAATCTAACATGGCTAAAGGTTCCCCACTCCCTCATAAACCATTTACATAAGAGCTGTTTATGACTTCTCAGCATTGCACATAACCACTTCAAGCCACAGCTCAGCCATTAGACCTTACCTCAGCTCAGCAGGTCTGGCCGAAACAGCACTTGGCAATGGGTCTCTGGGGAAAATGGGGCCTCTGTAAGACACAGTGGTAATTTGGTGGCTTCCTTGCTCAGGGTTAGCACTGGCTTCCTTCCACAGGACAGCACAAAAGGGTGGTGTGCTAATTCAGGTACTCAGATAGGAAATAAAAACCACACCTTCATCATCAAGGAACAAGAAAAACCCTACGAGTCTCCCCCCTCCCTGCAGCCTTCAGGCACAGCAGTGCACTTCCAATCAGCACAGCAAAGGGGCTGCTTCCAAAAACCAAGCCACATTTCCTTTCTAAACTTCTGTTTTCCCGGAGTGTGTATGTGTGTGTGCACGCACGCGTCTCCATCAGGGCAGCCTATGTCCCAAAGCACAGTGGCAAACCACTAATTTGCTATAAACTTTGTCAAACCCAGACCAGAGAGACTGGTACCTGGAGACAGGAAATACCACCACCGACTCCGTGATGAGCAGCTCTGCAGCACTAACCAGACAGGGATGATGTTATCGCCTCTGCTCATGCAGCCCAGTAGAGGAAGCAGAAAGCAAGAGCCAGGAAGGAAGGGTCAGATCCAGCAGGATGATCGCATTCCCTGTGCTGAGCATCAGATTCAGAATAAGCTTTCTGCAAGTTTTCTGTGTGGTCTGCTGAAGCCAGGCCTATGTACCTCACACTCTGCAGTGCTGCATCACAGCCTCTCTACTTTTCACTGTATTAGGTGTACACAGTCGGGAGACTGCTGTCACCTGCAAGCCCATAGCTCCTGGGATCACAGCACCAGCAAGGCCATGCTGCTCCGCCCTGTAGGCAGACGGTGCATCACTGCAGTGTGTTAACAAGGACGCATGTTTTCTCTTCTCCCATCTAGCACTTCACACAGCAAGTCCCCATGGACATGGCCATCATGGTGCTGTAGGAGAACTAGCTTACAAAGTCTTGTAGAGAGCTTGTCACCAGTAAGGGGAAGGAGAGAGATATCCCAAGGAGTTCCCCCCACACCAGGCTGAGTGAGGAGATGTGCAGCAGTTGCTCCAGTATCTCCATCTGGGATGGCACACTGTGGCAGACTGTGACAAGTCCAGCCAGGATCTAGCATCTGATGTCAGTCTCCTTGGAAACCTTTGCAGAAGGCGACTCTAAAACACCATATGCAGTCATTAACTTAGGCCTCTTCAGGATTTATCAGCAACCCCATACCTTTCCTCCAGAAACTTTTCCAGAAGATCTGACTAACCAAGTCCCTAAGTTTGCTGGGGTCTTCCTCTGCATTTGGAGGGCAGAGTAGTCAAACACATTCACAGCAGGGCTCCGAAAGTGCAAGTTCAAGTCTTGCTTTGGACTTGGCCAAAGTGTATCTTGGGTCATGGTTGGCATGGCTCTTCAATATGCTGTTGACCTCAGAGACCAGCAAGGCTTACCCTCATTGGCCTTAACATATGAATTTATCCTAGTAAAGTAAGCTTGGCCAGGGTTTAAGGCTCAAGCCCTGACATGCAACTGCGCTGTGATTGTTAACACAATTCTCAACGTAGTTTTGGCCTATGCCAACCAGTATTGCCCCAGCACTTCAGGGAATGGGAGCAGCCCTCCTCTTGTGCTGACAGGCAGCACAGACAAGGCCACTGAGGTTTTCTGGTGCAATGTGGGTGGACAGGGTCTGCATGTACTCATACTCTTATACCCAAGATGGAGTCCTATCCCATTTTAATTTACTGGTGAGGACGTAACTGATGGGAAGAGGCAGAGTTACTTGCCCTTGCTCTGCTGCCCTGCTTTCTCCTCTCCTCAACTCCCATAACTCCATCTTTTTCTCTTCCTTCTCCTAAAATTTTCTTCCATTTTCAGATTTTCCTCACTGTAGGATCAAATCCATCATAATCCACTCCAACAGTTTCCTCCACATTTATAAAAAGCAAAACAAAAAAGTCAGTTTCCTTCTGGGTTTTGTCCTTACCACTGCTTTCCAGGCAGTCAGTCACCCAGTACCAGCTGATCCTTTCCATTCTACGCTATTAGCCTCACCAGTCTATTGTGCTAGTTTGGTAGGGGTAAATTCAACAACAACTAAGTTGTCATTCTTTTCTTTCCTGTGAGCCAGTCAACATTCCTCTCTTAGTTCTTCCTGGGCTTCAGAGCAAATACAAACTTTCCTTAGATGTAATGCAAGGCCTACTTTCCTCCCCAGACAATCCTGTTCTCCTAAACCTGTCTCACAGTTTTACATCAGGCTGCAACAATTGTATGCAGTCAACACTTGGATAGCAGTAAAAGAGCTTTCCTGAGGGAACAGCACAAATTTCCTGGCTGATGAGATAGATTCTTCTAAGCCATATCTTAAACTACCTCCTCATACCTCCTTGTCTCTACTAGCAGAATGTCCTACCTGCAGCTTCTGTTCAGCTTTGTTTTATTTCAGCATAGATATGTTTTTCAGTACTAGTAGATATGTACTGTATCTGACATGCAATGGAACAACAGTGACATCCATTGGCTAAAGTAAACCCAAGCTACTACTCTTTATTACACAAGAATCATTTTTAATGGAAAATGTGTTTGATGTAAAGTATTCTACTACATTTTTATGTGATCTATAATTATTAGTGTTTTAGGAGTGTCACAGAATTTAAGCTAAGTTTCACGTTTTCCTCAGGTCTTTCCTGAGAAGTGACCAGTAAGCTTATCTTGCCTAGGAGAGAAATACACATTGACTGCCAAATATCTACAATTTGAGAGATAACTCTTTTTTTTTTTTCTTTTTTTTTGATACTGCAACACTGAAATCTCAAAAGCTCAAACAAATACTAAACGTGTCTGGGCATATTTGTGAGGTGCAGATAAATTTGTGGTCTTTCTAGCTTGCTGCATATGGTCCAAAGCCTAAATCCTAACTCCGTTCTGAACTGAGGGAACCAAGCCCCTGCCTCTTCCTCCTCCCCTCCTCCTTTTTTTTTAATTTTTTTTTTTTTCCCTCCTCCCTTCGTCAGAAGTAATTTTCTTTAGTAGCTTCATTAGTTTTCTAGGAAACAGCTCTAAGCTTGAGAGGCTGTTGGCATCACAACCAGTCACAGCATTCCAATCACACTTGCAGCAAGTTCTAAGGACAGAGGTGGTATAAATTTCCCCAATTCTGCTGGAAACCTCAAAGACAGAATGAATCATTTGGGATGCAGAGCTGTGCTGGGAACTCATGACTAAGAAGTTGCCCACCACGATACTCAACTATTTTTTTCATGCTGCCATCCCACAGGAGAGAATCCTTATTTCTAAAGAGATTACTTTTCTCTTCAGAGATATGGTTCTTTTTTCTCAGAGGAAAGATTTTAAAGTAGGTCGTATTAAAACACGTGGTATTTCTTTGCAATCAGTCATAAATCAGTCCACAGCACCCTCCATCTTCTTCTTCCCCATGCCCCAGTCTTCATGTCATCAGCCACTTTTAAGAGTAGCAATATATTTTTTCTTCTTGGTAAGATATTAGTATACTGCACGGTTAAAATACAAAATGCAATTGTGATTCCTCACTGAGTAATAGCCAAGTGTTAAGGTCAATTATAATCCAATTCTTAATCCACCTATACTAAGAAACTAGAAAACTGCAAACATAAATAAATGTTGCAGGCTACTACATCAGACACTTTTCAGAAACTCAGTGTTACCTCTTTGCTAGTGACCAAAGCTTTCATTAAAGCAGAAGAAATCACATTTTCTTTGCAATATGTACTCCCCACAAACCTGTGTTGATCAGTGGAATTACATTATTCTCCTTTGTTATCTGAGGCTTCATTAATCTACTTGGCATAGTGTAGGCTCTAATTATCCTGGTAGCCTGTTAACCTTCCCTAGAGTTTGGTGTAACGCTAACTTTCTTAATTTCTCTTCTTTGGCTATTCCATGCTGTACTAAGATTTACTAAAAATCAGCAGTAACATCCCTGAGAGATTCTTGGGCAGCTTTTGTAAATTTCTTCTGTACAATAGGATTCTTCACACAAATAGTTTTTGAGAAAGAGCGAGAGAGAGGCAGATGGAGAAATCCCTCTGGTAGCTGTACTTAGGCATTCCACATAATTCTTTTTCTAAATAAAAAGTATATCCTCAATCAGGATGTAAATGAATATTCTTTCCTCTCTCTTTGTCCAAACACAGAATAGCCCCCTAGTTAGACCCTTTTCTGTCTTGCTTGTGATAATTCTGATTTCTGAACACATCAGACTACATAAAACACCGTATTCTCTCTGCTGTTTGCTCTCTAGTTATTCATCACAGTTCTTGAGCAGTTTAATGTACAGTTTTGAGCCGGCAGTTCACATCTGAGTACTGCTATAGTCCATATTGGAGAAGGAGAAGCTGTGCTGTCCAAGTCCTTTACCAGATGACACTCTGCTTGATCTGTTTCAGGAGTACCTTGTATGGAAACTTGTAATGACTACTGCATAATGGAGAAGATAAATCACCTGAAAATATTTTCCATACAATGACAAAGTGAACTCTCTTTGCAAGTTTCCCTTTTTCCCTTTTTAAAATTTTTCCAGCATCTTACATGTTTAAAATAATTTCACTATTTATTCTTAGTAATCCTTCAACTGACAAGCTTCCCTACAAATACCTTGTAGCACTGGAGGTGAAGAAGTGACAAAAATGATTCCCACAGCTATTTCAACTTCTGTTCCTGTGTTAGTCTCACTCCTCACAGCGGAACACAGGAATGGAGTAGCTGACTTCTTAAAAAAAAAAATCATTATCACTGCTATTTTTTACTAAGACTTTTCTACTCTTTACTGCTTTAGCTTTTATTTTCATAAGAACTTTTATGGCTTCTTTCCCGTTGGTGTGTCTGAGGAGCTGATATCTGCTTTGGCTTGCAACCATTTCTTTCTTATTCTCCCTCAATACACAAAATTACACACTACCTCATTCACCCAAGTGTAGTATCAGTTTGCCTTGAAACTGGCAATAGCAACTGAGGTTTGTATAGGACACTGTTACTCAATAAAGAGTACAACAGATCTATCTGCAATATGACAGCTAACATAAAAGTGAAAAGCATGCTGTGTGAAAAGCTCCATTATGCCAAACTGGCTTTCCAGAGGAGACGAAATAAAGGTCCAATTTACTCACTTTCAGGTGGATGAAACAGAAGGGTTTACAGTTTTCAACAGGAGGCTTGAGGAAAGCAGTAAAGTAGGAGGCGCACAGAAATAAAGAAAAATTTAGACTTACTGCTCCATAACCATACCCGTTCATTTTGGAAAGATTTAATTTTTTTTTCTGGGTAGTTGTATTACAGTAAGTGTCTCATTTAAAAGAAATCAGCAAATTTAAAACAAAATACTTAGGGGTCTGCAGAGATAGGTTACAGCTTATTGAAAGTTGTGTTAGGAGTACAAAACCCAGAGGAGCAGTATTGTGAATCACGCCTTTTCCTTTAATGAAAAACAGAGAGTTATCCAAAACAAAGTGTTATATCCTGTCCTACCCAAACCTGTTTCTTTAGATCCACAAGTATCCCAGCTAGTATCAGTTAGGAGTGTAACAGAAACACAGACATCTTTCCAATTTACATTTTAGCTCACCCACCACATCAAAGAAATCAATGATTTGCACTGCACTATTTATATGACTGATCTGTTACATGGGAGGAAAAGTCTGTTTACGAGTTCCTTACTAAGTGGTCTGCTGTGAATGTTGATTTAAGCCTGTCAGTGAGAGCATTACTCGGAGAGAGACAGGTGATGAGCAATGTCCTCCAGCCGACCACATTCAAGCTACACTGATGACACTTGAACCTGGTGCGAACCTGGATGTGGCTGAGGATCTTTACAAAGTACAAATATATTGGAAGGGAAATCTCTGTCATAGCACCTCCTCTCTGGGATTGATTTATTTGGCACCAAAAATCAAGAGGCTGCTTGAAAAGGGAAACAATATTCCTAACAAAGATCATCCTTCAGATAAATCTTTAAGCTGGATCATTCCAGCTTTGCATCGTCACTCGAGAATGCGATTTAGTAACACACTTACAGGCATGCTGCGGTGACAGATAAGTAATGCAGGCAATAAGCTTTCTCTGGCTCTACTTGGACTAAGCTTCTTTCCCACGTTCAACGAAACATGCAGAGATTCGGCAGGCAGCGTAGTCTCCTGTAGCCCCGTGCAGTACCCTCCGTTACAAGTGTGGGCGGAAACCTCCCCAGACTCCAGCACCATCAGGTTCAAGAGGAGATAAGTGTGTCCTTAAGCACTTGAGCAGGAACGCTTTTCTGAACCAGAGCCAGAGAGAGCAGCCAATATCTCCAAGGAGCCTGAGGAAACTCTCCTAGCTAAGAGAAATGCGCTTTTAAATGATTTTTCATTTCCCTGATGCTCTCTTTCACTCATCTATTTTCTACTTAGGAGGATAACGGGATGAGAACAAGATTTTTATTTAATGAGTTCATCTGATCCCTCTCTGATCTCTCAGCCTACATTAGTAATCCCTGCTATGAGGAAAAACAATAACTTTTCCAGCAACTGGATGCACAATTAAAGATAAGCTCATGCAACAGAGCAAGGGAAAAACACAGATATTTTCTAAACTACATTCAAGTGTCTAAAAGCTGGGACAAGACTTCCTGATTGATATAAAAAAGAACATTTTATGATTCTACCTTTAATTGAAGCAAATGTAACAAGTGTTTAGCACTCCCTGTAGCTAAATGTTTAAAAGGTTTGCTTTTATATTTGGTATTGATTTACTTGTTTCACCCTTTCTACATAGGAGGGTGCTAAAAACAGGATGTCTGTTTTTGCTGTACACCCTCATTTTTCCCTGTCTTTGAAATGCTCTCTAGCAACATGAGAGAGTGTCATTACTAGATCAAAGAAAGCCAATATCCTTAATCTAGCTAATAGTGACATACACCACTGAGGAGAAAATTATGGGTGAGGATCGTGAAGCAATTAAATGCAAGAAACTCTGATACACACCAAATTTCCAAGATTAGAAACAAAGTAAATTTACCTCATTGCTATTGTATACCAGTATTTCTATAAGCACAAAAAACCTTATCTGGAGCCCGCAGAGTTCAGCAAAAGGGTTTCTTGCAGGGGTCAGCGGATATTGAAACAGGCTTTTGGGCACTGCTAAGGCTGAACAGAATAGAGTACCTATTATCATCTTCGGTCCGGATCCTGAAACAGGATCTAGGAACTTAATTCCTACCAGATCCCTGTGGGAATGAGGAGTCAAAAGAGGCAGTATCCTAAAAACTTTTTCTGATCCAAGGACCAGATCATTTAATCTCTCAGGGCAGAGCTAAGGACTTACTTCAGGAAAGCCAAATGCACTGAGAAGAGCACTGCATGACAGGTTCTCTAGTGGTCAAAGCTTTCAGCTGCAGAAGGCATGAACGAAAAATCTCCCTTAGCTCAAGGGCACAGGGACACCTTTTCCTTTTCCAGTATTTATCACTTTGCCAGTTCATCACCAGTTCCTCCTGTTTAGAGCACTGGGGTTTGGGGAACTTCCACATTAGAAGACTATGCAAACAGGCAGAGCTGTTTCATTTCATCTGGCAAGGGAGGGTAGGAGCAAGTGCTTGAAGGAAAAAGGAAAAGAACAAGTGCTCCTCTCCTCTGTGTACCCTCCAGGTTTCCAGAAATTTATGGCCAAGGGAATTCTGTATCTGTGCCTTAATGGAAGGAAGCTACATTAATGTGACTAACTGCTTTTAAAGCCTGAGTTTTTTGCCTTCACAACCTTCTGTCTTGTGAGGTCCTGCAGTTTACTCACATGTGGTGTGAAGTAAACTGCATTTCTTTCTTCTGAACTTGCTACCATGTCTGAAGATTATTCTTGAACTGTGAGAAGTAGCAAGAAGTTGCAAGAAGTAGTGTGAAAACAGTGAGCTGGCTTCACTGGCTCCGCTGTCATCTTCATTAGCTGTGACAGATGCACTCCTGTTTGAACTAACCGAACTTTGGTCCAGGTGGATGCTCAGCAAGTAAGCCTAATCAAAGCTAATCCTGTTGTGTGAGGCTATCAGTGAGAAAACAGCACCAAATCCCCAAAAAACAGTGTGACTGGAGACTGGGCTGGTAAGCAGAAGAAACTGCATTATCACAGCAGAAAATCTGACTACAAATCAACCACTTTACGCTGTAAGTATCTGCAGCCTTCGGGTCCCTTTGAGCTCTCCCTCCATAGCAGCTGGCTGCGCAGTGGTGATTTCCCCTTGAGCAGGGACACCTCTCCAGGTTACTCCTCAAGACTGAGACATCTCTTACCCAACACCAGACATTGATGGTACGGCAGGTGACATTTTTTGCATGCACATAACATGTAAGATATACATAGTAAGCTTATGTGATAATCTTTGCATCCCATACCAACTTTAAGTGTAGTAAATAGTATTGACTACCAATCCATCTGTACTTATTGAATATGTTACATACCTAAATTTACTGATTAGAACTCAACAAGTTAACTACTAGATCAGATCTGCCTGGGTGATTTCTGACTCTTCTCCTGCAACACTCACTGCCCTAAATAAGAAGCCTATACTCCCTATTTATTCACTACAGTCTCCACAATGTGGATCTCATTTCAGGGGTTTTGTTAATCACAGCCTTGGACATTTATTTCTAGAAGCCTTCTCTGAGGCCCACTCCTGCAGAGCCTAAAGCAGCAAAACCCTGCTGTGTGCTGCGCTGTCCTCTGCTCCTGCAGGAAAGGCTGGCTGTACACTGCCAACTGGCAGCCAAAGTATAACTGCAACTACAGCACGCTCAGTCCCAACCAGCCTCTAAGAAGCAGACACGGATTTGAACAAATCTTTCATCTAATTCCGCTTTTAGACAAAGCCAAGCCATACGCTCAGCATGCGTCAGCAACATCTCTTGTCAAATGCCACTTCCTTGACATTTCTGTCCCCACTGACAGGTTCTGCTCGTAAGCATACCAGGACAAACACCATCCACTGTAAACAAGGATCAGCATTATTTACACTGATGTAACTGAGATCAAAGCACGTCCTTCCCACACACCACCAAAACAAAGATATGGTACTATTTATTTTTATGTGGTGTCAAGTCTTTGGAGTCAATTAGAGTCATTACTGTTTACAGATGTCAGAAAAAGAAAGGCTCAATGAGGATGTTTGACAAGGTCACGGGAAAGAGGATGATTTGCATGCTGATATGGCTAGGGAGAAATATGCCTTTATTCCATAACGAAAACCCTGTCAGCAGTGTGATGGCTGATATAATGACTACAAGTTGCAGAGGCTGCTGCTGACTACAGAAAGGATGTGACCGCAAAGATGGAAAGGAGGTCAATTAGATGAACCCAAGAGAGTTCAAAAAGGGCAAGCAACTGAAGGCAGCTCATGCATGTTCACTCATACAGATCATTTTTAAGGAAAAAGTCATTCTAGAGGAGATAAACTGCAAATCCTGGCAGTGGTGGGCTGTGTTTTTCCAAGCCTGTTTCACTCCTACTGTAGTTTAGCCAGGCAATTTGAGCTACAATACAAAGGTTTTGAGACATTGGCACCAGGGCTTCATATAGTAAGTGAAAACAAGTTATTCCATTGGCTTCAGAGGTTAAAGATTTAATCCACAGGGTGCTGGTACTGGTGAGGCTCTTTGCCCTTGCACTTTCACAAACAGGCCTGAAGGCTGTCCCCACTACGAGCTCCTGTCTTCTGCTCTTGTGAATGCTCATGCCCACATACTGAGCAGGGAGACTGATTAATACTTCCATTGAGCAGTAATTATTTTTCTGGCAATTTCTCATTTCATTGATTTGACTGACCACAACTCAGACCTCAGCAGCACAAGGGTTAGAGCTTATGTAAGGTTAATGGTAACACTTCCTTCAGAGCAAGCGTCTCACTTTACCTTCAACCTACCAAACTCCAGCCCCCTTATGTGAAGTTTGGGAGGACACTGATGAGTAAAACTTAAATTTGTGGAAAGTATAAATGTCAAGAAATCAAGTTCCAGTAGGACTTTAAAGGGCTGTCACAGAGTGCTAAGCACAAAATAGTTCTTCAGCTTTAAAGAAAAAGACTGTGAGGGTGAAGTGTGATCACTCTTAAATTGTTACCCTGTCCTTTCGGCATAACGAAGATGATTCCCTCAGCTCAGACTCAACAAGATGCGGATGTTCAGTATAAAAGCTCCAAGACTGGCATGCAGAGCCCATTGAAGTTTCCTACTTGAGAAGCAGAACTTAAGCTCAAAGTAGGAGTGTATACCAATCTAGATGTAGTAAGAAAAAAATCTTCCTATGAACTTTGGTAGCACAATATATGGGAAGAAGAGGAAAAAGTTATCAGGGCACTCCAACCTTAGTAGCAGCCAAGAGCAAATGTCCTCTGTAGAACAGTAGGGAAGCATGATGAAAGACAGAAGCAAATGTGGGAACTGGGAAATACCAGTGAGGCTTCACTGAATGTTGCTTACAGGGCCAGTTGCTTGTGTTGAAGGGAGGTGACTTCAAATCTAACCAATACATTAGAAAGCTTTTAGGCTCCTCTTATACATCCTTCCTGGAAAAAGGTAATAAAAATCTTTGTCTTAGTCTTAAAGCTACAAGACGGGGCAAAAAACTTACGATGATTGTGTATAAGCTTATGTCAGAAATTTGATGGGGAATTTAGCCATCAAATCATTGAGCTTCAACATAGGACTTGATAACTTTGTCATGTACTCCAATGTTTCTGAGAGCTATGGACATGCACCAGGTCAGCTCAAAAGTCTGTCTCTTTCAGACTGTCTATATCCTCCCACTAAGACACTTCAAGGTAAATGAAAAATCATACAGTTGGTGCTAGCATCATACAAACTTAAAGGCAACATGCATCTCAGTAAGGGTTCCCCTCAAAAATCTTAATTTTCTTTACTTATTATTGCCTGTATCTTGTCCTCAAGATTCAGAGCTGATCTCCAATACTGCTCTTACTAAATTACATTTACAAGGCCTCCTTAAGCCTGGAAAGTGTCAGAACTCTCTTACAAAAAGATACAGGATACGAACACATACAATGGCTTAATTCAGACCAGGAGTACCACCTCGCTCATCATACTATGGATAGTAAGTCATGCTTAGGGAAGGGCTAAGAAACACTGTAGCGGTCCTTCCCCCCCAAAAAAAAAGGTTGGTTGGGGGTTTGGGTTTTTTTCCCTCCCTTCAGCCTCCAGCACTTTGTGGTTCTGGAACAGCCTGAGCTGGAAGTACTATATTTGTGCTTAAAAAAGTAAGAGTTTTTTCTGTGGTTAGTAAGATACTTTAGTACACGCTTTTTTCAAAGCTGTTCATCAGAGGAATGTTTGCAAACATCCATCGCTGCCCACTATTAACAGTAAGAGAACAGGCTTGATGGGTAAAAATCTTGGTCTGGGAAACTGATTGCTCTGTTCCCAAGCACTGCTCTTCTCTGCTTTTTCAAATAACATTCCCCTCACATTTCCTCTGTATAGTCTGTCTTCATAGTGCTTCCAAAGTATCGAGAAAGGGTTTTAAAAGAAGTTACAGTTTCTGCAACGAAAATTCCTCTCAAGGAAACACATAGAAAACAAGCAATACTAACTTTTTGTAGTAATTTTGCTAGGAGATTTGTTAACTTTCTTTCAAAAGTGAGGAGTATCTGTGACAAAGTTTTGCAGGATCAAATAGGACAAATTGTTGGGGAGAAACTTGAAGCTCAGTTGGGTTACAAAGTGCAAGAAGGCTCAGTGGTTAATATGGCTACTGATTTATGACTGGAGTTATTTTTAATTTTTAATTACCTCACCTACCTCCAAGGAGAACAGTAGCACCCCAAAAATTTAGGAGAAAGAAGAAAGTTGCCCTTGACAAGACCAAGAACATTGGAGATTTCACACAGGAGAGGTTTGAAGTGGAAAGTATCATGGACATGCGGCACATGAGGTCTGAAGTCAGCACAAGGCAGACAAACATAGTGGTATTCAGCTACTGAAGCAACCAGTTTCCCCATAAGAAACATTTTTGTTATTTCTTACTGGAATTTGATCCCCACCCTACTAGCCCAGTAGATCCCGTTATTACTTGAGCATCAGGGCATATTGCCAGGTCAACTTTCCCAGGCTTTTCTAAGAGAGGTTAGTTCCTGCTCTCCTCGAGTCCTAACAAGCAGAAGATAAAGTGTAGCTGCTTAAAATAATTAACCACAGGGTGTTTTATTATTATTATTTTAAAGCTTAAAGCTATCAAAACAAAGTCAAGAATGGATTATTTTTTTTTTTTTAATTTAAGAAAGCTTTACTTAAGCAGACACTGAGAAATGCTGTTCTCCATAGAGGTTACACAGGAGGTCAGGCTGCATGACAGCAGTCCATTTTGACTTTGGCTTTTACAAACCAGAGAGCTGAATCAAACACAAGCCTGCCACCAGTGGTGGACAGAGTAGAGAGTTACCTGCCCAACTGTTTGATTACAGCCACATCACTTACCATAGAAACGAGTGCTTTGGTGCTCCCACCCTATCCCATTCCCAGTTAGAATGTACTCATCTGATTGTTAACTACATAAATTATTCCTCTGTGAACTGCCACGTGTGCTATCCACAACAGGGCCATGCCACCTAGTAGGATGATTCTCTACCCATAGTTAACACTACCAAATGAAGTACACTGTTTATTAACCTCCTGAGGAAAGAGGTCTATTTAAAAAAAAAAAAACCAAAAAAACCCAAAAAACAACACATCAAAAAAAACCCAAGCCCCCAATCTTTTTAATTTTACTTGCACTTGGCATAAGGATTGGATTGGATGAATGCCTATTACATTATTTTGTGCACCAACCAAGATTGGAAAATATGTTCTAGCAAACTTGTTGTAGGGAAAAAAAATATTGCTGTCAGTCCTCAAATTAAAATCCCACCCTAACGAGACAGTGTTATCATCAGGGCCAATCTTCAGAACAGCAGGGTCTGTTACTTATTTGGCAGTTAGCAGCCCACCTCGTTTGTGATTTAGCCATGGAGTACTAACTAAACACTGGCCTAAAGAGAAAATGGGGCTGAAGGAAACGACAATTCTTGGGATCTCCCATTTGTAGTAGGTTAGTGGTATTATGACTCAATTATTTTATTCTCACTGGATTCAGTAAATGAACTAAAAGTATTAATACAGCATTTCAAGGTGCACTGCCATCAGCTCAAACTGCTGTGAAACTTGCCAGGCTGATTTAATCAACTTGCTGCCGTGTGATCTGTTGAATACATTGCATCATCCTTCACTGCCCTTTGGAGGCATGCAATGTAGCAAGACCTTTCAGGAACTCTTCCAAACATATTATAGTGACTCAGATCTGTGCTCTTACCAGAGCTGACCATTAAGTAACCACCCAGGTTTCAGATGTACACCAAGCAAACAGCAAGAACTGCCTTTAGAAGCATGTTTTTCCAAAAAATACATTTCAGAAGCTGGAAGTGCTTGAGTATTTGCATTCTCTTTTAGTAGCATCCTAGTGTAGAAGTTGATAAACTAATGTTAAAAAGCCTAAATAAAATAGTTTATTATAATTAATAGCAAGATTACTAATTGTCTTATGTTGAGGGTTTTTTAACTTATCATCCAAAGGACCATTTTAAAGAACTGGCTTTAGCAGAAAGTTTTAATTTTAAAATAATCTGAATGCATTTACTATCTCAAGTATGACGTTGGGTGAAATGTCAGCACTACATTTGTCAAATGGAAATTTACTAGGTTTGTCTGCGACAAGCCGTTGTAGGTCACGTGAAGTATTTCCTTTCCAGCCTAGGCTGCTGCAAGCAACCATGATTTTCCCTGTCATTTTCTAACAATGCAAGTAAGCAACACAGATTACACTCTGGTTGCCAACAGTAATCCCTGTGCCGCATGCTGAAATTCTTTCTTTTGACTATTTCACATTGCTGGACAGCAAACCACAGGAACTTCAAATTACATGAATTCTTACGATTTATTTGCATTAAAGTCTTTTGCTCCAGTGACTTGAGGTCTGCTGTTTTCCTCTAGAAATTATTCCCAGTTCTCAAGCCTGCTGACTCACTGATTCATACTGAATCATATCCAGCAGTTCCAACTGGTTTTTGCCTTTATGTACTACTTCTTTGCCTTTGAGTCAACTTCTCAAACATTCTGTACAAAGAAACCAAACACTGCTGCACGTGAACATGACCAGGATGAACATTTACCTTACCTGTCTGCATTCAGTTACTTTCCCTCTGGAAAACTGGTTGATTTGAACACGTGAAAAAATCTGCACGCCAATTCTGTTACCAGAAAAAATGTCACATCCTGCCCTGCCCCTTATATTTTTTTTTTTTAAATCTCATCCCATCAACTTTGGCACTCTCTCTTTCTTTTGATCTGCCAAGAACAAAAGTAGCCATTAGCACAGCAATGTAACCCTCCAGATCATTACTCTTCAGTTCTCATAACATCAAACTGTGTTGAGGAAACACTGCGTGATGTCACTCCATTTTGTGAAAAACTTGGAGGCTGAATGTTTATAGGCACAGTGACTGCAGCAACAGCTTCAGCCAAATGCTGTGCTGGCTGGAACCACACAAGGCTTTTTGCAGAGCATCATTACCTGGGCACGCAACTCCCAAATCTGTCCACTTGTCCTTCCCGAGTAGGTCCTGCCAGATGTGCCAAACTGAGGAGGAATCTGTTTTTTGGAAGTTCACAGTGGAAGTGACAATGGGGCAACAAAACACATTTTGCAAACTTTTGCAACCTCAGACCTCATAGGTCATGGTTAGAAAGGCCCTCCATGTTCTGTGCTTTCTTCTCTTTCTCCAAGTAAGAGCAAGAGGAAAATTTTGCGACACACACAAACACACCTCATTGATGGGACTGGCTTTTAAGTACATCTTCCATGGAGGGACTGTTCAGTGGTCTTGTGGGACCACCTTTTATGTCCTGCCAATGAATTCAGATAGAAATGCTGAAGAACCTAATCTGAAGAAGGTGACAAAAGCAAGTTTGTCCAGAGATCAGAAGATCAGAGTTTCTTTCCTTTCTCAGAATGGAGAGAGAAGGAATTTGTTGTTTCTGATAATATTTGTAAGCAGCCTGCTTCAAAAAAGAAAGAATTTCCCTAAGGGAAATATCTTCCAGGATGTTGCCCAGTTCTCCTCTGGCCAACATTAGTCTGATCACACCAAACTCAACTTAGTATTTACAAAACCACTTGACTCTCTGATGTAATGCTTTACATCACCATCACTCATTTCAAAGCTCTTTAACAAAGTTGTAGTAAAGGAGCATAATTACTATATCCATTGCAATTAGAAAAAGAAGAAACATGGAGTAAACGATGAAGACTGGACAGAATACATATAGTCGAATCGAAAGATACCACTTTGGATGCAGACTGAGTCATCCCTTTTCCTATCTATCTACCACTGCATGAAAATCCACAAGTTTCCAGCACTGTAGTTTTATCTGCCCAAATTCCTGACACGCATGCCTGCACAGAGAGATGGAAAACACAGAGAGGATTACAGAAATATCAGATCGGCAGAACCTCTAGAGTTCTGCAGTCCAACCTCCTGCTAAAGACAAGACTATCACCAAGAACGAATCAGATGAGCCATAATCCAAAAACCTCAAAAAAAGGACATCCAGAACCTCTTTGGATTCATTACATGTTCCAGAATTGCACTGCCTTCCTGCTGAAAGAGTTACTCTGAATAGCCAAGCAGAACCTGCCAAGCTGTAATTTGCCTTCCCTGCCCCTTGTTGTCTCATCTGTCACTACCATGTTTAGTTTTATCATATTTACTGAAGAGGGGAGCTATCAGATCGCCCCTTAGTGTCTTCCTTACCACACTGAACAAATCCAACTCCCTCAAACTCTTCACAGGAGCATGCTCTACACCTCTGTCCACCTTACTGCCCCTCTGCCAAAACCTCTCTGTTTTTTTTTCCCCTCCACTCCTCTGGAAACGGAGACCCAAAGCAGGCTGTGTTCTAGCTGGGCCTCCCCAGCACCAGCAGCAAGAGCAGAGCCAAGGAATACGAGTTTTCACTTCCACAGTCCCACAACGGTAGAGGGCTGTGCTCACTTTACAGACCCACTGGAGGGGACAGGAAGCTTTGAACTCTCTCCCCAGCCTCAGGGCTGCATCGATAGAGCTTATTTCCATAGATATTGATTTGGGCCAAAATATATCATTACAGACAATTAATTAACTGTTTCAGATATCATTCATCCCTTTCTGTTCTTCTCTTTACTTCACAGAGATACCACTTCCCGAATTATTTCCCCTTCTAGCATAGAAATCCATTCCCAGGAAATTAAGGGAAACAAATTACTGTCTATTATGATGTTGCAATGCCTAACCACAGGCTTCAGCATCAAGAAGTAAAGAACAATTATTGGAACATCAGGGCTTAACTAAACATTTCAGTATTTGGCAAGGCATCCTGTGAACCAACAAGGAAACAGAGAGCCATGTATAGTGTGCTCATACTTGGTAGCTATAAAATATAACTTGAAACAGTGTTTTAGGGCTTTGAATTTTAGTGACATTATACTGGCTTTTAGCATAGGTGCTGTGATACTAAAATCNTTGTTAAAGCACATGCTAGTGCAGACTTCATGCTTTGCATGGATCTTCACAATGGTTCATGACATTTTTGGACTGACCAGATCTTTATCAGTTGCTCTGGCAACAATGTTCAGTGAGAAACAGAAGTGCTGACCTAGAGGCCAGCTGATACCTCTTCCCATTGAGCACAGCAGCAGGAGGAAGCCTGAAGTATTGAAAACATTCATTCCATTTGTAAGATTCAGAGGTCAGCCTGCACTCTTGATTAGCCCAGAACAGGCTATGCTTCAGAAGCCAATTCAAGCTTTCCTCAAGAGAAGGTACTGGATTTTGCTGGAATGAAAGTTTTGGTGCCTCTTAGAAGTTGGAATGTGGTGTCCTTTTGGATACAAGAGGTCAGGGTGCTCAGAAAAAGAAGTCAGGTTTTGAAACCATAGACATTAAAACCACACAAAACTTGGTTTTGTCAAAATAGGAGATCAAATTAATTGACATTTACAAGCTGTGAAGTTCCCAGATTGAAAGAATGTGTAAATGTGGAAACCACATACGAAACACAACAGATAAAAATCTCATCCCCACTACTGTCCTTTTCATGTATCACCAAGTTTATCACCTTTTTAATATTTAACCATGCATGATGTTTGTACAGCCTACAGATCATTAACCAGCAGCCCCTGTGTTTCAGATCTGCAGAGCAGATGAGACTTCTCAGGAGGAGTCACTGGCCCCGCAGCACTGCCACCCTCCCACGAGACACAGTCCTCTTTTTGCAGCCTGACTTCATGGTGTGGAAGAGATTTCTATTACCCCCTGCCTTCTTATAATGAAAACACACAGCCCTTGAGGGCCGGCCAGCCCTTGCCTGCTCTGACACCATGCCACAGACAGGCTGGCACCCAGTCACCACAGACCCGAGGCAGAGCAAACATTATAGTCACACTCCACGCTAAAACCTTTCCTATGATGTTGTCTATTCAGCTACAGCAAGAGACAGAGTTATAGTCTCACTGACGAGTAGATGTCACACCAGGCTTTCCTGTGCTGCCACAGCTCACCTTCCTCCTTGGAGGACCTGTCCCCCAGCAGCAGAGCCCCAGGACCATACCTGCAGCCTTAGCTCCACACCCTGACCTGGCACACTGTCTGCTCTTCTCTTCCTGCCCAGGCTGCTGCAGGGGCAAACCAAGATCTTACGCACCAGAAAGACTGTCTGGTTTTGCTCTACCATTTCCCCTTGTCCAGAAGGAATAAAAAAAAAACCCACTATAGACTCCTTTTTCTGATCTGCAAGGCACCATCTCCCCTCCCAAGCTGAGTTAAACACAGCAGCTCAGCTCCACCACCTACCAACATGATCCTCCCTGTCACTATTCAGGCCAAAACAGTTACTGCCTCAGAGTTTCTGCTTTTCTCTCTCTCTCTCAGGCCTGCCTGCCTTCCTTCCTCCAAGGAAGCTTTGAAATACAACAGCTGCAGAAATGAAAAGGAAAAAAATCTTCCAGCCTACTGAGCTGATCTCTACCCCTCTCCTGCAAGGCAGGGATACCCAAAGACATTTTCTGTATATTCCTCCTTCAAATAAGTCAGAGGAAGACAATCACCCTACCCTCCCCTCCAGGCCATTCTGTGACCCCCCTCCCAGCTGGATATAATAGGGCTAAGTGGCTTTCAGCTGGTGCAGATCTGCTTGAGGTGCAGCTGCTGACCTATGGCAGACCGCGGGGGGCCAACTCCTCCTGCAGAGCCAGCCAGCCAGCCAGCTTGCCAGGTCCCAGAAGCGCCAGGCCTAGCACAGCTTGTGTGGCTACTGAAGCTGACAGCAAATATTTTGTTAAACGTGACAGGCACATATAAACGGCAGTGCATTACATCAAACAGCCTTAAGTAGCACAGACACACCCACTGTACGACCAGATTTTTGATGTCTACAGGGTCACGTGATTAGGTGATCAATTAGACCGCTCAAAACAGAATGTTTCCAATTAGAATAATTAAGGAAAAAAATACTCATTAAATAACAGCAAGTCTTCTATAAGAATCATCACTGAATTTGGTTTGCTGTCCTGGCTTTGGTGGAAGACAGAGATTGGTATTTCTCCCGCCCTGTTTCCAGCAGAGATGTGGTTTACACTGGCAAAAGGGTTACTAAAATCAATTCCCAAAAGGGACAAATTACGTAGTAAGAGTGATTGTTTCCATAGGCATAGCTCTCTGCATTATTTGCCACTAGAACAATATTCACCAGAAGCAAAGTTTTAAGCCGTTTCCACCAATTTCATCACTATCTAGATGATGCTGGAAGAGAACCAGATTTACATGGTCTCAGCCGGCTGCAAACTTCTACTGAATCCAGCAGGTTTTACAAATCTGATCCATCCTGCTTCAGTGCTCCCAAAGACCAGAGTTAATTTATTACAGCTCTAGCATCATCTTTACCTATCCCCTCCTTGCATGCCATCACTGGTAGTCACTGGCTTTAAGCAGCCAAAGAGCAGGTGCTAAAGGCACCCCTGAGAGCCTGAGGTTTCTGACCATGGTTTGAGGTGAGCAGATCATGGAGCAGCTGGTGAGATTATTACTTTCCTGCCCTTCACAAAGCAGCAGTTGAACCATCTTAATTTACCATGAGGTCTCTTACAGTAAAACCAATCACCAATTTTGGCTTGCCTCAAAATACTGCACTGCAAATTGCAAATGAGAACTTGCAACTCTGCTGCCTATACATCAGTGCTGAGCTGATACTTTGAGGTTGTAATCTCATCAGTCTCTGCAAGGCATCTCCACACAGGAATCAGAGTACTAATAAAGCATTTTAGAAATCAAATACATAGAGTTTGTTTTTGAAGATAAGCAAACGTTACAGCTGTCCCTGATATTTGTCACTAACCTATTTGACCTGTTGTCACCCATGACCTAGGATTTATGTTTCCTGGCATTGAGATTACTGTGCTTTCTTTAAATGGTTCTGTCCTCTAAAGTGTTAATTTTTCCTTCTTTTAGGTTTTTTTGT
This sequence comes from Anarhynchus alexandrinus, assembly GCA_008711295.1. Taxonomy (NCBI): domain Eukaryota; kingdom Metazoa; phylum Chordata; class Aves; order Charadriiformes; family Charadriidae; genus Anarhynchus; species Anarhynchus alexandrinus. Next base: position 167,992 of record VUYV01000410.1, on the reverse strand, counting down.
GATAAACTTACTATATTATTTCTTGCTTTCCACACTTTTTTCTAATGGTGATCTCAGGGTTCTTTAAATATAGTAAAAATCATGAAGTAAAAAGACCTTCTGAAGGGGATTCCAGTACATTTAGTCCACTGTATACTCAATACTTCATCAGACTCATCCGTGTGTGCCCTTGGAAGTTTTCAAGACTGGGCTGGACAAAGCCTTTGGCGACCTGATCTGATCTCACAGTTGACTCGACCTTGAGCGGGATGTTGGAGTTAAGATCTCCTGAGATCCTGTACAACTTCCATTATTCTGTGACTTTATGTCTTTTCTGTCATTGTCATTTCCATGACATCTGAGTGTCTTTACTTGTGCATTAAGCAACACGACTAACATCTGTCACATATTGTTTGTTTTCTTCTCTCTCCCCAGGGAAGAAGTAGGGGAGGGTCTGGTATTGGTAGAGTGTTTTGCATTTGTTTGTTTGTTTGTTTAGCATGCATGTTGCTATGTGTTTACAACAAAGAACACAAGGTCAGAGTAATGCTTCATGGAATCAGAGTGGGAGGTGTAATGAGTATTGTGGTCTTCAGGAATACCAGGAGTTCCTCAGACTCCCAGGTAAGACCTTGCCTCTTACTTTGTGCTACAGGAGCACAGCTGGATATGGTTTTCCTCCTGAATTTGTCTCAGGCTTAGGAAGACTTTGAATGTGAACACCAAGATCTTAAACCTGATACAGAATTCTGCAGGGAACTGATATGGAGAGTAAGGCTATGTCTAACATGCTCATGGTAATGTGTTGCCGGGGGGAGTACCATTGTGTTCTGAAGATGCCTCAATACTGATGATTTCACACAGATGTCCAAGGCTATCCATGATGAGAGCAGGAAAAGGTTCAAAAATTGAACATGGGCTAGTACATGGCAATTTGAAATACTATCTCACTCAGATGAAGAAAAAAAGAAGGACTGTCTATGCATCGGTGCAAGTATCTCATGATGGCTTCTTCTATCTACCACGTAATTGCTTACTGGCTCACACAGAGCTTCATAAAACTGTTTTTGCTTATCTCTTATAGCATTACAACTGCCTGAAATTTCCCTTTCTAATAAAATACTTGTTTTAGCTATTTACACACTTACTGAACTTCATCCACAGGGACTGAAATTTGCCATATCTATGATAAATATTTTGGCAAAGTTTCACCCATGAAACATTGAATGAGACAAGGAAAGATATGTTTTGCCCTTGTTAAAAATATGGGCAGCTCTTCTGCGAAAAACCCTTGCACATTCATTCTTAGACTGCTAAGGAAGTTGTTCGACTTTATTCAAGACAGATTTGTTTGTTTGTGTCTGCAAAAACACCCATATTTGAGAGAATTGTAAGCCTCTGTAGAATATAAATTCATATACACCCAGTAGTTACTATGAGATTTCTACCTGTGCCTTGTAGTCCTGTCTCACCAGAACATGCATTCACCCTCGCCAAAGGTCAGGAACCTCCCAGCTTCTTTGGGCAAAGAAAAAGCAGCAAATCTCTCCTGTGCGCACTAAATCCTCTCTTCTGGAAAAATGGATGATGAAGCTGATTCAAATGCCAAAGAAAAGTTTAAAGGTGCTAAAATGCTAACAAACTAGACTGCGAAAAAGCTTTTTTAATAGGTCTTCATTATCAAGAGATCATTGTTATATACTATTTGCCTAACCTTAAAAAATGTCTGCAAAGATCTTGAATGGTGGTTTTATGGTTACTTTCTAACCTTTGGTGAAAATGTTGAACCTGACTGAATTCCCATGAAACTGGACAGTACTCTTAGAAATAGTTTGATCAGGTGAGGTATCCACACTGATACCTACTCCTAGAGATGGTCAGTTTGTCAATTGTTAATCAATTTATTGTGCACTTGATTAATACTCAACATGATTTTTTTTATTGTAATATAATATATTAAATAAATCAGTATCCACACCGGGAGAAAAATAGAAGTTCCATGGGAAACCTTAATTCTGGCTTTTCCTATTATTTCTTCATCATTTCCCAATAATTCTTCATTATTATTATTACCATTTACCATGCCTTATTAAGCAACAATAGGGAAGTTATTATCTTTGGCTCATTTCCTTTCAATAGAGAGAATCCTTTAAAATCCTGTGATTGCCATTTTCTTCTGTTGGTGTTTCAATAAGCACAGAGGAACAAAAACAAGCAGATCAGAATTTTAGCACTCTTTTAAGATTATGACTATCACAAGTACATGTTATTGCCAATCTTGACCTTGGTAGGAAGGCTATGAAAGACTTGTTAAGTTTAATTTATTGTTGACAAAAACAATGCCTGTTGTTTACTGACCAATTAACTGCTATAAATCCAAGATGAAACATTTTCTTGTTTTGCCATGCATGTAACTAGCCGATTTGAAAGACTCTGAAAAGTGTTCTGGGAATAGCACGGGCCAAAATATCCTGTAAACACCCTCAATCAACCTTATGAAGCCACTGGATTAAGAAAAGCAAAGAAAACCAAGGGTTTCCCATTTTGCATTTAACCTGAGAAATTTTGTCTTGTTTGTCTATAGAGCATCTTGAAATAGAATACTGCTGACATTTTAAAGACTAAAGAGATGAAGGAAGTGTCATTGGAAAAGGAAATGCGTCTTGGGATTCAGGAAGTGGCAGGCAAGTTACAAAAGCAGACAGCAGAAGTGAAGGAGCAGCTGGAACCCACGATGAACAACCCAGTGGAGAGGTATGAAATAAGGAGCAGGCAGCCAGGAGGTCAGAAGGAAATTCAAGAACAGGATGTTCTAATACTCAGTTTAGAGACCTCCAGGAATTCAGAACAGGGCTGAGGGGACCCCACCTGCTGGGCTTTCTGTACTCTTTAAACTTAAAGAATATGGTAATGGTAGCAATGATAGCAAATGACAGACATGGTGATTAAAGATGTGAATTCAGCAGAGGTGAAAAAAAATTCAAATCCAAGGACAGAGGATGTTGCTGCACAACCAGACGTGATTAGGAGTGTCCTTGGTTAGGAATGTCCTTGCTGGCACCTGAAGTGCTTTAATTGTTCTCTAAGAGACCAGCACAATTATGCTTTACTTTTTGGTTCAATGTTTCATTTTCAGCTCTACCATGTTGATATACATCATGGCAGTAGTCATACTGCATGCATCCAAGCAATATCGCACGGTGTAAGTATATTGTGGTTCTTTCCATGGATGGTTCCCACTGATTCACTGTTTACTAAAATTTGATTTTTATCATTGTTTCAGGGTGATTTTTCAGAACAGCCATTGTAAGGATTACTGGTAAAATAACCAGCTTCCAATTATTTGTGTAATGAACTCTTGCAGCAGTCAATATCCAGTAACATGAAATACTACAAGAAAATGAGGTAAAGGTGTTCTAGGCCTCACTTTCACAGCCTAGGCTATGGTATGAACTACTAGTACCCTTTGGCCAAAAATTATTTATATCTCTATTCTAAGGGATGTCATAGGCTATCAAATCACATTGACATTTGTATGAAAAGACACCTTTCCTGGAATTTCCTTGAGTCCTCTACACCCTTAAAAATTCCTTATCTCATTGAAGCCACATTTAAATTTTAAAACGTAATTAATTTTTTTTTTTTTTTATGAATCACTTTTAAAATAATACCATTAATTACTGAGGATGTTTTCTGTGGAAATTTTGGAATATCCTGAATTTAGTGGTGTTGTTAAGGTTACTTGCATCAGAAAAAAACAGGGTAAATATTGAAAGAGTAGCTATAATAGGGGAGATTTTGTTAAATTTGATTCTATGGGAAATGTTGTCAAGTGACCTAGTCCTGTATTCCATCTTGCTTTAACTGTAGGTCACACTTCTGAAAAGACACAAATAGTCAACAAACCAGTTTTCTTTTTGGCACACTTAACACTCACATTTTATTTTTAGTTCAGTAACTACTTAACAAAGACTATAGAAAGATAGAGCATCTGGACCAAATATTCTTTTAAAATATTTATGATTCGCTCATTCACAACTCAGAGTGATATTTTAGTTGCACTCAAAGACAGGGGATGATTTTATTATTACAATGACAGCAGTATGTTAGCATAGTCGCATTTGTATTGTTTCTAACTCCAAAGCATCATTAAGGTAGCATTTGTTTCACCATCTACTTAGAAAGCACAGCTAAAAATACGTTGGGCTGTTTGTCTCTTCTCTGATCATCTTGTAAATTGCTTCTATACAAACACCCACACCTACACCCATGCTTCTTATCTGTGCAGTTATCACACCTTGATCAAATGTCACTGTAGTGTAAAACACATCTCGTGGTAAACATCAAAAATATTGTTGTTTTTTTTTGGCTTATACTCACACAATCTGCTCTTGAATCTGCTTATTTCTGAATGGGAGTAGTCCCATTCATTCCAAAGTTGGACCTCGGTGTATAAACTCTTGAAGACCCATGGTAATTAAAAATGGTAAGAAATACTGATAACAAAATTGTAAATAAACCTGTATATTCTGCATTGCTCTTGTCGCCATCATCTCAAAGTAATTACACTTCAGTCAGAACGCCTGTCTCTTCGACTGAGAAGCTGAAAAGTTTGTTCACACCAAGAAAAAAACCCCAGCCTTCCCCTTCTTATACTGTATAGAAGGTACAGAAGGTACCAAAAGGTACCAAAATACATTAAAATAGTAAACGTTACTTTCAAGATAGATAATCAGTTATGTAACTGACTGGAAAAACAGTTATCTGAAACAGAGCAGAAATTTCATTTTAACTCTAGCAATAATGCAAGATTGAGGAAAGTGCAATAGAATGAACAATATACGTGCATAAAAGCACAACAATCCTTCCTCCCCCAACAACCGTGAGGCACAGGCACTGCACAGAATTAGATGACAGGTATTGGTTTGACTAAATGACAATTTCTTTGTATCCTAGTGATTATTACTACCTTTTTCAAACTCATTCAGCGTTACTGTTAACCTGTGGAAATAATTTTGAGGTTTTAAGAGTCAATATGCTCATGAGTTCCGGTTGAATGAGACTAAGTAAGAGAGTTATTATCACAATACGGCATTTTGTGGAAAATAAAAATAGTATGACTGTACAAGTTATCATGACAAATCTTGACCTTACAGAGAAGATCCTAGACTTTTTCCTAAAAGTAAAAATGCTTAGTTTGGTCTGCTGACAACTTTATTAAAATCTGTAGTGCAATTACTAGCCAAAGAACATTGCAAATACCAGCACTAGTTACACATAAACTACTGTGTTGGATAAAATACTTTTTTCTAACTCTATCATCCATTGCAAATATCCCAAAATCCCAAGCCATTCTACAGTCATTATCCATATATTTTTTTTAACATGGAAGTTTATCCCTTTTTAGCATTTGTGGTGTCACGAGTTTGATAATGTTGTCAAACTTTTACTTCACAAACATAACAGCTTGAAATCTTTTTTTTTTTTTTTGACAAAGATCTCCTCCCTAAGCCAGAGATTCAGGCATATGATCTTTGGCTTTAAAATGCAGTAGTCTAAGACTGACAATAACAAACACAGGTTAAGAGCTTAAAGTAACAATTTAAATGCCATTGAAATATAGACAGGAATAGTATACTTTTGACAGAAATTTCTGTCCCAAAATATGTGATTTCAAGACTAGATCTTCTTCTGATCTTCTGTCTTTATGGAAACTCACTCCTGAATATCAGTGAAACCCTGATAGCTGTGCCAAAGAAATGAGCCAAAGAAATGAGCCTGACTGAGAGAAGCCTGGCTTCTCTCATAGGATTGTTCCACTAATATAATTATTCACCAGACTCATACAAATAGCTGTCAAACTTGGGATATGATCACCCTGACCTCTGTAGCACAACCAATTAAAAGACAATGGGACTGTCACACAGCTTGAAATTCTCTAGAAACACAAAAACTACTGACTTGGGGTGTGGGTGAGACCGTGCTGTGGCTACGCATAGTAAGCAGAAAGGATTTCTTTATAATCCTTTCCAACTTGAATCCTGGACACAAAATGGGACTGGGTAAGTGTATGTACATCTCCAAACAAAGCATCAATATGACCTGAACTGATGAAGACAGAGGACACCATTTTGACCGTGGTCATCCATTTGGATTCACAAATGACTCGTTTCTATTAGGTCGAGGCCTGGCTCGAGCTGCTTCTCCTATATGGAAAAAAAGGGGTCTGTTTAAAATGGAGCGCTCTTGCTCTAGGTGCTCCTTTGTGCACATTTCAGTGTACTTGTTCAAAGAAGTTAAATGCCTTTCCTGAACCCTTTTACAAGGTGTTTTATGTCGTCAGTCAATGACAAAGAGTCCCCTCTGACACCAGCAAAACACCGGTTTGGCTATTAGACTAACAAAAGTAACATTATGTTATGTGCCTAATGAGCTGGAAATACATTCACTTTGCACTCCACTTGCAATGCAAACATTAAACAGCCCTCCAGACCCATACTTTTAGACAGACATTTATCAAAATAAACCTTAAGTAGAGATTAAATATAATTTATCTCAGCCTTATTAGATACTGTCTTTTTTCTTATTTGTATTGTTCTTTAGCTCCTAGACAAAACAATATCAGCTCTAAGATAATGGGCAAATGAGTAAGTGGTAAGTGGATTTAACAATAATAGGAAGTACCTGGAGAAAGGGAAAACACTGTATAACTCAGACATTACTTAATGAAACTAAAAGCCATGTAATCCACTTGAACCAAAGCTTATAACTCAGATGGGTTTTAAAAAAGGAAAAAGGAAGAGAAAATGTGAAACACGGTTTCTGGGCAGTTACGACACCACTGCTGAAGCAAAAAAGAGTTGGTCGGTCAGGGGATAAACAGAGCTGATTCAGGGACTTGTCATGTCATCCTGAATATGTTGATTAAAACCCCTGAAGTTATCGGAAGGAGTTTTCCAGGTGTGATGCTCATCAGCTATTGCTCAAGCCGGAGATTAGTAACACAGTGTGCTGAAATACTGTTTTCCATCTCATCAAATATTCACCTTCCTGAAGTTCACTTGCCCCCACCATCTGTGCTTATGTAAGCAGACAATGCTTGCTCAGCCATCCCATTGCGAGGGTTTCCACTGACTATTTCTGTTTCCTAGTTTAGATAAACAGATTTGTCATCCCCACTGTCACACGTTCAACAGCACTAATTCCACATGGATTATGCCAACTTTAAGCTTTAAGAGCCATAACTGTCTGACATCCTCTAGCCATAGACCTCAAAATAGTGTTTCCTATATTAATATAGTATTAATAGGTTCACTTCAATGGCATGTCACGCGATACATGACCACAATTTGGGGATTGAATCTGGTATCATAGCTGCATGCATCCAGCAACATCAGGTTGGTTTGCTGCTGTAGACACTTCCGAGAGTTGCTTCAGGAAACTAATCACTGCTTTGGACCGTTTTGGCTTCTTTAGCAGAATAAGTTGGCATCACTACATTATGCCCATGTTCAGAGAGCTTTCCGTCTTCTTCAGATTGTAATTGTTGCATATCCTTGCATGGTTTGGACTTGGGGATTCCAAAGCAGAAGTTTCTAGTCTAAGAAGCCTGTACCCACTCAAGAAATTTGGCAACACTCCTGTCCCATCACTTACCAAGTCTCAGTCCTGAACCTCCCACTGCAGTGGCAGTACTGTACTCAAGTACCTGTATCAGGACCTACTCAAGTGTCCCAGAGTCATAACTGGACCTGTCACAGAGCTAATGAAATGCCAGCAGAACTTATAAATAGGAATCCATGTCTCATCAATAATAAAGTCCCAAAAATTTGTTTAGTCCCTCACTGTCTAACTTTACCCTGTTGTGAGCAGCAGTAATGCTGAAGCTTGCTTTTGTAAGGCCACTGTATATTCACCTACACTCTGTTCATATTGCAGAGCTTCCCAACACAGTCAGTTTTGCAGGGAATTTTATGTCCCAAGCTGCTTGTTTCATGTCCTGCCAAATCAGATGAACAACTGAAACTGCCCAGGCAGATAGCTGTTTGTGCAAGACACTGAGCTGGAATCGAGACCTTAAGGCTGGGATTCATCTCGCTGATTTGAGATGTCTGCAACACAGATTATGACTTCTGAGATAGCTGTCCTCAGCTCCCAGGTGGAATGATTCAGCTGACCTATTTCTAGACATCTGCTTTAGGGTAAGATGACTTAAGCTGCAGAAGTGTTATCTATCCCTCTCCACTGAGTATAAAGGAAGCACAAGGTGACTAACCCAGTGGGGGATGTTGACACTATCAGATGTTTTCTCCAGCAAGCCTTCTGAACTCAGCTCTTCCACTTGCTCTCATTTAATGAAACACATTATGACAGGAGCTACCACATCATTTCTTCTTCCCTTCTTTCTAGAACAGGTCACATTTACATTCAGGTACTCCTGCACCGAGCACAGTCATTTCTCTCAGGCTAAACCAGATCCCCAGAAAGGCAGCTAGTCTATTCTATTTGTTTACACTGTTCAGAGTTTTTTTTATTTAGCAATATCTTCCACCAATATTATAGGTTCATTGCTTTTGCTCATCTTCAACTCCTTTTCCAAGGAGTTGGAGGAAAGGTCCAAGGAAAGGTAAGGTTCACCATGGAACCATGTAAGGAACAATGTAAGGAACCGTGTAAGGTTCACATAGTGACAGGTAAAGAAAATGCATGTACCATCTTCCTCCTGTCTCCAGTAAGGTAAACTACTTAGCCACAGGGACTTTCAGGAAGACTACCTCTGTCCTAAAAAAGTGCCTATCGTATTTACATCCCATGTTTTAACCTGGCTCCTCCATTGCCAGAATAACAGCCTGGCACAATTGATCTCCAATACTCTGCTGTTTAGATATGTATCCAGCTATAAGGTATAGGAGGAATCTAGTTAATGTGCTGATACTGATCCCATTAAAATTCCACTATGATGTTAAAGATGAGGGAACATTTTGTTTGAAAAAGGATATAAGATTTTTAGACTGAACACGAATTGCCACGACAGCCTAACATCTGTGCTAATGGAATTCTACATCTTTTTGCATTCATGCCCTTCTCTGGAACTTGTCAGTGAGTACTAACTATACATTATCCAACTCAGTTATGGATACTATGAAGGGCAGACGTACAGAGACTAGGAAAAGAGAAGGTTGTTCTGCTTAGACTAGGAACATGCGGGCCTGGACAGGACATCCTGGACATCAAGTTCGGTTTCTTGTAGCTGAAGGCAATCATGACATATAATCCCCCTGCTATACTGAAACATACTTGTTAGACTCTTTCTAGACTGAAATGAAAACAAAGCTAAAGCTAAAAGCCCCCAGAATTCCTCAATTTTAGAAACAATGTCCAACTGCACTGAACACATGAACCTAAAGAAAACAAGTGGCTCTTCATTTCCATAAGTCTACTGCTCAAATTATTTCAGTACATATACTACCCAGCTGTCACTCTCTATCCTAATCTCAACATGATTTAATCTGTTCTTAGAGATACTGGTATAAGCAGACACACATAAGACAATGCCAAATCCCAACACAAAATGACTGGATCATAAACTTCTGTTGGCAACATGAAATTTACTGCAGGGCATGATTTTTAATGATGGCAATTAATCACAAGGGGAGAAGTATGTTTCATCTTCAATGGCCATTGCGCTGTCTGGTTTTCATTATTTTAGAGAAGCACTTAACATCAGGTGTAGGCCAACAGCTCATAAATCTAGAAAGAAATAAAGTTATGTTTCTTTTGTGAAAAAACAGCAATCTGTTTTTTCAAATACTGTTTCATATATTTTTGTCATCACTATTTTTGAAAAGTTTATGAGCAAAATCCATTGTAAAAGACTTTTTTTTTTAACTGATGTAAATGATGGAAAATGGTAGATAAGGAAAAGAGGACATATATATCAATCAAGTTATTGAACTTTACATACATTTTAAGGGAATAAAATGCATATGGAAGTTATTTATACTAATAAAAATGAAAATGCAAAGCATTTCAGCTACAAGTGAGAGAGACTGCACACTGAGGTCATGATCCTTCTGACAGCTACTCATGCAAAAATTACTCTAAATCTTACTCAAGACTCTATTTTTCATACAAGTGAAAGGTGGTAAAACACAAGATAGCTATCAATTTTGGAGTTGAAATCATAATCCAGATCTCACCACAATGAAACCTAAAAATTGGAGATTTGTGTAAGAAATAATGAGAATGCAAGTATATGCGGTTCTTTGTGTTTGTGATGCTAATACTCTCCTGAAATGTATCTGGGGAATATATGAGGATAAGCATGCCTAAATACTATCTTTTGAATGCATTCACATCCTAAACTTCCAAGCCTAAGAGTCCTGAAGCCATCTTCAGTACTTTGGAGATCTGTTGCCAGAAACACCTGTACTATACCACCCTGCTTGGAAGAGAAGAAAAGTCACCACAAGAATTACAATATAAGAAGGAAGTTTTATAATTGGTTCTAACTTGTGGTTTAGATTTTAGATAATATGTTATTTTCAGTTTATAAATCAACAGCTAATTTTGTAGAGAAAGAGATGCCAGAACATGCCAGAATACTAATCCATCTGACTGAAAACAGACATGCTATTCTGGACCCCTCCTGATACAAAATTAATCCTGGTCATCAATTAGTCTGGCTTTGGTCCAGATCTTTAGCTAAGTAATAGACCCCAAAAACCTGAGATCTTCTAGAATGCATAAGTGAAGGTGGGCTATTTTTTATTTAATCTAATTATTTAATTTAAAGATTTAATTCCATTCCAATATTGAGGAAAAATTGTTGTTTTGTAGATTTTATATTATGCAAATTCAATCTCAGTTTCATTCAATAACAGACAGTTGTGGGTTTGTTTTTCAAAATTCATTTTAGCTGCTGTCAATTTCTTTAATTCATAATACCAACCAGAACATCAAAGGACCTAACAGGGTACCACCTCCTACACCTACATGTCCAGCCAGCTCTACATAATTTACCCTTGGTTCATTTCTGGGAGTGGGAAAAAAGCATCCAATAAAGATGACCACTGAGAGGAGAAGAGAAGAAATAACATGAAAGAAGGAAGAAAACAAAAAGGAAACAACTAAAATCAAGAGAACACATCTGATAATTGTGCAACAAAAACCATGACTGAGGAAGAAAAGAGGGATTGGTTAGTCATTAGCAGCACAGTCTGAAGTAAAGCAAACTTTGTAGATACCAATATTTCAGGCACAACCCGGCGTCTCTTCTGTGCCACTCCTCATTCCTAGTGCAATCTCATCAAATCTCATTCCAGAGTCAAGCATGAGAACGTGATGAAAATTCAAACAATGGTAAATACAGACTCATCTACTTTGCCAATATGACACACTTCAGTAATATCTCACTGAACACACAGGCATCATATATTTTATTTTCAGTTGGTAAACTAATGCAGATTAAAAAGCTACTTGAGGGTTTTTTAGACTCAGTAAATTTTCCCAAATGTTTTCAAATTTGGGATCATTTTCTCAAGGTCTTGCATGCCCATGATTCTTCATAATCAGGGTAGTAAAGTTCCAACCTGTTCTCAAACTCACAGCTACCATAGGAAGTTACTAGAAGTCACATTTCACATTTACTTAGAACCATCAGATTGAAGAACCAATGGTGTATTTCCAAACTGAAACAGTTGCATTGTCACTCATGTTGTCATACCTCAAAAGCATACAAACAACTGCAGTGGTCAAATACGACAGCCTTCAGGCAACAAAATTGAAATTTTGCCATGCATTTACAAACACTGTTTTTAGCACCCCTGACCGCATGACAGTTTCTTATTTGAACACTATTTTAAGAGCACTGACAGTTGAAAAAGTGGGTGTCAGCTACAGATTAACCAAACTTGTTTATTCCCAACTTTCAGCTTGTTATCTTTAGAGCACACACAAACTTTGTTTTTCTAAGCATCTCCCTATAAACTAAGGGACTAATTTATTTACATATATGACCAGCCTTGCTTATCTGAGGAAGAGCACTTAATGGAAGACAGGTAATACTACCTATTATGTATTATTATTCCTTACAAGTGCTATCAAGTAAACAAACATTGTCATTGTTGTCCTGTACATTCTTATTGCAATGGCATTCAGCAGTAAACTGAATCTTATTCTTGCACATAAATTGGAATAAATACCACATGTTTATTTAGTATTTACTCTACTAACAGTGAATGCAGCAGAACTCATATTAATTACTGGGAGGGCAGTCACCTAAAACCAATAAGAAAACAAGTTGTTTTCTCAGTGAGAAAAGCAATGGGACTTCCACACTTGATTCTTTTCACCTTACTATTAGTTTCTGTTGAACCCCCGAAATCCTTTTCCAAACTGCCCTTAGTAACACACTTGTCCTGTTTAGAACAGGTGACAATGGTGTCTGTCTTGTTGACCTGTCCTGTTTCCCATCGTAGTGTCATAAAATGGTTTTGGTTGGAAGGGACCTTAAAGATCATCTTGTTCCAACCCCTCTACCATAGGCAGGGACACCTTCCATGACCAGGTTTCTCAAAGCCCTATCCAGCCTGGCCTTGAACACTTCCAGGGATGGGGCATCCACAACTCCTCTGGGGAACCTGTCTCAGTCTATGAGTCTGATTCCCACTGATTCAGTACCTCTTCTGATGATGCACTGGCTTTCAATGGTGTATAACAGAATAGGAATCCCATGTAAGAACGGAAATCCACATCCACTGCTGAACAAGTGGTCAAATCCATACTTAAGACCAGCTGAAACGCTAAGTAAAAAACAGTTACCTCTTAGGAACATATTCTCAAAGCACAACTTTGAGGAGTTCAGAAAACAGGACAAGACATAGCCATAACTGGGTAATGAAGAAAGAATGACAGCATATTCTTCTGCCTATGAGATCCAAAAGGACCTCAGAAGGGTTATTGCTGGAGCAGAAAAGGGAAGGAAAGTCTCTACTCACTTCACCTGCCCTAATAATTCCTTGACTCGGGAAGCTAGCACTCACAATGATTAAAATCTTTGCCTCAAATATCCCAGAAAACCTGTTGCAGTCAAAAATTGACATTGATTGCTTCAGTCTGAAGCCAGTAGTCTGCCCACTAAGCCACACTACACCTGCTTAGTCCAGTGGGACAGTTTTGGATCTGATCCAAAACACGTGTAACACAACAGGAGTCTTTTTCTTTACATCAGTGGCCAGCAGATGCTCAGCACTGTGGTCACAGAATTACACAGATCTTGGCAGAAGAAAGGTGTCACATAATGAAATAAAGGGGAATATTACCTTAGTTGGAGGTAAGTTTGAGCAGTTCCATCAACCAGTCAATATGAAAGTTCTCTTTCATATCTTTAAAGTACAAAGTTGTCCCTATTTAAACAAGCTCAATGAAAAGAATAGGCTCCACTGATCCAGCCCCTGGGCACACGTTACTGGACAAATCAAATTTGTCTCAGACTGTTTGAAAGATAAAGGCTTTTCTGCAGTCACCAAGCCTAGGTCAGATCAAAACGGTGTTTGACAGCAATCCCCACAAAGGCTGTGAATGTTTCTTTGGGTGGTAAGTGTTCCGTTCCTCAAAAACAAGCATCACTGCTATTATCTGACTATTATTAGCAGTTCCTGTTTTCTTCTTTAGTCAACTATAAACCATTTTGCCCTCCAGTCCCTGTTCAACATATTGCCTCTGGCTGTGCAGTAGGACTGGCAACTTGTTGTTAATAGGCATGTTATTTAGGAAATTAGTGGATACTTTTAAGATGAAAGAAAAAATATACCTCATTCTTGTAACGTTTTCATAGACAAATGCGTCTTTGAGGCTTGGAGCTAAGCTAATTTTCTTTTCATAAAAGGAGGAGAGATATCTTATGCAAGCCTGAGAAAACACAAAGAAGTTGGAACCAGAAAGTGCTGGAGGGTTTTGCAAAGAAAGAGGCTACATCACCAGTGTGTGCACACAGCCAGCTCCTCCTCCCACGCCTATGTGCTCCTGCCCCGTGCGTGGAGAAGCTGCAGGAGGACTATGGAACAGAGAACACGTGTTAATGCAGGTTTAGGCTCTGCTGTCGCTGGAGAACTATCAGCTGTATGATTTCTTTGGCTGTTCTTTGCAGTGCTGTGGAAGTTAGTGTGAATATCACAGCAAAGACAAAGTGGCCCAGTTCAGATCAAAGCTGAAACCATATAAAACTGGAATAAAGCTGTGCCAGATGATCTCCAGCTACTGTAAGCACATGGTGTTGTATTTAGTCCATTGTGGTGAATTTATTCTGCATTTAAACTGATGAAAATCAAATCATAATCTACCATTAATGTAAACGTTACTGAAAAAAAGTCTCTTTCCCTCTCTCAAATACTTTGTGTTCATCAGCTGAAACAGGTACAGCCAATGAAAACCACCAGAATATAACTAAAAATTTGTAAATACTAAAAGTAGTATTTTTTCCTTTACTTCCGAATTTGTGTGCACACTCCTTACTGGATTTACTAGTCTGTACATACAGACATAATAGCTGCACAGAAAAACACTTTCATGGCAAAACACTTTTTCTTGTAACGGTGTAATTTATACAATATAGAAAAATAGTGCCAATATGCCATTATTACACATATATCAGGAATCAAGATGAGTACAAGGACTGCAGTTTAAACAACAAATAGGGTCACAGGTGGCCTCGTGTGATCCAATCCTTTACAGGCAATGCTGTCCCCCTTATGGGCATAGAACTGGTTGTGTTTTATGCAACCCAACGTGAGGGGCTTCCTACCTGTGGAGTAAATCCTTGAGATTGATGCTAGTGTCAATTTATGACAGCTGAGAATCTATCTGATCATTCGATTCTATAGCAAGCAGTATTACTCTTAAAAGCAGAAGGAGGTTGTGATAGAAACAACATGACAGAGATTGCTGCTACCAAAGACACTAACTTCCTGTTTTCTAACTTACAATGACATTAGTATGGAATGTACACACTGTGTAAATATAGATGCAGCGGTGTTCTAATTTTCTTGGTTTTGGTAATGAGTTAAAATAACACAATAGGAGTTTTTCTTGGAGTGACAGGGAAACTTCTTGCACCATGAAATTATTTCCCTGGAAGATGCACTGCATTTACAGTAACGTGGCTACAGTCGTACTGGTGCAGTGTTTGTTTCCAGCTGTGTGTAACTAACAGTGGCATAGCTGTTGGTTGTCTGAGTAGTCTGAAGTGCTAGTAGCAAATGGGTTTCTGATTCATGATGTCAAGTTCATGAAGAAATATCAGTTTAAAAGATTTTAAATGGGATTTGCAGGTTTTTGGTGGTGGAATGAAACTACAATGGAGCCATGTTTAAGCTCCAAAATTGGACAAGTCTAAATGGAGGTATCTGACCTCACTGAGCATTTTTGACTACATAAAAAGCTAGGTGATTCTGGAGAGGGATTCAGTGCTCTTACAGGCAGCAGCCCAGGGATACCCACTAGGAAATACTAAATATGGTATGTATCACTGACTCAGGACTGCAGCAGGGTGCCTCCATGCACTTGGGATTCTGAGTTCCCAGGAGAAAGAGAATAACTCCTCTGCAGAGCACCCTTGAGGTTGGACATCTTGGTTAGAGAGAGGCAGATGTAGGTTTAGCTCTTTCCCACCCAAATAGGTTTAGACCCAGTCCTCCCATATCAACACCACTTTTGTAAATCCAGCCTATAGTTTCATCATACATATGTCAAAAACCAACAAAAAATCTATCAAGAGAATATAGAGGAAAATAGCTCAGAAGCAGACCCTACTAGTTTAAAAAAAAAAAAAATAGGTCCACGACAATGTGACTTTATGGCATCCTGTATTTTAAACATTAAAAAAATCTATGAAATATGTAATAAGCACTTTATTAGTTCAATTAACATTCTTGGTGTTGAGTTAAGGAATGTGTTGAAACCTGTAGGTAATCTAGCTGTAAGACAAGCTCTAAAAGCCACTGACCCAGAATAACAATAAAAATACAAAGATATCTTAACTAGGTGTTCTGTTTGAAATAGTACATTGCCTGAGGATATTTCATTAACATAATTATGTCTGGCTGTAACCAAAAAAAGTCAGACTAAAAGAAGGTGAAAACATTACCCTGCCAACATGAAGAGTGTGTGCACCCTGAAAACACAGAACATCTGATATTTATGTTTGTATACAATATAATGAGCTCTGGAGCCAGATGGTCTGATTTTGTTCATAGTGCTGGGCTTCTGGGAGGTATGCATATAGATTTAATAAAAGCCAGGAAAAAAAACACATCTACCTCAGCAATATATTCTCTACTAAGTAGAAGCTGAACTAGGAGATAAAGGAGTCTTAAACGGAGAATTTGTTTTTGTGAAGAATTTCTGCCTATTGGAACCAGACTACACAAAGTTTCTCTTAAGCAGATTCTCATGAATTATAAGCATATGCAGATAAAAAAGTAATCAATTACAGATATGTCTTTAAAGATGAAGAGATGAGGAAGGATATGTTTCAATTCTAAAAGGTGCCCCATTTTCCCCCTCCAGTCAATCTAGCCCAGTCTTTTTCATCTGTTGATACACTACAACTCCATCTCTGTCCTCATGTGTGAGCAACTATCAAAACTAAATTATCCAAGAAAAAAAATTACCCCAGAATAGCAACCCAAATGCCAGGGAGAAAGAAAAAATAGTGTTGCTGAAAAAGCAAACACTAGACATTTAATGCTTTTCCAGCCTAAGCGTATACAATTCCTAGACAAACAGCATTTCCAAAACCCTCTAAGATGAGGTTTATTTTAATGTTCTCTTCACATCTGTAAAAAAATATATTTATGATCCAAAGGGTAAATTGTTTAAAGTATCAAACTTTGACTTGTCCTTTGGACTGTTATACGTTCTTGAGAAGCCAGAAAACAGGATTTTGTTCTCGGATTAAGAAACAACTCTTAACCTGCAAGAACAACAATTTACTGTATTTTCCATGCCCTTTAGTCTTTTGTGCCCTGAACTACCAATTAAATCCATTTCTGGACTGTTGTTTCCCACAGGGATGGGCCCACTTTGATCGTAAAGAAATTGCAAAGCTATGGAAATTCACATGATTCGGTATTCGGGTTATTTGGTTTCAACTACTTCCCCTTTTATTGTATTACAGGGGTTTTTATCATGGCAATATGAAATACTTTTGCCAACATGGGAGGTCATTTTCAAGGGACAGGAAGAAAAAGAGATCTGTGTGCAGTTGCAGGGCCACAATTGCGCTGCAGTCACAGACACATGGTGGGATAGCTCGTACGACTGGAATGCTGTCATGGATGGCTACGCACTTTTTAGGAAAGACAGGACAGCAAGGCGAGGCAGTGGAGTTGCTCTTTATGTGAGAGGGCAACAGGAAAATATTGAGCTCTGCCTAGGGGTGGATGAAGAACTAGTTGAGAGCCTATGGGTAAGAATTAAGGGGCAGATTAATATGGGTGACTTTGTTGTCGGTGTTTACTACAGGCCACCTGATCAGGAAGAGGAAGTTATTGAGGATTTCTACAGACAGCTGAAAGAAGCCTCACAATCACAGGCCCTGGTTCTCATGGGGGACTTCAGCCACCCTGATATTTGCTGGAAGGCAACACAGCCAGGCATGCACAGTCCAGGAGGTTTCTACAGAGCATTGATGATAACTTTTTGACACAGGTGGTGGAGGACCCAACAAGGAGAGGTGTGCTGCTGGATCTTGTACCAACAAACAAAGGACTGGTTGAGGATGTGAAGGTTGGAGGTAGCCTTGGCTGCAGTGACCATGAGATGGTGGAGTCCAGGATCCTGCATGGAAGAAGCAGGGCAATAAGTAGGATTACAACCCTGGACTTCAGGAGAGCTAACTTTGGCCTCTTCAAAGACCTACTTGGGAGAATCCTATGGGTTAGGGCTCTAGAAAGTCCAAGTCCAAGAGAGCTGGTTAATATTCAAGCACCACTTCTTCCAAGCTCAAAATCAGTGCATCCCTATGAGTAAGAAATCAAGCAAAGGAGGCAGGAGACCGGCATGGATAAGCAAGGAGCTTCTGGAAAAACTCAAACGGAAGAAGGAAGTTTACAGAATGTGGGAAAAGGTACCAGGCACTTGGGAGGAGTATAGGAACATTGTCAGAGTATGCAGGGATGCAGCAAGGAAGGCTAAGGCCCACTTGGAATTAATCTGGCAAGGGATGTCAAGGACAATAAGAAGGACGACTTCAAGTACATCAGCAGCAAAAGAATGACTAGGGAAAATGTGGGCTAGAAAGACTAGGGAAAATTCAGTGCCGCGACGGAGGATGCAGAGAAGGTGGAGTTACTGAATGCCTTCTTTGCTTCAGTCTTTACTGCTAATGCCAGCCCTCAGGAATCCCACACCCTGGAGGTAAGAAAGAGTGTGAAGAAAGGAAGATTTCCCCTTAGTTGAGGAGGATTGGGTTAGAGGTCATTTAGGCAAACTTGACACCCACAAATCCATAGGCCCTGATGGGATGCACGCATGAGTGCTGAGGGAGTTGGCAGATGTTATTGCTAAGCCACTCTCCATCTTCTTTGAAAGTTCATGGAGAGCAGGAGAGGTGCCTGAGATCTGGAGGAAAGCCATTGTTACTCCAGTCTTCAAAAAGGGCAAGAAGGAGGACCCAGGAAACTACAGGCCAGTCAGCCTCACTTCCAATTCTGGAAAGGTGATGAAACAGCTCATTCTGGATGTCATCTCTAAGCATGTGGAGGAAAAGAAGGTAATCAGGAGTGGTCAGCATGGATTCACCAATCATGTTATACCAATCTGATAGCCTTCTATGATGGCATGACTGGCTTGGTAGATGAGTGTGGAGGAGTGGATGTTGTCTACCTTGACTTTAGCAAGGCTTTTGACACTGTCTGTCATAACATCCTCAAAGGTAAGCTTAGGAAGTGTGAGTTTGATGAGTGGACAGTGAGGTGGATTGAGAACTGGCTGAGTGGCAGAGCTCAGAGGGTTGTGATCAGTGGCACAGAGTCTTGTTGGAGGCCTGTAACTAGCGGTGTTCCCCAGGGGTCAGTACTGGGTCCAGTCGTGTTCAACATATTAATCAATGACCTGGATGAGGGGACAGCATATGCCCTCAGCAAGTTTGCTGAAGACACAAAACTGGGAGGAGTGGCTGACACGCTGGAAGGCTGTGCTGCCATTCAGTGAGACCTGGACAGGCTGGAGAGTTGAGTAGGGAGGAACTTAATGAAGTTCAACAAGGGCAAGTATAAGGTCCTGTACCAAGGGAAGAATAAGCCCATGCATCGATACAGGTTAGGGGTTGACCTGCTGGAAAGCAGCTCTGTAGAGAAGGATCTGGGAGTCCTGGTGGACAACAAGTTGATGATGGGTCAGCAATGTGCCCTTGTAGCCAAGGCGGGCAATGGTATCCTGGGGTGTATTAAAAAGAGCGTGACCAGCAGGTCGAGGGACATTATCCTCCCCCTCTACTCTGCCCTGGTGAGGCCACATCTGGAGTACCGTGTCCAGTTCTGGGCTCCTCAGTTCAAGAAGGACAAGGAACTACTGGAGAGAGTCCTACGGAGGGCTACGAAGATGATCAAGGGACTGGAGCACCTCTCTTAACGAGGAAAGGCTGAGAAACCTGGGTGTGTTTAGGCTGGAGAAGAGATGGCTGAGAGGGTATCTCATTAATGCTCATAAATATCTGAAGCGCAGGTGTCAAGAGGATGGGGCCAGACGCTTTTAAGTGGTGCCCAGCAACAGGAAAAAGGACAATGGGCACAAACTGGAACACAGGAAGTTCCATCTGAGCATGAGATGTTATGGTTTGAGAAAACCCACAATGGTTTATTGTCATTTAGACATTAATTCTATCATCCAATGACCCCTCTCCACCCAGGAAGGGGAATTGGGAAAAAACAAGGAACACCGGGGGTTGAAACATAAACAGATTAATAGACTATGACTAGATAATTTACATTAATAACACTAAAGGACCAATATTGAGCCCATCTGATAGCAGTACAAAATATACAAGGATTATACTCAGTCAATTATAACAGTCGGAAGCTGCACGTTCCCAGCAGTGGACAGCAAATGTTGGACACTGCGAACACTACAGTTTCAGGAGGAAGGGAAGGTCTCAGGGGTCCAGCACCTGGGCAAGAAGTTCTCTGGATCGCCACCATCAAGGGAGAAAGCACTTTGCAACAAACTTTCTAATTTATAATGAATGTGACGTTCATGGCATGAAATAATCCTGTTGGCCAGCTTGGGTCAAGTGCCCGGGTCTCGCTCCTCCTCATCCCTGCACCTGGTGAGCTTGAAAACACTGAGACCTTGAAATCCACACACCATAACTGGCTATGAAGTAAATATTTCCACAAATTCAGACACTAGAGTCTTCTAAAAGTGCAGTTTTCCCAAGTATTAGAAAAGAAATTAGTCCTGCGTCACCCAAACCAGGACATGAGGAAAAACCTTTTTACTTTGAGGGTGACAGAGCACTGGCACAGGCTGCCCAAAGAGGTTGCAGAGTCTCCTTCTCTGGAAATACTCAAAACCCACCTGAATGCGTTCAAGTTCAACCTGCTCTAGGTGAACCTGCTTTAGCAGGGGTGTTGGACTAGATGATCTCCTAAGGTCCCTTCCAACCCCTACCATTCTGTGATTCTGTGACTTTATTTTCTTGGTATTTCTAGCGGTTGTTGGAACAGAATATGCAACATCATTGTGACACACTGGCCACATCAGTATTTCAGGGAAGTGTATGTGGTACACTGTCTCAGAAGGATGACTTTGAAGACCCCTTTTAGTAATAACTGAAGAAGTGTAGGATTAAAGCTGACCATCTCAGAGAGCCTGTACACAAGACCATAATCCTGCCTTTGTAAAACTTCCCTTCCTTGTATGAACCATACTGAAGGTACCCACCAGAAGCCACTGTTCAGTGGATTTCCATGTGAAAACTGATTCCAGAAGAGATGTGAGACTTGGTGCTGCACTATACTTCACTTGCACAAGTGGTCTGATTTTTTGGTTTGTTTAGGCAGAGTTCAACACTCCAAACTTATTACCTACTCTACTGTGTTATTCAAGGTCTTATCCCAGCAGTGCGTGTCTTATTGAGTTCTGGAAGAAGCAGAAAGAATATTTCTAGTCCTTGCATTGGATCTACAGAAGGGGAATACTCTTTGTGAAGCTCTTCACTAATGACACCATCTTTCAATGAGACTTTCAGAGAAGTATGAACTTGAGTTTTTAACCTTGAAAAGCAACTAGGAATTAAATTTTTGAAAATAAAAGGGAAACATAACTTTTGCAGAGATATTTTGATGTGCGGTGCTAGAACTTCCAGAGATCATGGTCTGTGATAATATGATATTAATCTAAGCTGAATGATGTTTCAGAATTATTATTAAAATTGTCCATATTTTGGCTATACACATGACATTTCACTTTTGTCTCTACTAAAGTTGACTTTTTATTATACCTATTTTCCAAACTAGTGAAAAAAAAAGAAAGAGAATTTTATACCTGTGCTGAACAACTCTACTGTAGAGATGTTATGGTTCAGGAATTCCTACTCATTTTAGAGTCAGCAGACAAGTTCCAGCTCCTTCGGTATCTAAACAACTAATTTTGAGGCCAGTGTAATTACCTCTTTCACTGCTGGCTAGGTGAGAAGAGTGGGAAGGGCTGTTAATTCCAAAGGGGTTAAAATGTCATTAAATTTATTTTTTGTATGTGCAATTTTCATACAATATTTCTGGCTTAGCCAAAATGGGTTGCCCATGTGATTCATAGTTGTCCATGGCCCTGAAATTCAGCTTTAGTGCTGCCTTTACACATGTGGATGATAAGAAAGGGAGTTTATCTCAGAGCTCTTTTTGTAGCTTGCTGCCTTGTTTTCTCATAAATAGCATTCACCATAAGATCCCTCACTTTCAGTTCTACTATTCTTCTGGTTATTTAGAGATTTGTTATTAAAAGTATTCCCAAAAGGAAGAGATAGGAATCATACTTATGAGGAATTGAACAGTTGCCTTCAGAGTAGAGTTTGCATAACCCAGAAGAGAAGCAGACAAAGCTGGGGACCTCATACACAGATGCAAGAAAACGCACATTAATATCTGTTGATAAATTAATAAATACAGATTTATTTGCTTGCATTAAAACTGAAAAAGATGAAGCCATGGAGTTCAAGACCATCACAGAACAGCTGAAATTGCACTGCCATTTTCTGGTGTTAGCAACATCATCAGTGTTCTTTTTATGCATGTGCTGACTATTCACACAGTATATATGCAGATGAGGTTTTCATGCTGTTTCTCACAGTAAGAGAACAGTAAATTTTCATCTAAAAGAGGAAAAAAAGATACAGTAAAACTACAAAAATATTAAATGAGTCTGAACTTTCTAGTCAACTTGTTAAGTCAGCACTTACCAGCTGTGAGAGATACAAAAAGGTTGATCCACATCACTGCAGACTGTTTATGGTTAATGAGATATAAACTTCGTATCGTTGCCAAAAAATGAGTGATCAGGTCTAATTGCAAGAGAAGGCCTCAAGAAGATACACAGGAGCTTCTAAAGCCATGGAAATTTTGAGTAAATGTTAAGATAACATGAACCAGGTTTAATAAGAATATTTGGCTTACACTGAGAGCTGTTTTGGACCCTTGACGCTATTGCTGAAGTGGGAAAATAGTATTTATGGCTACAGACAGACATATCTTCTAGTTTGTGCTAGTCTCTTTTTAACGTGATGGCGTCCCTGACCTACGCTAAGATGTCAGTACCCTAGAAAGAGTTCACAATGACAAGAGGAAGCTAAATGGAAACAGAGAAAAGAGAAATCAAGGCTACACAGATAGCCAGCAATTTTTCATGTTTCCTAGGTCAGTGAGGAGTGTACAAACACATCAATCTATAGTTGGTATAGAAACTGTCTAGCTTATCTCTAAATAAGTTATACAGTTTTGTCTTTTTTTGGTAAAGCCTAGGAGCCTCATTCGGACTCCTGATCTTGAGTAAAGAGAACGTAGGTATCAGCAACAATCCCAGTAACTGGGATTTTGAAGGATTTTTGAGCAGGTGATTAGATAATCTCAGCTGTTGTTTTTTAAGGATAAATTTCCAGCTTGCATGAGTTTAGGAAAAATCTTGAACATATGATTCAAGGGTGCCTTCAAGTAAAAAAAAAAAAAACCAACAACAACAAAACAAAACAATAAAAGGAACTTAGCTGTATAAATTACTATTTTAAAACATTGCAGATAATTCCTCAGGTTGGTTTTGGGACCTGGAAGGCTTTAACAGTAAAATGTTTGGGGTAAGCAATTACTAGGCACTGGCTACAAGATAGGAGAAAAAATAAAAGCAGGAAAGTCTGCCACAGAAGCAGATCTTAATGCTGAATGTACCTTTGGCAACTGGAATACTTACTTGGAAGTGGGTCTCAGCTGTGGGTCTGAATTAGATTTTACTGCCCCATTTGGAAACACTTCCACGAAAAAGTCAGAACAAGGCTCCATTGCCCTCTCTTTCCTTCAGGCTGATCTCATCTGGCTACAGCTGTGAAATCAGGGAACAGGCAGGGATGTGTTAACTGGAAACTAGATCTTGAACACTACCAAGAGAAAAGAAGACAGCCTGTAGACCGATGATTTGTTCTGTTGTTTACGGACTGTGAAGCTGCTGGAAGGGAAAGTGCAGGAGGTAGACTCTTCTTGTTTGTTTTTGTTTTGGCTGAAGCTGAATAAAAAGTCTCTATGAATAAATCTGAAATTCTGGAGAGACAATGTTCTCTGTTGAACACGCGGCTCCTGCTGAGTTTATGTCTAGCTGAGTGGCCCTGACTCAGACAGAAGGACTTTAAGACCTCCCCATCTACATGAAAAAGTCCCAGTACCTGCTAAGGCAAGAAAAATCCAAACATCCACCACTGGCGGCTTACCAAGAGCCAGAGGGCTACATCTAATAGCAAAACAGAAAGGATAATCCAGCTCTCCTTTTCCATTCAGAGAGCCTCTGTGCTGAAAACAGCAGCGGTGTGATGCTGGGAAAAGGATCGTGAGTCACCAGGGAGAAACTTGCTGCATTGTACGGCTCCCCAGGAGGCCCCTGTTCGAAATGGGCTGTGCTATAAGGCAGCATAACTTTTCAGCTGACAAGACTTGCATAAAGAAGGACACAGAACATCAGGAGAGTTAAGCTGCTATCCTGCTAGTCCTGCTAGGAAATTTGGCCAGTGAAAGGATCTATATCAGAAAAATTATTCATTTTACTTTTCATTTGTTAAGGAATATCCCTAAATCTGATCAAAAAATTACTGTGCTCTTCCTAGCTCAGAAATTCTTCTAGGAAAATCACTGCTTTGATTTTTTTTTTTTGATCGTAATATGATAAGTCAATTATCAGAACACTTCTGTTAATTTAATTTAGGACCTAAATCTCACTATTTATCCTTATTTTCCTTTATTCTTACACTTCTATTGAATATGGGTCAATAAAATTCTGTTGTTTAAGTTCATGTCTTATCTTAATAACTCCACTCTTAAACTGGAAACCACCAGCAAAGGAAAAAGAAATAATAAGACATGTAAATACATTGTTTGGACATACACTACCATACACCAGAAGGCCCAGGCACCTGGAGAGGGTGTAACATAGCTTTTATCAATTAAAAAGATAAAGAAATGTAAATAGTAAAGCAAAAACTATAAAACAAAATTTATTTAAAGGGCAAGAAATGCTCAAAACCATCTACCTAAGAATTTCTACTGCCTCTTTTACCGTTTTCCTTTGGCTACAAATGAAGAGATAGGACAGCTAATGTTCAGGTTATGGCATGCACCAGAGGTGTTACAGCACTGAAATTGGGAGAGACATAGAGTCAGTTACTGCATGGACGTGTTAAAAACTATTTCTGTCTGGGGTGTGTCTACTCTATAATAGCAAAGAGTACAGTATATGGCACGGACCCATGCAAACATTGGTGACCTTCACACCCAAATCTCAATCCAGCTCTTCCTCTATTTTCAAATTAAAGAGTTAAACCAAAAAATCTGAATTAAAGCTTGATCATTTGGATTTCAGTCTAAATTTCACAGATTTTTAAGACTAATGAAAAACTCAGAAGTCAGAAATCAAATGCCTGACACTGAGGAAGACAATAAAACTGAGTGAAAAGTGGAGGCATACATATTCCAAAATGAAATATGAAGACTTTAGAATATGACTTAATTAGACAGCTTGACTACTGTCAGGAAAGGAAAAATCCTGGCTACTCATGGTAAAGTAAATCAGGAAAGTAAAAGCAGAAATTAGAACTAAAAAAAGCAATGCATAGCAAAAAATGGCAATTCAGGAGGAGTGAAAATGCAGGAGTAATGTTAAGAAGCCGGGTGTAAATCCCTGACATGGAGGGATAAAGAGCAGGTAAAGTATTTAGGGGAAAAAAAATATGTAGCAGTGGTATCGTACACTGAGCAGGAATTATGCACAAAAGGCAGAACAGCTTCTATTTGTTTAGTGTGTTTTGTGTGTCTGTGTGTTTAAAAAACAGCAGGGTACAGGAAAGGAGACAAAGTCCTGCACAGCTCGTGGGTTATTAAGGAGGATGCTGTGTTTAGCATCCTCTTTGGAAATAAATTTCTTAAAATTAGGAGGACTTACACTCAAGAATCCTAAAAAGATAGCCAAGAATATCACACTAATATTAGCTTTAAATATATCTTACAAAACTTTGGTTGACAGCTAACGTGCAATTATTCACAACAGGAGGGAAATGACCTAAATACTTATCACCTGATTAGTCCAGGTGAAGTAGGAGATGAGTTAATATGGAATGCAAGAGATAAAAGATGAAAGGATGGGAATATAATTATTCCTTGTTAACATCATGTTACAGAAAATAGATCTTGTCAAACGAAACTGCTTTCGCCAATCAGACTGCAGATTTGGTTGAGGTATAACACAGAGGCAACATGCTTGGAGTTACAATAAGCTGTTTGACTTGGTACTGCACAACATTCTGGTTAAAAATAACACTATGCAATATCCTTAACATGCCAAATAAGCAGTTTAAGAAAGCTGACTGATAGACATCAAAGTCGATGTCACTGAGAAATAAACATGGAATGGGGATGTTTTTAGTTGACTGCAAGTACTGCGGTTCTCCAATGATAATCAGACTTTTTATTAATAACCTGGATGTAAATACAAATGTTTCTGCCAATATAGCATGTTCTCATAAAGATGGGTGCACTGGTAATAATGTTGAGCTACAACCCAGTAATGTTTTACTCTACTTGCCGAAGTGCAAACCACTGTGTCATCCCGAGACCACAAGCATAAGGAGTCTCGAAAATGAGATTAACAGGGTATCAGTCAGAAGGCTTCATCCTGTGGCTCTGTGAGTTTGCTGTGACACCAGGATATCACCCTGCCAACGACTCCCCACAGCAACTGGGAGATGTGTCAAGACACACCTAGTTGTTGCTGCAACTTGACTTTTTATGGAGGTTGCTTTTCAAACTGTCGCATGTGGGGAAAATATCAAAATGTCCACTATCCTCCTCAGATCAGTCTAAGGAATTTCAAATATCACTTCCATTAAAATTCCAGACTGTTTTGAAAACCCAGAGGTTCAACACACAAAAAAAAAATATCTCAAAGAGTAACAAGTTACTGCACATTAGCTGTCTATCTCCTTTGAGTTACAGTCTGAACTTTAAGATTTGCATCTGTAACTATCCTATAATCAGGACGATCTTCAGGTTTGCTACTAAGCAGTATCAGACTTTAAGGGCACAGTATTTTTACCCCAAGACAGCTAACATCTTTTTATAGATGTCCTCCTGAGATGGGTGATTGTACCTTTTATTTCTAGAAGAAAGGAGTCATTACAGGAGGAAGAAAACAAGCCACATGTCTTGTTCCTTAGATGTCAATAAAAGGAAAGGCAAACATACTTTTCCAGACTTTGCTGTTCGGCACCTTTTCTGATCGGCTGCCTCAAGCTGACAAGCCCAACTACATCCTCTCCCACAGGCCATGTCTCCTCACTGCAAAGAAGGGGGTTGGAATTTGCTTTGTGAACACAAGACTTTGGCACATGTCTTGGCTAACTGTTTTAAAAACCAACCTTTCTAACTGCCAAGTCTTTTAAAAATGCAATGGCTCAAATGAGCTAACGAGAATGATAGCTTTGTTTTATCAAGCATATTTTAGAAAAAGCAGTAATCACTAGCTGTGTCCTATAGTTTGTAGAAAACAGGCCTGTGCGAGGATCTTTTATTGCCTCACTTGTTATTTACAAACTGAAATGTAATTTCAATAGGTGAACGCTTATATTTCTTTATTTTCTTCAGGTTAATCTCCCTGTCTCAGTCTGAATCTAGATTAATTGTATTTTACAATACAAAGTATTTATCCATTTGTTCTACCTTCTGTTCTGCGTCATTCAGACTAATGGGTATTATGGCAGGACTGGACAGCTGCATCTGAAAATATTGCCTCAGGAGCCTGCCTGTTTCTTTTAAATGAAATAAAGGCAGCAAGGGATAAAACTGAAAATGGAGGCAAAGTAAATCACTGCCCTCATGATAGGAAATGTCTGCCAGAACTCTTATTCAGCAGCTAATTGGTTTCCTTTATATACAATGCCCTAAAACTCCAACAGTATTTAAAAATGCATTTCTGCTAATCCTTGTAACATTAAATCATAGATCTTTTAAATCTATTTTAAAAAAGCAAATACCACAGTACATTTCAATCAGCAAATATTCATATCAATTATAACAAAGAAATTTCAAGTATTACAGGTTTTATATAACCTGCCTCCTCTCTGGGAAGAAACTTGGATACAGAAATTGACTTAACTGCCTTTCAACAAGGAGAGAGAGCAGTACCAGCCTCCCAGAGACAAAGAACACTCTTTTATGACTTGCATGGATTTGCACCATGGAGCACTAAACCACACCGTTACTGGCAAGAAAACAGCCCCCAGGCCGAAGAAAGTATTCTTTCCCTTCTCCTGTTGTTCTCCTTCTCTTTCTTTCACAATTACTTGGTAATAAGAATGTATCACTGGTGCTCGCAATGATCAGTAAGTTACAGAAGAGAAGAAGGAAGGCACTGATGAAGACAAACACATTAGATCCATGCATTGAGATAAAGAAGATCAAATGAGAGTAAAAACAGGATGATTTTAAATGCTTTTAAACAAAATTTGCTATGTGCTCAAATTTCAAGTGATTACTATAGTCTAGATGAGACTAAACACAATATGGAGAAGAAAATAGAGTTGGTGTTTGATATTAAAGTTCTTTTTCTGCACAAAAGTACTAGTCAGTAAACACACAGTGTTACAGTTATAGTAGACTATAACGAACAATTCATTAACCTTGTATTAGACATTTAGACATGGAAACTTGCTAATGAAGGCAAAACTCAGAGACTGGAACTGAGGTTAGATAAGTCGGACTTTGAAAGGAAAAGCAGTCTTCTAACTGTCAGAGTAATTAAAGATTCTAGTGACTTCCCAGGAAGGCTATAGATTCCACTCGACTGGAAATTTCAAAGCAAACATAAGTAACTTCAGTTTCACAGTCATAAATTATTGTTCACCATTAAATCAAAAGGGAAAAAAAGAAAGACATCTGTATATCAGTCTCTCAGAATATACACCTGCAGTTATGGAAAAAATATTTAGCAGATTAGCACAGAAAGGCAAAGTCAGAAACCCTTGAGAATAATTAAATCTTCCCTGAGAATCTTCTCCAAAACATTTCAAAGTTTATATTTTCAGAAAAATAGAAGAGAGGCTCATGAAAAGACTGATCATCAGCTGCACAAACTGTATTTTTAGCTTCAAAAACTGTATTTTTAACATAAGGATGTAAAAATAATTCTATGAAGTGCTTATTGTTGGGGATTTTCAATGTACCTGCAACTTATACGAATATTCAGGTGACTCTATTAGCATACAATAAGTCCACATGTGTGCACCACAGCTCTGTTTGTCCCAAGCAGGGTGCTGGGCCTCACACTGTCCAATATATTCATAAATGATCTGGATGATGAGACTGAAAACATTCTAACCAAGTTTGCTGATAATGCCAAGCTGGGTGGTGAGATGAAGATGTCAGAAGGGAGAGCCATCTTATGGAGAGATCTGGACAGGCTGGAAAAGTGACCTAGCAAGAACAGTATAAAGTTTTGACATAGAAAAGTGCAAAGTTCTGCACCTGGGATGACATAACCTAAAAGCCCAGTACAGACTGGGATCTGTGTGGTTGGGGACCAGACTTGCTGAAAGGGACCTGGAGGTCCTGGTGGACAAGCTGAGCGCAGATCAGTGTGCTGCTGCAGTTATGAATACAAATTAGATCCTGGGCTGCATCCACAGGGGCATTACTAGCATGAGATAGAGCCGTTTTCTTCCCAGTTTACTCAGCACTTGTCAGACTGCACCTGGAGTACCTCCCCAGTCCCGGTCCCCACGTTTCAAGAACAATGCAGACAGACTGGAGAGGGTCCAAAGAAGGGCTACAAAGATGGTGAAAGGGCTAAAGAACCTGCCCTATAATGAAAGACTGAAGGAGTTCGTTTCTTGCTGGAGAAGAGCAGGATCAGGGGAGTCTCATCACAGTATTTCAGTACTTAAAGGGTGGCTACAAAGAGGATGGAGGCTCTCTCCTCACAAGCACCCACATGGAGAAGAAAAAGAACAGGTACAAGTTGTACCAGGAGGTGTTTCTTCTTGACATAAGAAAGAAATTTTTCATGGTAAGATAATTCACTGGAACAACCTCCCTGAGGATATGGTAGAGTCCCCATTGCTGGAAGTTTTCAAAATGTGTTTGGACAGGGTGCAAGATAATCTCATCTATGCTCTCCTTCCCACAAAACGTTGGATCAGATGATCTTTAGAGGTTCCTTCCAACCTGGGCTATTCTATGATTCTGTTTATCAAAAGGTACTGTACAAAAATTATCTCTATTTCTGCCATGAGACTAATGCTAGAATATGACACTCAGCTTTGTGCCCACATTTCAGGAACCATGCTGAAGACCTGAAAACACTTGTGGAAGAGATCCATAAAATCTAACAGAATTTAGAAAGTTCTCTTATAATGTGTATGTATGTGTTAAAAAATCTCTTCCATATGACAAAAAAAAGTCCTCATTACAGCATGCAAACAGCTTCAGTAGTACGAGGTTACAGTGTACCAACCAAACAGTGAAAGACAGAGAAAAAACAATCAGCTGTAGCTGCAAACAAACAAAAAAAAAAAGTAACCTGCAAACATTTTTGCCTGTGCAAGTAATCAGTCACTGGCACAGTTTTTCTACCTTTTTGGCAGAGTCCTAATCAGGACCGAATACGCTTTGAGTGGATGTGCTTTGGTGAAAATGTATTATTAGGAGCAATACAGTGGATGGGGTGGAATATACTGGCACTTGCTATAGATAAACAGACAAACTGTTACTGCCTTCTGGCATAACAGTACGACAGGTCTATCACACCTCTTAAGACAAGACCTGTTCTAGTTTCCAGCGTGCCCTGTATTTGACCATACATCTATTATGTCCACACGATCTGTCAAAAAGCAATGCCTTACTTAAGGAAGTAGCTAACAGATATAAACAGGAAAATCCCATAAAATGTAATCTACACGCTCAACCCTTAACCTTTCTGAAAACTTCTACAGTGAGAAAACTCTAGCTAGAAAGGCAAATTATTGGAGACCTCCAATATGGTTATTTAGATTATTGTGCACAGAACAGCTTCTGACTGACTTGGTGGATGAAATGACTAGGGGAACTTGATTAACACTTTTTGCCATCTTAAATGAAAATAATTTTGAAGTTTCATATCAGTGCCCTGCATTGATCATTAAGTAAAAGTCTGTACACTAACTGAAGTCTATCCACTAACTGACAACTATGCTATCACCCCTGGCTTTGTACTGAAAAATTATATGGATACATATGGTAAATAGCAAGCTAAATCATGGTCAAGTCTCTGATTTTATAAACTAGTCATCCTAAGTTATAAAGGAACAACTTGCCATTAAGGAACAACAAAATGAAAAGATACGTCTTTATTAAGAGTCTTGACGCTTGACATTGCCTCTCTGCCATACTCCTGGATCATTTAGCACTAAATTCACTCACTTTTGAAATCTCCCACCTTTGCAGGTAAAACCCAGCTGATATACAAGTCCCTGGAATTCCAAGTTACAGAGAAATAAAGTCATTCACTTTCTGGCAAATAGAAATAGCTATACTGTAAATCCTACTCTTCCAGATGCAAGGCGGCTAGGAATCTGTGACCTGCCTGCACTGCTTGTTCTTTTCCTATGACAAGCATAGGAAGCAGGGTGAATGCAGCACAGGGTTAGCGCGCTATTGGTTGATGTACTAGTGGGCCCATCTGGTCGTGCTATGTATCTCTTCTTTAAGCAACGGCTGTTTCCTGTTGAATTAAACTGTTGTGTCAACAGGGTGTCTAGTTCTCTAGAAACCTTTTATTAAAGGGATGAAGATAGTGTGAAAATATATTGCAACATCTAAATTACTGTACCATTTCCTCTTCTTTTATTGTGGTCTTACATCAATGTTTTCTTTAATAGATTGGCTTCTTGAATGAAACACACTAAAATGTTCCCAAAACATTTCTATTGCTTAGTCTGTTTAGATAGAGAATCATTTAGTTCTCTCAGTTTATAAACTTTTGCTAAGTTGGTGTCTCTAGTAATCTATCTGAGAAGATATCAGTGCTGTCACTGAAAAGGTGCAAGTTATTATGTAAAATAAATCTCATTAATAGTCTTTATCCTCTACACCTTAGGATAGCAATTATGGAGAGTCTTTCCTGCCTACCATACCATCAGTGTTTCCATTTGATAAGGATGCAGTACCTGGTGATTTCTAGCTGTAGAGATGTACCCTTTTAGATAATTAACAAATGCCACAGCCAGAAAAGTCTGAGTCAAGGTCTAAGCATCCTTCAAAAGAAACCTGCTTGAAATTAAGCACTTAGGAGGTCAGCGTGGCCTTGCCGTTTACATGAGATGGCAGATTTCTCTTCTGCCACAGAATTATCTTATCATTCTGTGCATTTCTTATCAGGCTTCCTTGCCTTTTGGTACTCAGACTACAGTAATAGCATACTCACACCCTATTCTGTCTTGAGCTTGAAAATGTATTGTCTTATAATATTATAAAAGTACTCACTGTCTTGAAGTATATATTTAGCCAGTTGAATTATCCTGACTTTCTAGAGTAGTCACAGACAGAAACTCACACGTTGCTCTGATATTTTACAGAACTTTGCAATGAAGTGCTTTACACTTTCCCTCCAGAAGCAGTTCCATTAGATGAAATACAGGCAAAGTATAAATGCATTTGTAAATATTAAGCACTATCTAAGCACTTGGAAGGACAGAATTATACTAAGGTCCTGAAACTCACAAATATAATTCTTCTTTCTGTTGGTTTTTTTGTTTGTTTGTTTGTTTTTGTTTGGTTTGAGTTTTTTAACAACATCACTCAATAATATTTATTGTGCTTACAAATTGACCATACGCTGCTTAGAGTTCTGCACTATTTCTCTCACAAAGCCTTGTTTGTTAAGGGCAGATGTTGGGGGATGTATTGGGAAACACAGCCATAATATTACCATCTCTTGCACTCCTGTTGCCACTCCCTACCACAGAACAAAGCACCAGAGAACATGCTGGATTTTCTGTTTAGGAGACCCTACACAGGTCTTTGAGGAACAGAGAAAATATTCTGATACATTCAGGAACCTGGTGACTTCCAGACTGCATTTATGACAATAATACAACCTGCTGAAAGCATCAAGTTCTGATGACTGCTGAAAAGGTCACTTCTGAGCTCAGTCAGTGAGTTAGCACAGAAGAAACAGAGCAGGAAATATAGGCGAGATTTGTCAGGATTTCTGCAAGGCTCTTTTGAGGTCTTATTTTCCTGGAAGTGTGAATGATATTAGCATATGAAACAACCCAGGAGTGAAATCCTGATCCCAGCACCAACTGCATGGGTTTTGCCACTAACTTCAATGTCTTGGAACAGGTTTTTCATTCTAGAACAGATGGGAAAATGTGTGAGGACACAAGGGAAGAAGTAGAGAAAGAATAAAACATTCAGCCATTTTTCAAACACCTTTTTCAAGCTCCTCTACAGCTCCACCCTTGCTCTTTAGCCTCAATTCAATAAAGCAGATATGCTTCGACATAAAACACATTTATGGACTTTCTTTAACACCCACAGATTCACAAGGACTTCATTTTCTTCAGCAGTTATCCCCTGCCCTAGCTAATTTACTGTGCCCCGCCATGTCCCTTTACCCGTGTGATATCTTCCACAATAGCTGCCCTACCCAGCTGTGCAGTACCATCCACCCCATTTCCTGGTGAAAGCCCACAGGAAAGCAGTTGCTCACTTTGTGCCACAAAACTGTCCTGGATGAGGCTGTAATGCACCAGACCTTTGGCACTGGTGGAATAAGGCAGCTTCTCTGTGTGTCATTTTATGCCCATTTATAAAGTCCCATAGAATTTAAAGATCTTTCATCAGGCATTGCACACTTGGCAGCTCTCCATCGTCAAGACTGCTCTTTACAATATTTTTCCTTCCGTTGGGCAAAGTAATAAAACCTACCACGTTTCCTGATGAGTGGGATTTCTGTGAATATCTGTCATATTTCAACCAATCATTGTTTCTAGTAGCTTGATCACAGTGATTATAAATTTATCTCCATATACAACCAAGTTTTAGAAGGTGGCCTATCTCTTGTCCTTTAATTGTATTAAAGCATGCCGTAAGAATTGTAGTTGGGGGATATTCTTTTGTAATTAAAATTTTATTAAGATGTATATAAAATCATGTCCAGACAAATTTGCCTGTCCACAACAGTGCTAAGTGTTCACGGATTGGCTTAAGTCGTCTGCAAAGTTGTAAGCTAAAGTAATAAATGGCATAAGGTACACACAACAAACCCAGAGCTCGATGTGATACAGGAAGAATGCCGGCTCAGATAAAATAAGCATGACACTTGTTTGTATTAAGAACACCCACAAAGGTTAAAGTTACTATCTCCACCCTTGTAGGTGCATAGACATAATAGCACATGCTGAGAAAGAGAAAGTTTAAAAGCTTAAAAGTGAGGTAGCAGCAGGCTGAAACTGTACTTTCTGGAATTCTCGATGCTGGCTTTATGTTGTGCCAATGACATCACTGACAATGAAAGCAGAACTAGACCATTGAACAGTGAATGTTCCTTAAAATTCTGAATTAGCTTATTCCTGTTTAGCAGTAAAATCAAAAACAGAAGTCAGGTTGACAACGAACACTGTATTCTATTTGCTAAAAGCTATTTCTAGAAATTTGCCTAATAAATCCACAACTTGGATGTTTTCTGGTGCACTAAAAAGCACTCAGTCAATTATGCATTAACCCAGGACAGTTTGCTATTGCTTTTTCAGCTTCTTTTTTTTCTTTCACTATTATTTTTTCAGCTTATTCAGCTTATTATTCCTTTTCATCTTACCTGGATTTCTAAACCAGAATAGATGGAAACGCTCAGTACTAAATGATGCACCATGTGGATTATGGATCTTTCTATACCTGACAGGTGTTTGACCTGAACTGACCGTTTTGCACCCCTGCACAGTTCCACTCTCTGTGCCTCTGGTGCCTCTCTCTGCGTCAGGTTTCTGCTGTATTTTAGACAGACAAGACTGTACAAAGACAAAAGGGTCATTTTCTACAGAACAATGACTATCATTAGAATTTTACAAAGCTAAGAGTTAATTATGTATATCAGATCATGTTTCAGATGGGCTAAGTACTTAAAATTCCCCAGTGCCTGAGCATACTTGTGCACTGGGGAAAATCTAAACAAGTTAATTTGAAGTACCAGAAAGAGGCCAAAGAATTATTATTAGTTCTGTCAGCACTACAACTAAATGTTACGGAGCATGCACGTCTTAATGAGCATTTTATGATATTCTTTTTATTCATCTTTGGGGGGAAATGTCATCAGTCTAAATGTGCTACTTATTACATTTGTTAAAGGTGTACGGGTGCTGGATGATGTGTTCCAGAATTCACTGCAGCAGAAGCTCATCATGCTTACCCTTAATTTTTCATATTGCAGTACTGAGGAAATGAAATCCTGGCTTTGATATCATTAAAATTAGGATTCTGATTATACATTCCAGTTTTCCAATATTTACACATTTTAAACATGTTTTAAGTTACATAATATGTTATTAAAGATATTTTAGTTATTTACACTTTTGTTGTTATTATTATTATTATTATTAGGCAGTGTACGTTTCACTGGACATGTTACTCTCTGAAGACACAAATGATATCACTTTTATGGTATCTTGCTTTCTGAAATTCACTCCTTATCTTAGTCCACCAGAGGTGGAATTCATAAACCTTGTGGGTATGCTACAAATTCTCTTTTAGAAGACACAAAGGGCAGAGGTTTTTGAATTAAGCAGCCAAGTCAGATGCTTTGAATGTTAAATGTGTATAGCAATCATTACTGTTAATTTAGAGTTATTATCTTTAAGCAGACGGTTCTGGTGGAGCAGCTATTTGGTGTTTTGAACTTTTCTATATCTGTATTTTAATCTACCTGGGGCAAGTGGTAAATACTTAAAAAAACATAATGAAGAGGAACTGGCCAGGCCAAGAGATTAGGAATATTCTTAACGGGGAAAATAAATTGGCAGTGACCCAAATTGTTCATCATCTGTGTGCGCTTTCATGGCCTGTATAAAGTCATTTGGCTCTCTCTGTATTCTTCTGCACATCCCAGATCCACAGCTGGCACCAAATCATATTGTTTTTGTTGGAGAAGAACAGGTCTGAACACTGAGCAATCAGAAGTACAGCATGTGGAGCAATCCTGGGAAGGCTGTGCTAAGCATGTCTCTGCAAGGCTCTTCATTTCAGCTCCATGTTGTACTGCTTTCTTTTTTCTTTTTTTTTCTTTTTTTTTTTTTAATTGCTCGTATAACATCTATCTGACTTAAGATGTTAAGTTCCCTGAAGCAGGAACCTGTTCTACTTATAAAGCACAAAGCACTATAAATTCAAGGATGTACTATGAAAAGTAACTGTATTGGTCACTAGTTAATGTTTTCTGGTTTAGTTCAAAACAGGGAAATAAAAAGATAAGAGACTCCCAACAGACGAGCTGAAATAAATGTCTTCAGCCCTTAGTCCTGGGTTGCTCCAAGTCAATGGAAGAAAAATAACCAAAATTCTTTCACCACGGGGCTAGAAGAAAAGAAAGAGGACATGTTGTTCACAATCATCTGCATCATGGGATCCAGAGGCACTGTGTATGTGGCAAAAAATGAAGATTAGGGACAGGTGAGCCATTATAGCACTGTTGTTAAGTACTTCTGAGCCAGCCAGGCTGCTGCCTAGACGCTCCTTGCTAACCATGAAATAACTCTACTACCATCCTACATCCTCTCAGAAAATGTCCTCTAATCCCTGGGAAGTTACACATCACCAGGGCTGTGGATTAAGAGAAAAGAAACTGGCCTACAATGCAGTATCAGACATGCTCGGTCAAATGCACCACGTGGGAAACTGCATCAACTGAAATGAAAGGAATCTCAACTTCTGTTTTTTTTTTTTTAATGAACTTATTTTAAATGCTGTGCAACACCTAAAGTGTAAGATTGATGCTATAAAAGTTACACAAGTGAATAAAATAGCTGAAGCATGAGCTACAGATTTTGACATTAACGAAAAATAATCAAAGAAAATAGGAATGATTAAGTTCCCATATTAATCACTGTGTTCAAGTAAAACAGTATACTTTGCATTAAAACTAATCCCTGCTGCTGTCTGCATTTGTCTGAAAGGTAACATGGGCAGTGTGGTGCATGGAATTTACCCTAGTGGGAGACAAGACAATTATGAGAAATAAATCACAGTATTAGGAAATTACTTCATAGGAAAAATAGTCTTTTCACTACAAAGCTTTACAGCAATCTTTAGTTAATAATAGATAGCATATACTTAGCTACCCCAACACATTCATGCCACACAGACGTGTCTGCATCAGAAACCAAACTAACCACAGCTGCTCCTTTAGAATGCAGCTCAGCCTGTCTGTGTCCTAATATCCCTTCTCCTGTTCATTCTCCCAAGCTGTACTTGCCACAGACTTTTTGTTCTTTTCATTCTCTTCCGTCTGATGGCATCACAGTTATACGTTCATAGTCCTGTTTTCTCATGACAACTTACTTATTATGATAGCTGCCTACAGAATTCTGTGTCTTTGCAATTGTACCTAGGAGGCACTTACAGTCATACAGGGGCTCAACATGCTGTATTCTGTGCAGAAAAAAAAAATTGTTCCTGGTGCTTGAACAGTCTAAACAGCAGTTAGAAAGACTCCGTGCCCCAAAGGATGGCAGTGCCAGGGAAAAGTTTTATAAATAGGGGTTTACCTGTTAATGCCAGACGTAGGCTTGGTGCTTAATGTGTGTACTCCACAGGTATTTCAGTCTGACGAGGCTACCGGTGGGAAAAGTTTAGCTGAGAGTAGCAAGGAAGCATTGGTAGATGAGAGAATCATCTAACAGTAATCAAAGTGAGGAAAGCAGCAAGACAGGAGTGTGGCATTAAAGCTATCTGTTACGCTACACAACATATGCCTACCAACAATGAAGATGACAAGTAGAAAGGAAAACTGATTTTTCCTATCAAGAACTCAGGCAAACTGTAACAAAATGACATAGCAGTTCTAAATTCTCAAAGGCTGTCTTATTTAACAAAGAATGGTTCTAGTAAAATTTGTGGAAGAAAGCTCTAAAAACAAGAGCCTATAAGGATGACCACCTGGAGTTGTCCAGGTTCTTTATATTTCTTTCACCGGAACAAATAGTTTTGCATAAAGGATTCCTTTATCACAGTGTAAAGATTCAGCACTAGTCCTAATCTTTGGAGGCGGGAAAGGATTCATACCGACCTCAGGGAGTCAAGAGCACAGTACCAGTGGGAGGCAGAAGGAAGCCCAAAGGAGAGGTTCCGGTGCCACTAATGTCACAGTGTCTAAGGATTTCAAAGGGACTAGGAATGGCCGGTAGTCTGAGTCTGAATCTTAGGCAAGTGTCTTAGGAACAAAAGTGTTTGCTGTCCATCTCACCTGTACATGGTGCCCTTGCTTTACCATGAGCCATGGGTAGGAAACCCAAGGCTTGGAGTACACCTTGCAAGCAAAGACTTGCAAGAGCTGGTGCTCTTCTTAGAAATTCAGTGCTAAATATCAACGGGCACATCCAAAACCTGCCAGTTCTAAAAGTCATAATGGATGTGATAAATGCTACACTCCAATCCTTTCTTTAACTTAAAGCTACTTTTCTCCCTTCACAGCTGAGAAAGAAAGGCCTGTAGTTAAGAAAGATCTCTGGTTCACTGAAAGGGGACAGGATGAGGGTTGGATGTAGATACTTATTAAACATGAGATAATAACATTTTGCTGCAGATCTGATTAGGACTCTAAGGACACTGGCAATCTGAGTGGCTTAATATGATTTCCCAGTATGAAAATGTAAGGTACTCCTAGGATTTAGGGCCAGAATTTCTTGTGTCCTGATTTGCTTTTTTTTGTTTTCTTTTTTTTCTGCCTTGTAAATAGTTGGATAGGAAGAAAACCACAAACACTAACACTCCTTTAAATTCCATGTCTTTTGTATCATGGAACTTAAATTAAGAAATAAGAGCAAAGTACAGAAAACTTTCTTAAGGGTAAAAGTTTATCCTCTTAACTATTCTCCATGGAGAAACTGTGTTGAGTCATCTTCATTATGGCACAACAGAACATTACTTCAGACCTAAAACGATTAGTGTTATGAGTCAGTTCATCAATTGTTTTAGATCTAAAGTCATGTTCCAGCATTGTCGTGTAATGCAGTAGGCTTAACTAGCCGGGGAACAGGGCAGAATGGTTAGACAAGGAGAGAAATGTAGCTCTCATGGATATTTCTTCTGAAAAAGAACAAATACCAGAGCCATGTGATTCCCAGCTTTGTGTCATACCTAAATATTCAGTTCAACACCTCCCTCTCTCTCAACAGGGTCTCCTGCCTACAAGCAGAACCTAGGGTCCAAAAGAAAAGTACAGTTCCTTCCAAAATCAATCTGCATATTTTCAATAGCTGTCTCAAATAAACCCTGTGGCAAACTTCAAAAATAAGTCTTGGGAAATAACAGATTCTAAGCAAAAAAATAGCACACAGCGCCTTGTCAGTGACATGTAGCTGCGCTGAGCAAATTTCAGCAGGTATGGTAATTGAGGGTTACAACCCCATCATTAACAACAGCTAATTTTGAAGTACAGATTAGGCTCATTTCAGGTATTAAGCCCTGAACAAAGCTTAATTTGCAGGAGCGCTCCAAGGCAGGAAAAGAGCTCTTGATCTCAGTGCCCTTGAAAATGTGGACTTTTTTATATTAAAAACACACAGGCGATTCTGACCATAGTTCTGCTGTACTTGAGGAAAAGCACTATCAAATTACTCATTAAGTTTAATATAGCTATTTCTAACATTTTAGAATATTTTAGCAAAACCATGAATTTGCCAAGAACCCTGCTTGAAGAAGGGAGCAAAGAAATGGCCCTTTCCTAAAGAGCTAGCTACACCAAATCCGAGGCAACAACCATCACAAATAATAAAAGCATGTGAGAAAGAAGACTGTATGAAAGGGTATGACATAAACAAAAATATTAAGAGGCTGTGAGTTCCCAAATACTACACATGTAACTCTTGATAGAACAAAGTCAAGTAAATTTCTGATTATTTCCATTTCTACCTTTAAAATAATTTCTTCAAGGTGGACTACACAGATGTCTGAATTGCCCGGATTTGTGATTTCCATTGCAGATGGCTAAATTAAGGCAATTTCATACATAACAGTTTTCAGTTGCCAAAACTCTCAAGGTAGCATTCAGCAAAAGCAGGAGCAACTGGGTGCTCATTCCTAACTATACTCCCACTCTTACTAACCCAGTAAGGTTATCTTTGCAACTTAACTTCAGTCATCTGATTTTTAGCTTTGATAGTAAGGCAGATCCCATCCTCTTTGTCCTCTTCTGCATTCACTTTAAAATAGGACGTTTCAAGTTGTTTCCTCATGAGTAAATTCCATTCCCTGCCTGCAAATCTCCACATACTGGGGTGTGTCTCCAGGTGAGGTTGCAGATTAAGACAGGAATTCGCCAGAGCCTCAAGGCAACACGATTGATGAAAGAGGAGTGTGTTGCTTTAGCTGAGATCAGAGCACCACTCTCTGGACAAATATTTGCAGCATTTTCTTACCACCACATGGTAGTTATTCCTGTGCAATTGTTCTTTAATATACTGCATCATTTCCAGAATTACTGAAGAGGGGATGTCATATCTTCAGTACTGGCTACTTTCCTGACAAATCTGCTTCCTTTGTGTAGCTATAATCTCGAGGCAGAGATCGGCAGGACTGGTAGAAACCACTGTCTTGAATTAGCCAAGCTTTTTCTGGATGTTTAGTGCTATGACAACAATTGTATCATTTGAAAGGCTTGGCAGTTAGAGTAGAAATTTAAAAGGGAAAAGAATGCTTTTCCTCTCACCCTTGGAGAATGGCAAATTGTCCTTAGTAGAATCAAAATATTTTTCTTTCTCAGCCTGATCCTGGGATGTATTAAAAACAGATCAGTCTGCAGCCATAGGTGTTGAATAGTATACTGCCGATGTTTTCCTACATATTTTTCCTATATTTATAGGAATTTTCCTATATATATTCCATATATTTCCTATATTTACTGTTAAAATGTCTGAAAAAAACTAAGGTTGACTTACTGGTAGTGGCAATTTTTATGACCTACCATGAGAAAATTAGATCAACAATGACGGAATGACACAAAATAAAGTGGAAATCTGTTCAAAACTCAGGCTTTCTGTGGAATGAGATTTCTGCTGCATGGGGCTGCAGCTACTGAACTATTTGTGCATGAAGGACAGTGGTACAGCAAGCATTCCCATAAGTACCACAGCAGTGTTTTGGCACATAAGTTGTCTTTTCAAAGATGAAAAATATGGAGGTGAGATGGTATGTTATGGGTAGCAATGCATTACAGCTTCATGAAGAATAGGCAATATGAAACACATAAAAGAAGACATGAAAATAGGAGAGTCAATGAGTGCACCATGCTTGAGTTCATACATGATATGGGATGCTTTGGGAACAAAAGAAGATAACAGGCCAGTTCTTTAGTCACTGAAAAGTCATATAATCTCATTACAGTCAAGACAAGCATAACAGTTCTCCTCTGATGACCTCACCCAGGATGTAAGACAGATTGTATGAGACAAAGCCTTGAACAAGAAACAAAGAGCTCAAAGTTGATGTACAGCTTAATAGATGGACAGCCAACAAACCTGCTGGAAGTGGGGAGGTAAAAAGCACACACAAGCAATAGAGAAACGTTGTCTCTCTTTCAAGGGACAGCAGCCACACAGCTCCTTTCTAGTGCATTCCTTTGCCACACAACAAGTAGAAAACCAATGCTGTGAGTTCTGTGCATCGATGGCACCCAAGTAACATGGGGGATATTTTCCA
This sequence comes from Anarhynchus alexandrinus, assembly GCA_008711295.1. Taxonomy (NCBI): domain Eukaryota; kingdom Metazoa; phylum Chordata; class Aves; order Charadriiformes; family Charadriidae; genus Anarhynchus; species Anarhynchus alexandrinus. Next base: position 126,329 of record VUYV01000410.1, on the reverse strand, counting down.
TTGAGCATGGCAGACAGCAATACTGAACAGATGTAATTTCATTTTCTCTTTTCTTGAAAATAAGGATGAAAAAATGTTTTATAACCCAAGCAACATTAGCACATGTTCAATAGGACAACTAACATATTCCAGCTGTTTATGACTACTGTCTCCAAACCCTGCCCTGCCCTCATCACATAGGGTTTTACTCAAGCACTTGAAAATTTATAGACTGGTTTCATGGGGAGACATTTGAAGTCTGACTCAGAAAAAAGTAAACATAAGTTGACTAGTGCCAAACTGTGAATGAGCACATAAGCAAACAACGAAGAAAAAGCCATTTACCTCTGAAGATTATAAAAGAGAATATGAAAGAGAGACGTAAAGTTAAAAATGGTATTGAAATAGGGTTTTTTTTGTTGGGGTTTTGGGGGTTTGGTTTTTTTTTTTTTTAGTTTCAGCAGAATTAAAGCTTATTCAAATCTATTTTGGCAGTTTTTTACTTTTTTACAACACAGAAGTAATGAAAAAAATATTTATTCATATGTGTACCAACTGGTATGTTTGTTTTCTTTTAAACATAACAGAAATTTGATTCAATCCTTCTGCCTCTCTAATGACTTTAGAAATGCTAGTTCTGTAATTATTTTTTTTTGGCTTTCAGAAATCTACATGTTCCATTGTTTACCTACAGCTATTTTAATGTTCTGGAGCTGTATGTGAGAGGTGGCCAAACATCTTGTGATTAATACCCTTAGCTCCTTCTCCTCCAGCTGAATTTACCTGTATGAATGAGGATCTAGCATCACACTCTGTCTCTGTCTCAGCTGAATCTGAGGTATTCTCAAAGCTCAGACTAGAAGTGCTGAATGCACCACCTCTACTTCTCCGTATATCCAGCCATGTTTCAGACTCCTGCACTTCTTTATCAGCAGTGACAGAGCAACTAAAAAACCTTCTCGAAAAAAGGTAACTCCATTAACAACTTAAACCTGAGGTCTGGGAAGAAAGAAGCAAAAAGATTGTAAAGAAAATACACAAAGAGAAACAGACTGCAGCTGAAGCAGAATTACCTAATTTCATGCAGCAGCACAAGCTGGGTTGGATGAGATTTCTTTTAATGGTAAAAGGAACAAAACAGTACTGATTTAAGAAGAAAAGATAGGTTCTTTCATAAGTGTATGTATGGAAGCCCAGGCTGCTGTGTTGTTACCTTAGCTGCCCTGCAGACTCAACACACATCATTGCGCTGCTGCTGCAGGACAGAAAGCCATCACTGTTTCCTTCTCAGCAAGTGTCAAATGTCTGTGAAGACCTATGGGCTCCATTTCTCTACATCACCTCCCATGTGTGAAGTCTCACTGATGCTGCAGTTTAGATTCCAGTTCCTCCCCTGTCTTCTGGAAGCTCCAAAAATGGAGGTCCCCATGCTGTTTGACTCCTTTGATATTTGCATCCACTGTAGATTTTTAAACAGCATGATTTTGGCATGTGCCAGTTTGCTCTTTCCCCCATATAATTTCCATGTAGTGTTCCAGAAAGAGCAGAGGCCAGAAATCATGCTCCAATATCCAGTTTGGCTACAGTTCACATGCAGCATAGGTGAAAAAAAAAAAATTATGCAAACCATTTTAGGCCAGTGTTATAAATATCCTTACTGAGCACAAAGTCTCTTGAAGCACATGTTGCCCCATGAAAATCTGAATTCTGATCATAAGAGAAATGCAATTGCTGCCTCTTAGAAGACATAGATATTGTAGGCAGAGCAAAATAAGTATAAGGAAGATGAGCTATTGTTTTTCTGTTCTCTAATAAATATATTGCCTTTTTTCTATCCAGTAGCTAAATATTCTTATTATTGACTTAGAAACTGAGCAAAATCTGTAAGCAAATACAATTTCATTAACTGCAGTAGAACTCTTGTCCACCCACGCTATTGGTATATTTGGACCATTAAGTCATGGCCTTTAAAAAAGAGATTTCATCTAACCATTCTAATTAATAAATTTAATTTTGCCATCTTTATACAGTGTAATACAATTCCTTAAAGCAGAGAGAAATTATTTGAGATATATTTTTTGACGTTGGTTCACTACAGAGCAACTTTCAAAATTATTTATGTTGGTAAAATTACCTGCCAGAAGAGCTAGCAAATTAACTGAAAAACTAAATCCCGGGAGCTGTTAAGCTTCTCCTAGCATCCACAGTATCACTGTGAGTCCACACCAGCTATGGATACTTATGAAGTATTCCACATGTCTCAAACTGGATTCACATAGGGCTGGCACTGGCAGCATCCCATACCAGCACCTCACTCAGCCTCCTGTCTCCTTCTATCAAAAACTGAGTTCATTTAAAATGCAAATTTCTGGCTAGTTAGATTGCAAGGAAAATCCATGAAATATGAAGATGTGCATTAGTTTAATTCACTTAATCCGCAAATGTAATTCACGTAGACTTTGAGGTGTCTATTCAGCAACATATAACATTGATGTGTCAGTATGGCCTGTTTCTGTTTTCCACAGATAAGGCAGGAAAAATGGGGATGTACGACAGATCGGACACTTGAACATGAATATCCCACTTCGTTATATGGGAGGGGAAAGTGTGACAGGCAGCATCTTCCACAAGAAGAAATCAAATCTCAGGAGGCTTATAGAACCATAGGACTATTCAATTCCCAACAAGGAGAGTCTTGGCAGTGTGAGACACGAGCCGAACAGGAGTACATGCAGTCTTACTTGAAATACCTGCTGAAAAAAATGTGAGCAGAAACTTCCGTAGTTCACATGTATGAACTATATTTGGGGGGGATGTATTTGGGTACTTCCTTGAAACATTTTATCATATTTTACCTCCTGACATCCCTCTAAGCCAGCAGGTGTTTAATATAAACATAAAGCACCTATTGCATTTTACAAAATATTTACTGTATGGCTGTACTTCTTCCTGAGTAGCTTCAGCAAAAATGTGTCTCTCCAGCACATATATTGGAAATTGGCTGTAAAATTAAAAGCGTAAACTAAGACAAGATGCAATAACAGCAGGTCAGATCTTGAAAGAGCTTCTTCAGGGCAACAGTCTGAATCAATAGCAGAACAGCACTGTGTTCAGTGATTTCCTGATCACTAGGGCTTTGGTATTGCCACTGCCAGGTTAGAAAGGATGTCTGCACCAGTCTCCAGAAGATATCTTCCCTGCCAAGAAATTTTCTCCTTGCCACAGAGTTCCACTGACGCTAAGTACAACTCTAGAACCTGTCATATTTGTTACCTCTGGTTTTAACTCATTTTCTGTTTACAAGACAGTTAAGAGCGGACAAAAGTTTTGGCTGTGACCTTGGAGAAGCATTTAAAATACATCTTATTAAGACCTCAGAATTTGTAAGCATAGTATTATTCTGCACTGAAACCCATGAACAGAGTACGTCTGAGCACTGAACATACCCAAACGCTCACTATCTACAAGAAGAAAAAAAAAAAAAAGAAGTTAAGAACTTAACAGAAGCAGTTTGTGCAGTCTTTGTCTGCCACAAAATTATTTGACCACTTCCAGACTGCTCTCAGGATGTGCCTTTGCAATATACACAGACATACACAAAGCTGCACCTGTCTTGGCTAGAGAAAGCTGGTATTAGCTATGCTTCAGCAACATTTGTCAGAGAGCTTGAGTTTCAAGCCTAATCAGAAGCGAGTAAAGATTTTCTCATTGAGGCAACTTAGCTTCTTGGTACTGCTATGTTAAAGTTAGCCCAGATATGTCTAATTCTGCTCCTCTGTGTTTGCAGTGCAACTGAGCTGCGTTCAAGGCGCCAAGATAGCATTTAGGAATTTAAACAATACTACTAATAATACCAGACCTCTGATATGAAAGATCTCATACAGAATAATAATTTATTTCTTGCTTTAAACAACTTTTTTATACTTTTCTTCCTAAAGGCAGCATGTGAATGTGAATGGATATAAAGATGCAAAGGGAATTAAAAATTTTTGTTTCTTCTTGAAGAGCACAAGTAATTCTTAGGCAACCACCACCCACCCCACATTTGCACGCATATGCAAACTCTGGCCACAGTTCAGGCAGTGCTGCACTTGTTCCCAGACGGTATAATATGAAGAGCCCAGCAAGATTCCAAAACCCTGCTGGATCCCATAAGTTTTTTTTTAACAAGTAGCACAAATCTTTTAAAAGTGTTTAAAAGTATCCTAGGATGTTTGGTCTTTATATTCTCATTGTGGGTGTTTTTATAGCATAGTCAGGAATGTTTCAGTGTTTGTTCAACTTGTAACACTATACAGAGAGCCTGACTGGGCTTCTACAGCCCAAGAGGAAAAAGCCAGGCTTGGCACCAGCCCTCCTTGCCATGCAAAAGAAACCCAGCATGCACCACAGACCATGCTGCTGTGTTCTGGAGAAAGTTCCATCAAAGGATTCCTTGACATAGAACTGTTCATTTCCAGTTTGCCGCAGGGAGCTGAGAGGTCTTTGTTATATCTAGGGTATATTTCCAGTAAACACCGAAAGAGAGGTAGTCTTCCGACAATGTTTTCAAAACCAGCAAATGACACTGAGACTTTTAAAGGCTAAGTTATCAATTCTTATCATGAAAAAAAGAAAACAAACAACAAAACAAACAAAACCCATATTTAATTTATTCAGCTATGGTGCTACAACTAAATTAATCTCAACTAACTATATTTAAACTCCCTCCAAAAATAATAAGACCTATTATTCCAGACAATACTTTATGAGCCTCCCAGTCTACACCAGTCAGCCGGCTTGCTTTATTCTTCGGGGGCACGAGCTTTGCAACCATATTGTGCTGTGCGTATCATTGCAGGCACAGCGAGAGGGCCAAAGAGGTGTGAAGACACCAAATGAAGCTTCCAGAATCATAAAGCTCAGACTTGAGGAAACAGGATTACGCAAATATGTTAGCAGAAAGCTGTAATTGATCAAATTAAATAAAAGGAGAGGAGACAAAAAATATTTTTAAAGCATAGGTCCATAGGGTGCTAATAAGCAGCAGGTAGAGACAACCGGTCTCTCTTAGGAGATTGTAAAATATGCAGAAGTGCTCCTATTTCCTTTTGGAGAAAGGCAGGCCATAATAAGGTATCCGTTTCACGTTTTTCTTGAGTGTTAAACTGACATCAAACATCACTTTTAAACAGGGCGCCTTCAGAGCAAAATGAGCAACAGGAATGGTGTAATGATATGTGCTAGAAGGAGAAAGCAGAGCTAACGGAGCAGTGCTAAAGTAACAAGTCCTGCCTCATCCTTCTTTAATTGGGACCAGGTACCAAATGAAGAGCAACCTGTGCAAGTGCCACAGAACAGCGCATTAGCTCCCACACTGAAACGTTCCTACTTTACTTACAGCATCCTTGGAGATACCAAAAACCTGACTGGACACGGACCTGAGCAACATGTTTTAGTTGACCCTGCTTTGAGCATGGGGGGTTTGACTAGAAAATCTTCCAAAGACCTCTTCCAACTCAATGATTTTGTCACTTTGTGAAAATATTGTTTTAGCTGACAGTTTTCTTCACTACCTGGCAATATGTGGTTGTACAAAATTCACAGTTTTCACATTCAATACAGTTCTCATACCCCTAATCACAAAGAACAGCTTGAGAAAGAGAATAAAAATCATTTTCATGAGTCAAGAACCTGAAAAAATAAAATTAATACCATAGTAAAATTTTGGTACATTTTATGATCCAAGATCACAAGGTTTCTGACTCAAGATCTCAGCATAGTTCACAGGATTAGTATTGAGTTGAATTTCTCTTTAACTAGTATAGTTAGACACAAATCAAAAATTTTACTTAAGATTGAATAAGGGAAACAATTACATAAAAAAAAGTGTGTAAAACAGATGTAGGATAGTCCAAAGCCTAAGTGGGAGCAGATGTTTTAAACAATGCCTGATTATATTAGATTTGTTGTCCCTTATTTTAGACTGTCTTCTGTTCTTGGACAATCTGTAAACACTAGCTTTATTTTAATATTAACTTTTAAGAAGAAAAGGAAATAAATATACCAATTATTAGGGTGCGTACAATGGGAACATTTGGTTGTTATTTAAGGATGGAAGTTCCACATCTGTTTAACAGCTGTCCTGCTCTTCTGTTTACTTCAAAAGCATGTACATTTGAGAGTCATTCAGACTGTTGCCTAAAGAAGACTATTCTAGGGGATTTCAAACTGCATCTTTATTCTGACATGGGGCTTTGCAATTCTTTACAAGCAGGACACTTCAGTTTAGAAGCAGCTTGTAGAATTCATTGTAGAGCATATCTTTTTGTTACCCTGGTACCACACTAGACAAATTCATGATTTAGAAAATTAGAAAAATTTAAAAACTACTTATTAAAAGGAGTTAGTTAATTCAAACCCTTAAGGACCGAAGAAGCCCTTTATCTTTGTTTCCTTTGAATTGAGTAACACAGAAACTACAAACAGAATGAGAAATAGCTAATAGAGGAATACCTATCCTCTCTTCTTTGTGGTTGAATTTTATCTGGCAAACTGGTAACAACAGACAAGGAGAAGGCTGAGGTACCCAATAACTTTTTTGCCTCAGTCTTCACTGGCAAACTCTCTCCCCACACCTCTCCAGTGGATGAACCACAAGGCGGAGACTGGGGGAGAAAAGTCCCTCCCACTGTAAGAGAGGATCAGGTTCATGACTACATGAGGAACCTAAACATATAGAAATCTGCAGGACCTTACGAGATGCATCCCAGAGTCCTGAGGGAATTGATTGTATTTGCCAAGCCACTCTCCATGATATTTGAAAAGTCATGGCAGTCGGGTGAAGTCCCCAGGGACTGGAAAAAAGGAAACATTGCACCCATTTTTAAAAAGAGTAGAAAGGAGGACCCTGGGAACTACAAACCTGTCAGCCTCCCCTCTATGCCCAGGAAGATCATGGAACAGATCCTCCTAGAAACTATGCTAAGGCATGTGGAGGACAAGGAGGGGACTTGAGACAGCCAGCATGGTGTCCCCAAGGGCAAGTCCTGCCTGATCCACCTACTGGCCTTCTATGATGGAGTGACTACATCAGCAGACAAAGGAAGAGCTACAGATGTTGTCTATTGGGAGTTCTGGAAGGCCTTTAACATGGTCCCCCACATCATCCTTCTCTCTAAATTGGAGAGATATGGATTTGATGGGTGGACTGTTCAGTGGATGAGGAATTGTTTGGATGGTCGCATCCGGAGGGTAGTGGTCAATGGCTCCATGTCCAGATGGAGATCCATGACAAGCGGTGTCCTCCAGGGGTCCATGTTGGGACGAGTACTGTTGAATATCTTCATCAAAGACATAGACAGCGGGTTTGAGTGCACCCTTAGCAAGTTTGCAGACAACACCAAGCTGAGTGGTGTGGTTAACACACCTGAGGGACAGGATGCCATCCAGAGGGACCTAGATAAGCTCGAAAAGTGGGCCCATGTGAACCTCATGAAGTTCAACAAGGCCAAGTGCACGTTCCTGCATGTGGGTCAGGGCAACCCCCAGTATCAATACAGGCTGGGGGATGAAGGGATTGAGAGCAACCCTGAAAAGAAGGACTTGGGGCTGCCAGTGGATGAACACCTGGACATGAGCCGGCAGTGTGTATTCGCAGCCCAGAAGGACAACCATATCCTGGGCTGCATCAAAAGAAGCATGGTCAGCAGGTCAAGGGAAGTGATTCTGCCCCTCTACTCCATTCTGGTGAGACCCCACCTGGAGTACTGCATCCAGCTCTGGAGCCCTCAGCTCAAGAAAGACATGGACCTGTTAGAGTGGGTCCAGAGGAGGGCCTTAAAAATGATCAGAGGGCTGGAGCACCTCTGCTATGGGGACAGGCTGAGATAGTTGGGGATGTTTAGTCTGCAGAAGAGAAGGCTCTGGGGAGACCTTATTGTGGCCTTTCAGTACTTAAAGAGAGTTATAAGAAAGACGGGGACAAACTTTTTAACAGGGCCTGTTGCAACGGGAGAATGGGTAATGGCTTTAAACTAAAAGAAGGTAGATTTACACTAGATATAAGGAAGACATTTTTTATGGTGAGGATGGTGAAACACTGGCACAGGTTGCCCAGAGAGGTGGTAGATGCCCTATCCCTGGACACATTCAAGGTCAGGTTGCACGGGGCTCTGAGCAACCTAATCTAGTGGAAGATCTCCCTGCTCATTGCAGAGAGGTTGGACTAGATGGCCTTTAAAGATCCCTTCCAGCCTAAACTATTTTATGATTCTGTCATTCTATGATCTTTAGTGGTCAGATAGAAGGCAGGAAAATGCTGGGTACTATCTGCTAATCTCCAGTGTTCAACCATCGTATGACACCAGAAAAAGCGCCTGTCTTTGAGATTTAAGCTTCTAGAAATTGCATGTTCTAGTTTTCTTTCACAAGGCTTGCAACTGAGAAGGCTCTGTCTTTTGCTTTTGTTTTTTTATTGCAATGACCATGTAATTCATCCCTGCCCCTTTTCTTTACTGTCAGCCACTCAAGCTGTTCTGCCCAAGGAACAAAACCCTTACAAAATTCTGCATGGTTGAAGATAAGACTGTAGTGGGATAGATTCCATTTAGTTTCACCTTCTCACGTTCTCAGCCTCTTTTTCATCCAGTGACAACAGAATATGTGGTAGCCATTCAGCCCAAAGCAGGCTAATAACTTTTCTGCTAAAGGCCACAAATTGTGCTGAGTGCAGTAGAACTCAATAACTGCTCTATTTACAAATATGTTAATAATAACAACACTGTAAAATTTCTCTTATTCTTTTCTCTCTAAACATTGCTGCTTCCCATAGTTACTCTCCCAGCAGTACTTCTGCTGCTTAAATGTCTCCATTTTCCATTTCCTTTCTAGGAAGCCAGATGTCTTATTAAACTTACAGATGCAACACAGTCTTCTTAGCTGGTAGCATCACATGCATGGTGCATAGCATGGACTAAATGATGCTCAAGGACAGTCATCAGGCTATCATATCAAGAATTTAAAAAGAATTGTACTATTCAGGTGTCATTTGGACCACAACCACCAAAGCCAGTGGTTATCACAGTTTCTCCTTTCTTTGTCTATGAAATATTTCTTCTTTCTTCCAGGAGTCCGTAATCCTGGATCCAAAAAGACAAACTCTGTGCATACCAGAGATTATACAGACATGTCCCACTAAAGCATCGCTCCTCTCTTTGAGCAACAGGGTCTTCTAAATCAGTGTGGAGACCTATGAGTAAGTGGGAATAAGCTGCAATCCAGAGATTTGCCTTAATACCTTCTGCTCCTACTAATTTTGAGAAGAATGAATCCATCAGAATTTATATAATATTTTTCAAAGTTCACTATGCTCAATCCGTGTCTTTGAAGACAGAAATACCAGATGAGCCACCTAGGTCATCAGTATAGTAATGAGACCATACCACGTGGAAGATAAAGCATGCCCACTGATCCAGGCAGTTCACCTGACATCCCATTGATCATTCTGATGAATCAGATTGGTTTTAGGAAGTCTGTTGTAATCATTCATCTAATTTTAGTTTCTGTGAATTTTGATTAAAGTGAAACACTTGAGACAAAATGCAGGCATACAATACATATCACGCAAGTTTGTATAATGACTTGTTTATAAAGTAAGCAAAGTAATCATTTAAGCTCCCAATAGCTACTGCTCTGATGTCATCTCATTACTTAAAACACTTAAAACAGTTCCAAAACATTTCTTGTAACATCGATCAATTAATAATAAATAGTTATAATCCTTTCCAAACTACAATGCTAGAAAGTTAAAGACAAAGTTAAAGTTAGCTTCTTCATTCATGCCTAGAGACACAAAGAATAAAGGGCTTTCAAGAGTTAATATACAGAAATCAGAGAGGGAAGCTGTAGCTCTGCAAGCTATTTCACCATTTCCCCTCCCTTCATCTGGATTGGATCGTGTTAGTATGTGAGTCAGCTAATTATGAAAGACTTCTCTGAAATGAATTAGATGAACCCAGCATCTTTAACAGAAACAGATCTTGTGACCTGGCAGAGTTCCCATCATGGTCCAAATAAAGCCCACCCAGATGTGACCACTTCCTTTACTGTAACTCAAAGAACAGAGCAAAGCATCAGTATGAAACTTCCTCAGCTAAGCATCTTACCAGTGTTCCTCATTGATAGGAAAGTAACCTTTCCCGTTTGCCATTTACTACTCGGATGAATCAAACCATATGTGGCACTAGACCCAGAGATAAACTAGTGTAATGTTATTAAGATCAGAGTTATTGTTTTGCATCAAAATATGCCGTTTACTATTGCCTTCAGAAAATGACCAGGACCTACCTCAAATGGACAAAGTAGGTATTTTAAAGTGGTAAGTCTGATGCAGTTAGGGTTGTCAAGAACTATTATCTGAAACCTGCTTTCCAGCTTCAGTATTTTTGAAAGTAAATGTACCTAGTGCACATCACTGTCTGGTGAAATGATTGAGCATTTTGGTTACTGATCTGGTCTCGGATTCTTTCATGTTAGTTTCTGGATTCTGCTGGCTTCAGCTACCATTGAACTGAAGTTGTGCCATAGTTCATTGCTTTGAAAGAATGACTGGAAAAATATGAATCTTTTGTCTCTGTGAGTCAAACCAGTAGCCTAAGAGATTAGCTTCACAATAAACCCAAGCTATGCTATAGCTCAATCACAGATTTGGAAACCTAGCTCCCTGAAGCTAAGAAGAGACTGAGGCGATATAAGTTGCAACCTGCACCCTAAATGAACATTTAATTCATTTAGCAACTGTGACGTGTCAGCAGAACTGGCCAGTTACCTGTTTAGACAAGTGATATCACTCAGACATGATTGAGACCAAGTAAAAAAGCTTGGGGAAGAAGAAAAGTCAAAGTAAAAACAAACTCCCAGCATCAACAGCCAAGACAAAGCACCTTTTCACTAACCACTCCAAAACTATCAGAGCAAAAGAAGATACACCTCTCTATCCTACATAATTACTTATACTCAATTAGCTATAGATAACTTAATGCATTATTAGTGGACATTTGGTCTTCTAAAACTCAAAGTAGACAAGGCTAATTTGGTCATATGCATCTCTGGAAATCTTGCTGGGAAGTTAATTTTTTCATTTCCTCTTCCATTTAAAGGAAACAAGTGTTTTAATGCACTGTTTTTTTTCAGTGGGGCCCAAAAGAGTGAGAATACCAAACCAATCAGATCTCTTTTAATAATTCAGATTACAAACTGACTTTCAAAGCCTGAACGATTAGGTTTGCTTATAGTACTAAACATATGGCCAAATTCTGTTCTTTCTTATGCTAGTTAAAAATCAACAAATACTATAAAGAAAGACAAAATTTGACTTTTACAGGACTCAGAAAATATTACATATTTAAAAAAGATTCTGTTTATCCTTACTAGTCTGTAATCATGTTCACTTATATTAGTATTGCTAATCAGGATATTTTTGTTTGTTTGTTTTTTTAAACATGATCGTTTAACAGTTTCCCTTATCTTTTTAACCCTTTTCCTTCTTAGCAACTTGTTCTACTCTATTTAAATTTTCCAGATTTCACACATATTTATTGAGCTCTTTAGTTACATTTGACATAATCATAGAATGGTAATGGTTGGAAGGGACCTTAAAGATCACCTAGTTCCAACACTTTCCACTAAACCAGGTTGCTCAAAGCCCCATCCAGCCTGGCCTTGAACACTTCCAGGGATGGGGCAGCCACAGCTTCTCTGGGCAACCTGTTCCAGTCTCTCACCACCCTCACAGTGAAAAATTTCTTCCTTATATCTAGTGTAAATCTGCCCTCTTCCAGTTTGAAGCCATTATCCCTCATCCTATCATTACATGCCCTCGTAAAAACTCCATCTCCAGCTTTCTTGTAGGTCCCCTTCAGACACTGCAAAGCTGATATAAGGTCTCCCTGGAGTCTTCTCTTCTCCAGACTGAACATCCCCAACTCTCTCAGCCTGTCTTCATAGGAGAGGTGCTCCAGCCCTCAGATCATCTTTGTGGCCCTCCTCTGGACATGCTCCAACAGCTCCATGTCCTTCTTATGTTGGGGGCTCCAGAGCTGGACGCAGTGTTCCAGGTGTGGTCTCATCAGAGCGGAGTAGAGGGGCAGAATCACCTCCCTCGACCTGCTGGCCACGCGTCTTTTCATGCAGCCCAGGAGATAGTTGGATTTCTGGGCTGTGAGTGCACATTGCCAGGTCATGTTGAGTTTCTCATCAACCAAGACCCCCAGGTCCTTCTCTTCAGGGTTGCTCTCAATCCGTTCTCTGTCCAGCCTGTATTTGTGCATGGGATTGCCCCGACCCAGGTGCAGGACCTTGCACTTGGCCTTGTTGAACTTGATGAGGTTTGCATGGGCCCACCTCAAGGCTGTCCAGGTCGCACTGGATGGCATCCCTTCCCTCCAGCTTGATGATCGCTCCACACAGCTTGGTGTCATCAGCGAACTTGCTGAGGGTGCACTCAATCCCAAAATTCATGTCACCAATGAAGCTGTTAAATAGTACCTGTCCCAGAAGGTACTGGTACCCTTGAGGAACACCACTCATCACTGCTCGCCACTTAGACATGTGGCCATTGACTGCAGCTCTCTGACTGTGACCGTCCAGCCGGTTCCTCGTCCACTGAGTGGTCCATCAGTCCATCTCCAATTTAGAGATCAGGATGTCATGCGGGACAGTGTCAAATGCTTTGCACAAGTTCAGGGAGATGATGTCTGTTGCTCTCCCCTTAACCACCAACTCTGTAACACCATCGTAGAAGACCACCAAATTTGTCAGGTGCTATTTCCCCTTAGTGAAGCTGTGTTGGCTGCCACCAACCACCTCCTTATTTTCCGTGTGCCTTAGCAGAGGTTCCAGAAGGACCTGCTCCATGATCTTGCCAAGCACAGTGGTGAGACTGACTGACCTCTAGTTCCCCGGGTGTTCTTTTTCACCCTTTTTAAAAATGGGGTTTATGTTTCCCCTTTTCCAGTCAGTGGGGACTTCACTAGACTGCCATGACTTTTCAAATATGATGGATAGTGGCTTGGCAACTTCATCCACCAATTCCCATAGGACCCGCGGATGCATCTCAGCAGGTCCCATGGACTTGTACACCTTCAGGTTCCTCAGCTGGTCTTGAACCTGGTCTTCTCCTTCAGTGGGCAGTACCTCATTCTCCCAGTCCCTGCCTTTGCTTTCTGCAACTTGGGCAGTATGGTTAGAGCCCTTCCCAGAGAAGACTGCAGCAAAAAAGTCATTGAGTATCTCAGCCTTCTCCATGTCCGGGTGATCAGGTCTCCCATTTCCTTCCTGAGTGGGCACACATTTTCCCTAATCTTCTTTTTGTCACTGATATAACTGTAGGATGTTTTCTTGTTCCCCCTGATGCCCCTCGTCATTATATATATGTATATATAATGTATACATATTCTTTCTGTTCTTTCAAGTGATACTGCATGAGATTTACTGATATGCTTCCTTGTCTGCTTCCTTGGCCTTGAAGTTATCCAAGAGAATGATGCACTTTCATTGTTAGGTCATGATTTCTAGTGAAGACATTGAATAATATCTATCTGCTATTTATTTCATTAATTTGCTGCAACTAAGCCTAAATTAATGTCTGTTAGTGCTTTCCAAAGGGTAGTTAGAAGCAGGCAGTGTTTTCTGATTAAATGTTTACTTTTCTAAATGTGCAATAAATTTATTGCTGCATAATTTTTTGCATTGCTGCATATTTATCCTCCATGTCTGTATTATAGCATGTTCCTGCGAAGGAACATTCCCTGGTACACCAAACCAGAGACAGAGTTGGGACTGAAACTGTTTCAAATCTGATTACATCTGTCACTTTTACTATTAAGTGTTGTGAGCCTTGCAAACAATTTATTTGGTTTCATTTTCATTCATTATTAAAATGTTGTTATTCAACCTAAAATGACATTCTGCCAAAAAAATATGAGACAAAAAAAGAGTTTTTAAAAGTTCATTTTTGATAGAATGTAATATATGTAATGAGTAGTCCCACTTCAGGATCTTTCTGTGTGAAAATTCAGTTTCCCAGTGGGCCGCCGGAGGACGTATTGAATGTACCTACCGCATCCCACATAGCCTAGGGGTTACCGCACTTTCTGAGCAATGGGATATATCATTTTCAAGCCCTCTCTGATTCAGAGGATTTGAATGAGGTCTCTTGTAAACCAGTCTCAGGGCACCGCTAACCACAAGCATTCTAGAGCACAAGAATGGGTAAAAGGATGATCTTCTCTTTGCCATTTTTTTCAGCACTAATGAACCCACTTTATTAGCTGAGTATCAAGAATTTAAACAAACAGAAGAAAAATATTTCAGGAATGCTGAAACTTCAGGGCAGCTGTTTGGGCAAAATTACTACCCAAGAGCAACTGAAGTATGTCAATACTTTTAGTGAAGTAAAACTGCATTTTTCTATAAATAGAGTTCTCACAAAAATCCTGCTGATCCTGACAAACATGTGCCCCTGCACCATGCCATCCATCCAGATAGACACCATTCTGCATTTCAGTACCTTTCTTACCTGAATTATCTGTTTTTTGTGCAGAATGGAGATGGTACAAAAATCAGTGCATGAAGCATGAAGGTATTTAGCAAAAGAAAGGTTTCCCTTTCCAAATAAAGTTAATATTATAGAAATCAAGTTACTCTGTACTAACAATAAAAAAGCAAAGTCCTTTTTGTATTTTGGCAAAGATTTAATGTCTGTTTAATCTGGTTCCTATTAGTTCCACACAGAGTCTTCTCCTCTTATATGATTTATTTATTCATCACAACCCCCTTTTCGTGTTTAAGAAGAACCTTCCTAAGTCCTCTGTAATTCTGCTATTTAAACTATATCATGAGGTCGTGGGTTTTTTTTTCTAAAAATAAATAAAATTCATCTCACACAACCCTAGCAATTTTTAAAATTAAAATTAGTCAAAAGCTAACTGTTTCAGCTAAATCACACTGTCAATCACCACCAAGACAATCGTGATTTTAGTCTGATCACATTTATCCTCATATCTGACTTTATCCCAGTATCCCATTACAATTTCATTATCAGTGCACACAGAACCGGAGACTGTCTTGTGCGGCAGACCACAAGGTACAATGTGTTGACAACTCCACATGCATGTGGCTTGATGTCTAGCCTGAACAGCTGCCTGCCTGCACTGCCCCTGTTCTTGCTTTTCTCACCAGCGAGACAGAGCTTGCAGCATTTTTCAGCCCCCAGAACAAACAGTAGCTGTCTTATGTAAAGCGAGGGGAGGATAAGTAAGTTTGGTTCTCTGGGACTTCCCTCCAGCTGTGTTCCAGACCAGCCCTCTCTCCTATTCCCCCAAAACAGGAGGAAGACCTGCTGGAGGAAGAGGAGGTGAATGTAGGCAGCTGTGAGATGCTTGTGAATGCCAAATACAAGGTGAATGAGAAGGTGAGTAGGGAAGCAGCAGAAGAAATAGATTCACAGAAAAGAGAGAGAATATACACTTCTGTCCTTCCTCTCAGGGATCTCTGAAATCACCCAGTATATTCCAAATCTCTTATGATTGCCCTTACAGTCCCTTCGCCCAGGCTCACCTGTCTATCCAACAAAACCCACCATGTCACTAGCACAGGATTGATTTTGCCTGCTGAGAGGTTTTGAGCCAGTTCTGAGCTTGAAAAAGAGAGCATGTCACTTGATCCTATCTTGCTACAAACAATACTGGCTCCAGGATCTACAGCCCTCATTTGTACAGGAGAATCATCCAGTCTTCAGAAGAAGAAGCAATGGCATGGGTTCCCGACAAAAGCAACAGCAGGAATCTATTCTAAAGAGAAAAATACGGTACAAGAAGAAACTCCAATACTTCTATTCACAGTCTAGTGCACTCCCACCAAGCATGTCTTAGCCGTAGGAGTACCCTTGCAGAACTCATTTCATACTGTAATTCTAGATATGAATAACCCTCTGAGGTGAGACAGCACTCAGCTTCGGCAGAGTCATCTACAGGCTCAGAGAGATAGCATTTGCTTTCACGAGGCTTGTTTGTTCTAACAACAAAACCATAATGATTAGAAATTTGCATTTTCTTAAGTGTAAAATGGGGTTCTGGTGCAATTCAGGTACAGAGCTCCAAACATGTAGCTAATATTTGTGCATGAATCCAAAGTCGGTTCTGTGCTTGTTTCTGGATATAAATGTTGCCACCTTTTTCTCCTCAAGCTTACCTGATATGAATATAGTTATGTCTCCAAGTGGTTTTTGGCACAAGAACACTTAACTATGCACCTAACACCTGTTCTGTACTAGTAATTTCTTGTCCAGTTTTTCATGAATGAGACATTAAAAAAAAATACACCACTATTATTTTGGTGATTATAGCTTGGTGTCATGGCCACCTTCAAAACAAATAGTTGTGCCAGCCATAAGCACATATATCATTACTAATATATTGAGGTTTGCCGTAATGGAACATACTCCAGCAACCTATTCATCTGTGGCCTCCAGGCTTGCTTCTTGTAAACAGCAAATGCCTGTGCCGTGAAATGGAGATCAAATTTGGGCATGTGCATAAAGGCATGCTCAATCTCATTTTTAGAGCCCAAGTCTAAAGTTTCAATCCTCAGACTTACCATTTAGTTGACATCCAATCTGGAAAGAACCTAAATTACCTGGGCATCTGTTCACTTGCCACAACAACACCCTCATGTAAATACAAGGGTTCAGGCAGTGATATAAAATCTCGAGGTCACCAAACTACTCAAGGTATAATAATACACTGATCTACGTTGCCTGCAAATACTGATTTGTTAGTGGGAAAAAAATGGGTTTAATCCACCTTTTATTCAACAGCACAGTAGCTCCAGGGATAAACTCTGTAGGAAAGACATAGATTCAAATTCTCCTTTTCTAAATATAACAGGGGTTTGAACTTAGTTTTTTCCACAGACAGGAAAGGGGAAATAAACTTCAGGATATCGAGTGTGGTCAGCCTCTCTCCTTCATGTTGTTCCATTTTATATCAAGGTCATAGGTATCTGCAGAAGAAAGAATGACTCCATACCATGTTGATTAGGGCACACAGCTACTGTTATCTGGAAGATCTGGAAGACGGCATGAAACAAAGAGATTTTACTTTGGACTATCATCTACAACACATGGACATAAAGGAACGAGTCCAGTAGAGGATCACTAAGATGATCAAGGGCTGAAGCACACAAAATAGGAGGAGAAGTGGAGAGAACTAGGCTTATTCAGCCCTCAGAAGGGAAGGCAAAGCTGAGACAATATCGCTGTCTACAACTACCTGATCAGAAGACACAAAGACAGAGCCAGATTCTTCTTCTCAGAGGTGCACAGTGATAGGACAAAAGACCACAAACTCAGGTTGGAGCAAGGGAAATTCCAACTAGATGTAAGGATTGATTTTTTGTTTAAACCACAGGGGTGGTCAAACACTGTGACACAGCCCAGAGAGGCAGCTGAATCTCCATCCCTGGAGGTGTTCAGGACAGAACTGGACACAGCCCTGATCTCATCAGACCTGTTTTGAGCAAGGGGCTGAGCTGGCTGACCTCCAGAGATCCCTATCAACCTAACTTATTCTACAGTTCAGATCCCAGGCTGACAAAAACGGGGCACAGCTGGAACATTTTGCCCTAGACCCACTCTCCCTCCACCTCAAGCTCCCTTTCCTCCCCTGTTAAGACCAAGCACTCTCCATTTTAATCTCTTTTGCTAGGCTGACACCCCCCACTCCACCCCAGATCTGTAGGCTCTTCCAGTTTTATGGGGTTTGTCCTTGTCATGGGCCTTTCAAAACTTAAAGCTCAGAAGTTTCTCTTCTCATCTTCAGCTGTAGTGGGTGACATTTATAACAATTTTTTGAGGGCTCTGATGGCACTTAGAGGCCTTTCTGTCCTGACCAGCTGCCCCCAGGGCCTCCTCCATGGGCCCAGGACCACATCTCAGCCCCTCCTGGGGCCATCAGTCCCTGCTCCAGCACCGCCGCAGCAGGGCTGGTCTCCAGCTCCTCGCAGCCAGCCTTGGGCCCCGCAAAGCCAGGCCCACCCACAGGCTGGTGTCCCTTCCTGGCTTCAGCCTGGCCTTGTCCCCAAGGAGGTGGCTGATGCCCAGGGCTGGGGCTGCCCCCCAGCTGGCCGGCTCCCTGGTTGGGGGTGGGACAGGCCCGGACATGCCACCCTGGGGTGTCCCCACAGTCCCCGGGGAGCCGCCAGCCCCAACAGCGCCCTGACAAATTGCAAAGAACCATACCCAAAAGCAAATAGTAGATAACGAAAATAAAGACAAATATTTAAAAGCCTATATAGTATATAAACAATGAACTTATATATACACACATAAAACCCAAGCATATCAGCCCCTGCTTTGACTGCCATTTCAGACCAAGTCCGAACTGAAACATAATATCCTGGCAATTTTGTCTACTACACTCAGCTGTACTTCAACAAGACATTCTTCACTTTGCATCTTCACCTGTCTCTTATCATGAGCCTGTCACTTAGACATTTACAAAGTCAGACACAAATATTAGAGTTGTTCCCATCAAGCTAAGAATTACTGTAAAGCTCAACTTCAACACAGAGTAAAGGGCAAACATCTTTGACCAGCCTTCCCTAAGATAAAGGAATACGTGTATTACAATGTTCCAAAACAAAACTGCCACAATAAACTTTGTCCCCAGAGGATGACAGAAAAAACAGACCATGTATAACAGATTTTTCTTGGTTCAATTAAAGCATAACGGGTTGGTTATTAATGAAGCAAAGAGAACTCCTGGAAAGCCACAGGAGAAAGGACCCCGTTGCCCATGTTAGCAGTCTGAGGCTTCAGTGTGACTCTCCAATTGCTGTCTTCTGCTTTCCTCACATTGAGCTTCAATTCTCACAGCAGAGAGACTGGAACCCAAAACCCCAGTTTCAACATACACCAGCACCTTAACTCCCGTTTCACACACCAAGCAAGAGATAATTCTTGTGGAAAACATATTCTGTCATTAAAGATATTGAGAGAAAGAGGCTCAGCAGCCTGAGCTTCCCACTAACGGTATTTTAAAACTCCCATTTTGCTTTGCAGCCTTCATCTTTTACATGTGCATACGTCCATGCATTTTATTGTAACAGAAATCAAAGATTCTTTCATATGCAACAATAATCTTTTCCAACATGCACCTTAACTGAAGTTGAATGAATGGTTCAAACGAAACCTAAGATAAACTATTACTTCACTGAGTAGTATCCAGGCTGTGAACAACCAGACAGAATTCTAGAAAGAAATAATAGACTAGTGTAACCATCTGCCAATCAAATAAATCTTCCTTCGCATTACTGCTAGCTAATCCACACAATCCAATATTGGATGACAGAACTCTGTTGTCAAAAACTTCAAATAGAAACAAATTGACACGGGACAAGGGGAAGCGAAAATAGTTGTCCTTATTTCAGTCAAGTAAAATCAGGGTCCAGGGCAGGAACCAGTGGAGATCTTTTCATGAGCTGTCAAAATAAAGTTAGACTAGAACTGAGATCAGACATAGAAAAAGTTTCTGTCAACATAGTTAAATCTTGGCACTATGAAGGCAAGGAGTGCAGTAACCCTAAAATAAAGGCTTCCTACTGACTCTAACTATAACTCTAATAGTTTGTATTACGTACAAACATCCACTATAAGCAACCTGACAACATTATCTCACGACTATGCATATATAAGCTAATTATTTTCCGTTTGTCATGATCGTAAAAAAGTTAGTTCTGGATGGGAAATGATGAGACAAAAGAGACTTGACCTTGAAGAGGAAAATGGACTAAATTTAAATATTTTTCCTTATTCGCAGTGGAAAAAACATGAACTGGTAGGGAAAGTATTTCATTCTCAGAGCCCATCTGAAGGTCAGGAAAGCAGAAGCACTACCGAGAAATAAATCACTGGAACTCATTTGTATTAGAATTTCTCTCAAGCCATATCTTTTGGGAAGACTAGAGGAAAAAAAATGCTTGAGCAAAATGATAGCAAAGACATCCATAAATGTCAAACAAATCCAGACAAGTTAAACTGATTAGACATAAGGTAGCACGGCGAATTACAACACTGTCATTCAAACCAATCAAGGAAGTGAGCACAGGACAGTTGGTGTTATCTTTGACAAATTAGTCAATGTTAGAACAATCCAAACCTCCCAAACGTAATCCCTCATCTCTGATTAAATTTGAGTGATTTAAGCTTTCAGTGTTAAGCACCTTCTCTCTAATTACATGAGAATATAGTTAGCCTCTCTGAAGAGCCTGTAAGGAGCTAACTGCCATAATAAAAATGACTGTGAAAAGATTCTCCTGATTAGCCATTTGATGGAATGAGATTCTGGTGTTCCTGATTGGGTGAGACTCCAGCTGTAAAAACTGCTTTAGATTAAAAAAGGAGCTGTATTTGAGGTCTATTTGAGGTCTTCACAAACATTTTTAATTTCTTCATCCATGCCTAAGTGTTGATGTAAAATCCTTTCTTATCTACAAAATAGATACACTAAGTACATAAAGAAATACAGTGTCATTTGTGTGTAATGATAAGAGACTTTACCCCAGCTTTATGGCCAGGTCCCAAGTAAGCTAATAAATTCTATTCATCTGTATTTCCTGTGCAATTTTGAGATAATAGTTTTATTCTTTATCTCCTTTTCTACATGGCTGAATAACAACATTTAGCTGATTTGGTACTCTAACACCACAAGAATCCCCAAGCACTAAAGATCACTGCCTCAGATTGATAAAAACAGATACTTCTTCAGACAAAACACTTTTCAAAACTAATTTCCAAAAGATGGACAGCTAAACAAGCTAATTCTCAGAAGGGGTTAATTTGCAGTGGGGAAAAGGGGACTAGAATCTAGAGGAGAAAGAATCCAGCCATTTCAAAGAGTGCAGAAAGCACATCCATGCTACAGCCCCAAAATCAACATAGCTGTATTAGTAAGTTTGAGAAGGAACCTAAACTGGCCTAGGCAGATTACTTTATCAAAACTGTTAAAATGCTGTGACAGGTATTCCAGCTTATTTTAAACCCTTTAGTGAAAAGCATAGATATATGCTTAACTTATTCAGAGAAAAAAGTGAGGCCACTGCAAAGGGCAGATGTCCATTTGCAGACAAATACTGCCGGTGATGGGTTGAATCTTTCTCACACCAGCTTCGTTTCCCTCCTGTTCAATATCATTTGTTGTAGGGCAGTGCTAACAGACTGTAGGTAATACTGCTAAGAAGATAACCAGATTATTTCTGCCAGTGCTTCACCACTTTAGACAATTTACATCTCTAAGGCTTGCTGCTTGGCTGTGTCCTGCAGACTATGCAAGTCTGAAGAAATAGGACAATTGCAGGGTTAAAAAAAAAAAACAACTATGGGTTACAAATTACATTCAGAAATGATGAGGCATAATAAAACATTCTTACAAAAAAATTAATTACAGTAAGACTATTCTGCATTTTTCTACCATATCACCTGTGGTAGGGTAAGTCAGGCTTGATTTATTGACTTAAAAACGTAAGTCAGCTGAAAGCTTTATAACAATGCTGGTAGGTCGCAATATGAGAATTTAATTTGTTCTGTCCACAGGAGCAAGAGTGGGGCACGGAAAGAAAGGGTAAGTAGTGGAGCACTGTTAGAGAGTCCAGTACTTCCTGAAGGTAACCACAGAGCCATTGAATGCCACCTCATGTAGGTTTGCACAGAGATGTATCAGAACAAGCATCCCCCTGCATCAAACCTCCCATCTACTGCTGGGGTGAATGGCTAGATTAGCCAAGGTGAGGAGGAATTCCCATGGCTTGGTAGGGCATGAGGTAAGGAGGGTTAAAAATAAAAGATGCGAGAAAAATCTTAGCAAGAATCTCAATACAAAGTTCTGCAATCTGGCATATTAATTGTACCTGTGTTATGTCAATGGAGTGGATTGAGAGGAAATATTTTACACAATATTTGTTAGTGTTGTTAGCTTCCAAGCATGATTTTTTTTTTTACTAGCTTTATACATAAGCATGCATAAATTCAGGCACTTTATCATTCATTATCCATGTTTCAAGATTCCAGCAACAGACTGAAGGATTCAGTAGTCATAGAACTACAACTGTTTTGATACATGTACATAATCACAGGTAGTGGTAAAAATACTGCAGCCTTGAAATTTTCAGTGTAGGGAGTGCAGACTATTTTTGAAGGAAATGTTGACATACAATACCGTGAAATAACTTCTCCTGCACCATAAGTTCTACCTCATTTCCATGTAAGAATTATAGATCCTTTTCCTAAAGTCAAGCAAACCCATATTCTAATCTATTTTCACATCTATCTTTTTCAATGCCATTTCTTTTACCAAATTAAATAGCAAGGCACATGTCTAACAAAATTACTACTTTTTTTACAAGAAAAGGGGTGCTCTCACGTATTTTCTGAATAAAGTTATCACTGCAGGTTACCATCAAACCAACGTGCACAGTCCCAGGAATTCAGGGTTCATTTATACTCCAAAGAAGAAAGTTGCTTTATACTTTCTTTTTTTTTTGGCTTGGTGATTGTGGTTGATATTTTCCCTGGACTAAAACCAGGGAAGATAAGAAAATATGAGGTTTAATACCAGCTAATGGTTCAAGTTCAAGCTAATAAAGGACACTTGCTTGAAGCTGAACTTCATTGTTGCTTGCTGTATGCAAGTTTTGGCCAGCCTGAGCTAAGAACTCCTCCCTCCACTTTGCAGCTCAGACATACCCAAATATATCAACACCCCCAAACTGTTCCCATTCCTGAACTCAGCAGCTAGCTCCTAGGGCCTTTTAGATAGCAGAGGGGTAAACAGCAGGGTGCCCAGCTCTGGAAGCCTACTGTGCAACTGTATATTGCCCTGCTGTTTCAAGAAGCTCTGTTGCTATGAGCACTTTCTAATCATAATGCACTTCAGCCTCATCCAGTCTTTTAATTCAAGATCCCAGAGAGAGGACAATCATAGAAACATGTCTTCCTCCCCCCCCCCCCTTCCATGCTCATTATGGGCAATATAAATTTTCAACACTCTACATAAAACCAGAAAAGAAAGCCAGTCTTGCGGCTGGTTCCAGTACAGCATGTTGTTCATAAAAGTTCTCTAGGTAGAAAAGGTCCCGTTTCCAGTCAAGGCAATGGAGAAACTTTAATGATAAAATCCCTCCCATGTTTGAATTCTTAGGGAAGGAGATTTAGTATTTACATGCAAAAATTTCCAAAATCTAAAACTTACTTTGTCCAGGTAGAATAAAAAACTAGTGCTTTATACAAACCACAAAATGCAGTGTACAGTATTGGTGATGAAACACTTATTACAGTAGACTTAAAAATCTGTTATTTTGAAAAAGCCACATCTGTGAAGTCCATAGACCAAGGAGAATGAATAGATTGTCCAAAATGAGGAAAAAAATATAAATTAATCATTCTTAACTTAAGTCCATCATAATTTCACCGAAAAAAAAATAAGTACTTTTGAACTCAAGTTTCTCCTGTTTAAATGAAGTGATGGCAATGGGGAATGCTTGCCTGCTTTGTTGTTTCTTTTTTTATTTGTTCCTTTGACTTTTTTTTTTTTAAACAGCACCAGGAAAAGTCTTGAGCAACTTTTAAATCATGCAATCAATTAAATAATTTTTTTTAAATATTATTAGCATTTTATTTTTAAATAAACCTATATTTATTCCTAGTTATTCTATTCCCAATTTTTATGTCTTGGACACAGAGCAGTCTTAATTTTACAACAATCTTATTGAAACTTCAGCTGCCAATAAGGCAAAACAAAGTTTAGAGTTTGTTTGGAAGTAAGAAATTCATATATAACTATAGCCTTTCTCAATACAATGCCAGTTATGGCTAACCATAAAAAAAGACGGAAGGCTAATGTATTTTTCGAACCATTCTGGTAGCATCGGTGTGCACATTAAAGCTTTCTCATATTTCTTATTGACCCATCACTCTGGAATTAGAGCAAGTCAAAATGTAAGCGTTGATTCCTCTTGATAGTGTCACCTTCTCAAGTGGCTGCAAGCATCTAATTTGTGATGAATCCCCAATAACAACAAAGGGGTTTTAAAAACTTGGAGGACAGGGGGAATTCACTTTATTTCTCCTTTTGTAGCTTAAAAAAAAAAAACAACAAAAAAACCCAACCAACCTAAAACATCTGTCTCCTTTTATGCTTTTTAAGGTGAAAAAAACCACTCTGAACCAACTTGCATGGTATGATAAATAAAAGCCAATATGCAAGATACACTACCATCCCTGACAGCAAGGATTAGTGAAAAAAAAACTGTGCCTTTCTGCTTTGAGAACAAGTGTGTGCACTTTTAACTACCAAAGGCCAGATCTTCATTGTTTTGTGGGGTTTGACTATTTTGGTATGTGCTGGAGATGCTGAATTTGCAGAGGTTGCACATGTATTCGATTGACTTTAATCAGCCTAAGATTTTGCCCTCTGAAAAATTCAACTGACGTGAATGAAACTAGGCAGTAAGACTAAAAGGGCAAAAAAAAATCTCAAAGAATGATGATTTTATTAATAAATACATCTTCCAGTCTCCATAGGATTTGGGTCTACACTGTCCTCGCTTAGTTTTTTCCCAACATCTCTTACTCTGTAGGACTACAATAAAAATATTAAAATTATGAGATTATATCAAAAATATTTGGTATTCTCAAACTATAGAACAAAAATGCAGATCCCAGTGTCTGCAATGATTGTGGTACCACCTAGTGGAATAAAAGTAGTTATACAAGCAGTAACTGCAATTTATAGGTCAAAGGGTAGTAGGAGAGTTTGAATCTGTAACCGTGCTATTTGCATCCATCCATCAAAGGAAATTTCATAGCACAAGAATGTTTTGGAAGCTTCATGGGATTTCTGTCAGCAGTCATGTTACAGCACTAAATTGGTGGCACCTGAGAGACAGATGGTTTCCATACCAAAGTGGTGTTAAGTACCAATGGAGTTTCAAGGAAGGAAGGGGGGGAAACAATCATTCCCACTCCCACAAAAAAAAGATTTTTGTAAAAATGCTGCTGAAAAACTTAACCAGCTGATGAATGCCAGTTAATGTGTTCTGAAATGATAAACTGCTCTACTAGTCCAATCTTGGCAGTTTTAAGAGCTTTATATCAGAGTTTTAAAGGAAAGCTTGTAAATAATTGAAAACTGAAATAGAATTCAATGTGGACTGATTGGAAGAGAATTGTGCTAGATTGATCTAGTAACTAGACCAAAAAAAAAAGCAAAGACTTAGTCTATCAAGACTTCAGTAAAATGTGTCATACATACTGCATAGGAAATTAGCATTGCTGGAGAAAACAGGCGTTGACATAAGAATTATAAAATGGATTCAGACCTTGAAACAAGAGATGACAATGTCTGTTGAAAGAAAAAGTCTAGGTTTTAGTTTCAATCTTCAAATTTTTGACAGAAAGGGTGATTGTGCTAGTGAAACTTGGTAATAGCACAATCGTATGCAGATCTTCAAGTTTTCACAGAACTGGCAGCTTGCAGACAGCATTATCACTCTAGAGAAAGACTGGAATATAAGAATGGAAGTTGCGTGATCTTGAAAGTTGAACTGGTGGAAATGGGCTAAGTTAAGCAAAATTTTCAGAAAAGACTGACCAAAAAAAAAAAAAAAAAAATGCAAAAAGTAGGAGAATCATCAACTAGAATTGACCAAGAAAGAAATAAAGAAAATACACTGAAGTATATTAAATCAAAGGATGACTAAACCATGCCTGTGGTGCAGCACAAAAGATGGCAAATTTGTTTTCAGAGACAATACAGTGCACAATATTCAAAACAGTAAAAGGCATTGGTAGAAATTGATTTGAAAAGCTGGATACAACTCTGACCACTGTTCAAGAAAGCACTGATTTAATCTGGAGCAGGTGTTACTAGGATGATGTCAGAAGTAGAAATAAATAGTAGTATCAAAAATGACAGTATTATAGGGTAGAGTAGCTCTTTAGGACTATTTCAGAGGCATAAAAACCCGGAAAGAAGAAAAGCTGTTAAGAGTGAAGGAGAATGATGGCAAGTAACCAAACAGGTATAAACCACTCATGACTGCACTATAAGCTACAAGTGGGTCTAACCCTCTGAAGATTGGGGTTAAGGACAGCCTTCTGGTAGAGTGGAGTAAGAAACAACCTAACTAGCTCCAAAATGGAGCTGGAATTGCTCATACGATATAGCTGTCAATGTCAGATGGAGGTTGGAACATGCTTCTCCATGTATTGTATTTCCAGATCACAGAATCATAGAATCATAGAATGGTTTAGGTTGGAAGTGACCTTAAAGATCACCTAGTTCCAAACCCCCTGCCATGGGCAGGGACACCTCCCAATAGACCAGGTTGCTCAAAGCCCCATCCACCTGTCCTTGAACACTACCAGGGATGGGGCAGCCACAGCTTCTCTGGGCAACCTGTTCCAGTCTCTCACCACCCTCAGAGTGAAAAATTTCTTCCTTATATCTAGTGTAAATCTGCCCTCTTCCAGTTTGAAGCCATTATCCCTCATCCTATCATTACATGCCCTCGTAAAAACTCCATCTCCAGCTTTCTTGTAGGCCCCCTTCAGACACTGCAAAGCTGATATAAGGTCTCCCTGGAGTCTTCTCTTCTCCAGACTGAACATCCCCAACTCTCTCAGCCTGTCTTCATAGGAGAGGTGCTCCAGCCCTCAGATCATCTTTGTGGCCCTCCTCTGGACATGCTCCAACAGCTCCATGTCCTTCTTACGTTGGGGGCTCCAGAGCTGGACACAGTGTTCCAGGTGTGGTCTCATCAGAGCGGAGTAGAGGGGCAGAATCACCTCCCTCGACCTGCTGGCCACGCGTCTTTTCATGCAGCCCAGGAGATAGCTGGATTTCTGGGCTGTGAGTGCACATTGCCAGGTCATATTGAGTTTCTCATCAACCAAGACCCCCAGGTCCTTCTCTTCAGGGCTGCTCTCAATCCGTTCTCTGTCCAGCCTGTATTTGTGCATGGGATTGCCCCAACCCAGGTGCAGGACCTTGCACTTGGCCTTGTTGAACTTGATGAGGTTTGCATGGGCCCACCTCTCAAGCCTGTCCCGGTCCCTCTGATTGGCAATCCATCTCCAAGCAAGACTTTGGAAGCAGTAATTCCAATTGCAGAGCCTGAATCTGAACTTGTTCTACAGCGAGGACATAAATCCCTGCTTCTGCTTATTAACTTTCAGGCCACTGATTTTTTTAATACCTTTGATTACCTCTCTGCTGGAATTGTTTTTCAGTAAGGTGATGTAGTATCTCTTCAAGTATCCAAATTCCAGACAGACTGAGTTTCATCACTTACATACTTAAATGGGTCTTTAATCAACTGACTTGAGCTTTCTTATTTGGAACTTCATGCATTATGCACATAAAGTAGAGAAATGAATTGTACTAAAATTACAGGTCATCATGAATCTATGTGATTTTCTTGTCTGAGCTTGCAGTAAGATTCTTCTTATGGACCGTGATCAGAACGGAGAAGCAGTAATCTCAGACTACACAGGATTCATCATTAAAGAATTTTTAAAGAAAGGACAGCAACTTAATAGCCTCTGGAGCTCTACCAAGACAGGTTTGTATAAAAGGAGACAGAAAAATGTTAATACAAATATCAGTTATGAAATGAAATATTTGCATGTCTCATTATGACAGGTTGTTTTAATAAATGTGTAAATAAAAGTGTATATTTTTGAACACTAATAGATTCTTCTTTTGTATTATTAATTTACTGCAATAAATGGGATTGGAATTAAGTTTTCTATCTGTATCTGGAAAATTTAGCTACAAATTTATGTTAATAATAATTAGATGGCTATTTGTTGGAAGAACTTTTATTTATTAGAAGATTTAAAGAATACGTACCCAGGCTTTTTCTATTTGTAAGATTGCTTTACTAGATGGAAACTAGCTAACTTTCGTTATCTGTAACTCCTTTCTTTCACTGAATAGAAGTGAATAGTCATTTCTACAAAATAGGCTTAATCTTCTATAGATACAGAGAAAAAAGCTACATAGTATCTTAGTATTTTGACTTATGAAGCAAGAAATGCAGCTTGTTTGTCATGTACTATTCCATCCCCTTTATCCTCTTCTTGTGCAAGGAGTGCAAAGAGTCTTTCGGTAGGGCCTTTTCCAGGTATCGTGTGGCACACATTGCCACATCTATGTATATCGTGGGAGAAAAACTGAAGAAATGTGCTGCAAAAAGAGCAGGGCTTGTTCTTCTAGATTTTTTTCTCCTGTGAAATATGCTTTTGTCCCTCAACAGAAAAAGAGTTCAGGTGAGCTGGCTTTGTATTTGTAATAGGAATTAAAAGGAGAAGCAATAAAATAAATTGCAGAAGAGGGTGTTTCCACAGAAATTTCCCTTTGGGTTGGGTTTTTTGCCCTCCGTCTTGACAGATTCTGTGACAGCAATGTTCAAACAGAACAGCACTGCAGTTTTTTCAGCTTCGGCTATAGAAATATCAGGCCCAGAGCCTACTTGTTTTTTAGCAGAGCAGTGGGAGCTCACTGCAGCAGCATACTGACAGCAAGTGGGGCTCGACAGCCTCTCCTGAACGTGTAGAAGGCGAAAATGTGGCTCCTTGCTCTTTTCTGGAGAGCACCATTTGAATCTGTGGGATACCGCATATACAATCAGTTCTGTGACAGCTGCAATGGTGTACTAATTTGTAATTCATTGTCATGCTGTCGCTTTTTTTGCAGTTACCTCGTGATACCCGTAGAGGGTACTCACGGATAACCCAACGGTTAACAATGCTGGACTGGAGTGCTGCTTCTCGACTACCTGTAGTAGTCGCAGTAACTTTACTGCAGTTTACAGTCTGTAAGTTTGCTTTGAGGCAGACCAAACAGACACAGCAGTACTAGTCTAGAGTTTTAATTCTAAACTTACGGTAGTGTCCCCTAATCCAAAAATATTTATATTGGAAATGTTGCTGGTGTAAGTTACCTACGCAGAACTGAATGGATGGAGACTTGCTCATACTGCTTGTATGCCCTCCAGCTTCTTGTGTCACCTTCTCCAAATGAGCCAAGCGCTGAATCCTGGAAATTCAGATCCTGAAACAGACATCCCTTAGAAATGAAACTTCACAGGCTGCTCTGCCAAGTGCAAGACCTGTGCTTAAACTCCCCCTTCCCCCAGAATCTCCCCAGTACAAGCTTTTTTTTGAATCTCCAAACCTCCTGTTAACCATTACAGCATAACCAGGTGGGGACATGTGTTTCAGAGGCTCTGCCCGGTAACTTTTGAACACACATCCTTGTATTTATTTATTTAAATGTAATTCTGTGAAGACCAACATCACCTCCTTACTCTCAGCCCTTTGGCTCTTGGTTGATTCACCCAGGATACCAGAATCTCTTTGGGTGTTTTCCATGCATCTTGTAGGTTCTCTTTCTTTGTTTCTGCAAGGAAAGCTTTCTATTGTTTGCTACATATAGCTTCCAGAGCAATTTCTGCTACTCTAAAGTAATTTAATGGAGATGATATGAAAGAGTAAGTTCTTTTAGCTCAAACACTCTGTCCAGAATACACAGCTATTTGGCCAAAGTCATTCTTGTTTCATCTAGGAAACTATGAAATGGTGTGGGACATAATCCACATTAAAAAAAAAAAAAAAAATGCTGACTTAATTCACAGTAAGCATGAAAAAGTTCGTAGCTGCAGATCTCAACCTCACTACACCAACAAATTTGTCCACATTGGCTAATATACACCACTTAAACAGTGCCACTGCCCTGTCCATTTCCACTGAATCTACTGAGGCAGAGCTTCCAAACTGCCAACAGCTTTACAGGCATGGGAAAAGAATGGATCAAACACACTTGCTAATTCATGTGACCACACTGCCTTCCCTCAGGCATGTCCTCTGTATCATAGAATCATAGAATGGTTTAGATGGAAGGGACCTTGAAGATCATCTTGTTCTCCCCTCCCTGCCATAGGCAGGGACACCTCCCACTAGACCAGGTTCCTCAAAGCCCCATCCAGCCTGGCCTGGAACACCTCCAGGGATGGAGCTTCCACAACTTCTTTGGGCAACCTGTTCCAGTGCCTTATCACCCTCACAGTGAAAAATTTCTTCCTAATATCTAATCTAAGTCTACCCTCTTCCAGTTTAAAGCCATCACCCCCTGCCCTATCAAACAGCACAGCTGGGAGTCCAGCATCCACGTGGCACATCCCACCAGAAAAAGCATTCATTCCAGAGAGGAAGCATTTATCTGTATGCCAGCCTGAGTATACCTTCAGTCTGAAAATGTGCTAGCTCCAATTCAAGAAGGACCACAAGTCACTGAGTGCTAAGAAGACACCTCTGTTTGCTGCCTTACCTCATCACACATTCTCTAGTAGCTGCTGTTGGCCATTAATACACAGTGGTAGACACACCAGTATCCTTATATGGGGTGGCCATCACAAAGAATACAACAGAATTACCCACTTTCCTCATAAGGAAAGTAGCTAGTTGCCACTTGGACCCTGCTTTTCACCTTATGAGAGCAACATTAGTTTCTATAAAGTACAATGGTATACAGGAGATAAGTATTGGTCAGAGTATCTCTCCATTTAATAGAGGGCTTAGGGCTGGGACAAGGGACACAACACATGGGTACACAGCAGACTGTGAGTAAAACCAGTCTATTATCTTTGTGCAAATGCATAGCTAAATTTTGCCATCTTTAGTTTTCATACAGACTCATTGAAGGGCCCGTTTAGGAGCCTGGTAGACAGAGTCCCTTGGGAGGCAGTCCTGAAGGGCAAAGGAGTCCAGGAAGGCTGGACATTCTTCAACAAGGAAATCTGGAAGGTGCAGGAACAGGCCATCCCCATGAGCCAAAAGACGAGCCAGAAGGGGAAAAGACCAGCCTGACTGAACAGAGAGCTTTGGCTGGAACTCAGGAAAAGAGTTTATGACTGTTGGAAGAAGGGGCAGTCAGCTCAGGAAGACTACAAAGAAGTTGTGAGGTTATGCAGGGAGAAAATTAGAAGTGCCAAAGCTAAACTAAAAATTAATCTGGCTACTGCCATGAAAGACAATAAAAATGTTTCTATAAATATATTAGCAACAAAAGGAGGGCTAAGGACAATCTCCATCCTCTATTGGATGAGGGAGGAAACATTGTGACAAAGCTTGAGGAAAAGACTGAGGTAATTAAGGCCTTCTTTGCCTCAGTCTTTAATAGTAAGACCAGTTGTTCTCAGGGTACCCAGCCCCTGAGCTGGAAAACAGGGATGGGGAGCAGAACGAAGCCCCTATAATCCAAGGGGAAATGGTCACAACCTGCTACAGCACTTAGACACACACAAGTCTATGGGGCTGGATCCACCCAAGGGTACTGAGGGAGGTGGTGGAAGTGCTCACCAAGCCACTTTCCATCATTTGTCAGCAATCCTGGCTCAGCAGGGAGGTCCCAGTTGATTTGAGGTTAGCAAATGTGATACCCATCTACAAGAAGGGCCAGAAAAAGGGCCCAGGGAACTACTGGGCTGTCAGTCTGACCTTGGTGCCAAGGAAGGTTATGGACAAGGTCATCTTGAGTACCATCACACAGCACACGCAGGACAACCAGGTTGATCATGCCCAGGCAGCATGGGTTTACGAAAGGCAGGTCCTGCTTAACTAACATCAACTCCTTCTATGACAAGATGACCGATTTAGTGGATGAGGGAAAGGCTGTGGATATTGTTTACCTGGACTGCGGTAAAGCCTTTGACACCAGCATTTCCCACAGCATTCTCCTGGAGAAACTGGCTGCTCATGGCTTGGATGGGTGTACTCTTTGCTGGGTAAAAAACTGGCTGGATGGCTGGGCCCAAACAGTGGTGGTACATGGAGTTAAACCCAGTTGGTGGTCAGTCACAAGTGGTGTTCCCCAGGGCTCAGTGTTGGGGCCAATTCTCTTTCATATCTTTTATCAGTGATCTGGATGAGGGGATCAAGTGCACCCTCAGTGAGTTTGCAGATGACACCAAGTTGGGTGGGAGTCTTGATCTGCTGCAGGGTAAGGTGGCCCTACAGAGGGATCTGCACAGGCTGGATTGATGGGCCAAGGCCAGGGGTATGACATTCCACAAGGCCAATAACCGGGTCCTGCACTTGGGTCACAACAACCCCTTGCAACGCTACAGCCTTGGGGAGAGTGGCTGGAAAGCTGCCTCATGGAAAAGGACATGGGGGAGCTGGAAAACAGCTGGCTGAATATGAGACAGCAGTGTGCCCAGGTGGCCCAGAAGGCCAACAGCATCCTGGCCTGTATCAGAAATAGCGTGGCCAGCAGGACAAAGGAAGTGATCTTCCCCCCGTACTCGGCCCTGGTGAGGCCACACTTTGAATACTGTGTTCAGTTTTGGGCCCCTCACTACAACAAAGATATTGAGGTGTTGGAGGGTCTCCGCAGAAGAGCAATGAAACTGGTGAGGGGTCTGGAGCACAAGTCTTATGAGGAACGGCTGAGGGAACTGGGGTCGTTTATCCTGGAGAAAAGGAGGCTGCCTCTACAACTCTACAACTCTACAACTAGCCTCTACAACTACCTGCAAGGAGGTTGTAGCGAGGTGGGGTTTGGTCTCTTCTCCCATGTACCAGGAGATAGGATAAGAGGAAATGGCCTCAAGTTGTGCCAGGGGATGATTAGATTGGATATTAGGGACAAAATCTTCACCAAAAGGGTTGTCACACACTGGAGCAGGCTGCCTCGGGAAGTGGTAGAGTCACCATCCCTGGAGTTATTTAAAAGATTTGTAGACACGGTGCTTAGGTACATGGTTTAGTGGTGGTTTTGGCAGTGTTAGATTAATGGTTGGGCTCTGTAATCTTAAAGGTCTTTCCCAATCTAAATGAGTCTATGATTTATATGGCCTGCAAATATTTAGTAACAATAATCATAGAATCATAGAATGGTTTAGGTTGGAAAGGACCTTGAAGATCATCGAGTTCCAACCCCCCTGCCATAGGCAGGGACACCTCCCACTAGACCAGGTTGCCCAAGGCCACGTCCAGCCTGGCCTTGAACACCTCCAGGGATGGGGACTCAACAACCTCTCTGGGCAACCTGTTCCAGTGCCTCACCACCCTCAAAGTGAAAAACTTCTTCCTAATGTTCAATCTAAACCTGCCCTCTTCCAGTTTGAAGCCATTCCCCCTTGTCCTGTCACTACATGCCCTAGTAAAAAGTCCTTCCCCAGCTCTCCTGTAGGCCCCCTTTAGGTACTGAAAGGCCGCAATAAGATCTCCCCGGAGCCTTCTCTTCTCCAGGCTGAACAGCCCCAACTCCTTCAGCCTCTCCTCATAGGAGAGGTGCTCCAGCCCTCGGATCATCCTCGTGGCCCTCCTCTGGACACGCTCCAACAGGTCCATGTCCTTCTTATGTTGGGGACTCCAGAGCTGGACGCAGTACTCCAGGTGGGGTCTCACGAGAGTGGAGTAGAGGGGCAGAATCACCTCCCTCGCCCTGCTGGCCACACTTCTTTTGATGCAGCCCAGGATGCGGTTGGCCTTCTGGGCTGCGATCGCACATTGCTGGCTCATGTTGAGCTTCTCGTCGATCAGCACACCCAGGTCCTTCTCCTCAGTGCTGCTCTCCAGCCATTCCCCGCCCAACCTGTAATTGTGCTTGGGATTGCCCCGACCTAGATGTAAGACCTTGCATTTGGCCTTATTGAACTGCATGAGGTTGGCTTGGGCCCACCTCTCCAGCCTGTCCAGGTCCCTCTGGATGGCATCCCTCCCTTCCAGCGTGTCTACCTCGCCAAACAGCTTGGTATCATCGGCAAACTTGCTGAGGGTGCTCTCGACCCCACTGTCCATATCTCCTACAAAGATGTTGAACAGTACAGGTCCCAGCACCGACCCCTGAGGAACGCCACTTGTCACTGGTCTCCACTTGGACATCGAGCCGTTGACCGCAACTCTTTGAGTGCGACCGTCCAGCCAGTTCTTTATCCATCGAATGGTCCATTTGTCAAATCCATGTCTCTCCAATTTAGAGACCAGGATATCGTGTGGGACAGTGTCAAATGCCTTGCACAAGTCCAAGTAGATGACATCAGTCGATCTTCCTTTGTCCACCGCCGTTATGACCCCTTCGTAGAAGGCCACCAAATTAGTCAGGCATGATCTGCCCTTGGTGAAGCCATGCTGGCTGTCACCAATCACCTCTTTGATTTCTGTGTGCCTCAGCAGAGTTTCCAGGAGGATCTGCTCCATGATCTTGCCAGGCACAGAGGTGAGACTGACTGGCCTGTAGTTCCCCGGGTCTTCCTTATTTCCCTTTTTGAAAATGGGGGTTATGTTTCCCCTTTTCCAGTCATCAGGAACCTCGCCAGACTGCCACGACTTCTCAAATATGATGGCTAGTGGCTTAGCGACTTCATCTGCCAGTTCCCTCAGGACCCGCGGATGTATCTCATCAGGTCCCATGGACTTGTGCACCTTCAGGTTCCTCAGGTGGTCCCGCACTTGATCTTCTTCTACAGTGGGCGGTTCTCCATTTTCCCAATCCTGGCTTTTGCATTCTGCATCACGGGCAGTGTGGCTGCAGTCCTTGCCAGTGAAGACTGAGGCAAAAAAGTCATTGAGTACCTCAGCCCTGTCTCTATCCCGGGTAACCAGTTCTTGTGTTTGCTTCCGGAGAGGGCCCACAGTTTCCCTAGTGTTTCTTTTCTCGCTGACATATTTAAAGAAAGATTTCTTGTTTGTCTACCTTGTTTGTCTTGTTTGTCTATAATAACGTACCAATAAAACGCTAATGCCCCTCTGCACATTATATACAGTACTGTATATTGATTTATTCATCCAAAAAAAAAAAAACCAAACACCAAAACTTGTCTAGATCTTGTTTTCTCATCTTCCAACCCATTTTCTTTACTTTCCTTTTGCTGCAAATAAGTGAATGCAAAAATGAAATAGAAACAAGATAATTACAAAATTATTCAAAAGAAATCCACCCGCTCGAATTCATAACATCCTACCTTCAGCATAGCATAATCTGGTTATTTCTCAGACATCAACAACACTGACCACAAACTTTTCCATCCTTAAAAAATTAGGGTCTCAATCTGTATATAAATCATGCTCTTGATTTGAATCACCTGGGAAAGCAGCAAGCTTAGTGGAGCCTTTGCCTTTTTACTACAGGAAATAAATACCTCTATCTGCAGCAGATAGTCTGTAAATTAATCATTCCACAGGTGCCACAGGGGGCCAGACCTGTGAGAATATTTACGGGCTGTGAGAGAAGTACTCTTCAAAATCATAGCAAGTATTGTAATTGCCTAAAGATATACACAGAGAAATGTACCAGAATTCTCAAAGACCTTAAGATATCTGAGCACTCTCCTACACCACTCTCACAGGCAGTTTGAGGGCTGCAAAATGAGGGAGTAAGTAGAGAGGTAGCATAACTCAGCCTCCCCCAGCAAGCAGCTGGGAAAGAGTGTTGCAGAGTATCTCTGGCCTTCAAACACTCCTGTTCAAGCTGGGAAGGACTGATAGGTGTAGCAAGGATGACCTCTCCCACCAGCTGCTTCAGATAGCGCTGGAGGAAACAGAAGTGAAGTGCTGGGTTGCTGTGTGGTGCTTGCTGGGTTGAAGGAATCTCAGAAAGAAGTGTAGAGGTTAACATGGACGTGAAGGCTACAGCTACGCCATGCAGGGCAACTTTGCTTCAGGATTCTGCAGCTGTTGGTTGTTATAGGGTTTCTAGTCCCAAGCACTACTGTCCACAGGCATGTCTGTGGTCAGCATCTCTCCAGTGCAAAAAGAAGGACAAGGAGTGTCCTCTCAGCCTGAGCACAAGCATCCAGGCAGTTTAGGCTTACCCTTACCCCATCATTAGGACAGTGGAGACAAAGCTGAAATGCTTTATATATATATATATATATCTTTGTATAATGGCACACAAACTGTTGAGATATGATTTGGATAGGTGGACAGTAAAGGGAGTTAGCAACTGGCCATATTGCTTGGGCCCAAAGGGTTAGGGTTGTGATCAGCTGTGCAAACTGGTAGCCAGTTATGAGCCAAGTTCCTCAGGGGTCGGTACTGTTCAGCATTTTTCTTAACGAGCTGGAGAGTGGGACAGAGTGCACTCTATGCAATGTCCACAGGCTATTAGGACGAACATTTTAGATACTGGAGGAAAGGGCTGCTATTCAGAATGACCTTGACAGGTGAGAGAGAGAGGCTGACAGAAACCTCATGAAGTTCAACAAAGTGAAATGCAAAGTCCTGAATCTAGAATGCAGTAGTCTCCACAATGGTACAGGCTGGGAACTGACTGGACAGAAAAGAGGTTCTCAGAGCAGGACCTGGGAGCTGTGGTGGACAAAGAGCTGAACATGTGTCAGTGGTGTGCCCTTGCAGCAAAGAAGGCTAACTGCATACTGGGCTGTACAAGCAAGCATACAGTCCATAGGCTGAGGAAGTGATCATTCTCCTCATTCAGGCCACACCTGCAGTGCTGAGGAGCCCAAAACTGGAGGCAATACAAGACAGCAAGACAGACATTGACATGTTGGACCAAGCCCAGGGAACAGCTATCAAGATGGTCGGGGACTTGAACACTTGACATACAAAGAGAGGCTGAAGGAGATGTGTTTGTCCAGCCTTGAGAAAGCTCAGTCTGGCTCTTCATGCTGGCTACAGCTCCGGAATGGGAAGGTTGAGAGAAGGTGGAGTTTGACTCTTCTCAGGGATGGAACAAGAAGCAAGGGACACAAGTTAATACAAACTCTGTATTTATATTCCATGTAAGGTACTAGTGCTTCTAGTCTAACTGGGACCAATTTTTCTATTTGTATTTCTTCAATATTAGCAACAAAATTTGTATTGTAGAGATGCTACTCAGCAAGAGTAAGGCAACCAGAACCTGATCCTTCACTGAAGAATGCTATTCATTCTAATTACAGTTAGCTTTTCTTTTTTTTTTTTATGAAGCACAAAATCAAGGAAGAGGTGTTTCATGCAATCACATGATAACATTCACATAGGAAGGACAACTCAGTCCAGTTGGATTTATGAAGTTATCACAGTTTAATTAAGCTTTTATCAAATGTAGCTATTACTCAGCTAAATTAAAGGGTAGATCCAAAATAAATTTTTTTCCTAAAAATTATGCATTCCATCTGCAAGAAAGAGGCCTTGTTAAACAATAGTGGGTTCGTGTACATCAATTACATCTGTACTGCAAGGATACTATTACTTTGGGAAGCAAAGCAGAAAAGCCTGCTTTTAAAGCTGCACCATGTATGCACACAGAACAAAGAAGGGATGACCTTCAATACATCTCTGTCTAAGAATAACCTCCAAGACCAAGGAAGCACTGTTGAACTGTCTTACTAGGGGCTCCCATGAACTTTTCCTTCAAGTAATAAGCTTTATCATCGACAGAAGGAAATAGGAAGCACATCTACAAACGCTTTGGCTCTCCTGTTAATTATGCAGACGTCTAGGGTCCACCTGGCACAAGATGAAACAATGTTTTGATCCTCAGCACTAGCTGCGATCACGGGTTTGCTCTAACAACCTGTGTATGTGATCTATTAGAGCTCCATTTCTCACCCTCACAGTTAACACATGCCCCAAAGAGCTTTCTCCTGAAAATCACAGATCTTTCCATGCGGCAATGTGTACACAGAGAAGGGTGTTTTACTTTTGTATTGTATAAATATATTCCTTAAATGCTGTTATGTGCACAAGGTGTTCCTCATTTTTGCTGCAGAATGAATGTTTCACATATAGTTCCTTTCCCTCTCCATTTTTGCAGGAGGAGTGAACAAGATACCACCCATGGGATTTGCGTTGCTGACCAGAAAGACTTTTTTTTTTTTTGCAGCTGCTGGCTGCTGGCTGCTTCACTTGCAGTGCTTGGAGAACTCCTGCATGGCATTCCATAAAAAGAAAAAAACACACATTGTCATCATTCCCACCACACACACACACAAATTCTGCTTCCCTGGGCCTGCAGAGAGTCTGTGCAGTAGTACCACAGGAGCACCTCTTTCCTCTGTTCACCACCAGCTTCAGAATCCCTGTTGTGGGGTGGGGGGTAGTCCAAGTGTCATCTCTGCATGTATCTTCATTTTTAACATATACATGGTTGTCATGCATCAAATCAAAGATGATTACCTTCAACATTTGCATGAGGAATTTTTCTGTTGCAGCGTTGCTTATATCTACATTCTTAACACATCTAGAAAGAATTCAGAATTCAGCACGAGGCCCTATGGAATAAGCCTGTAGAGGGAACCAAGGAGCCTTCCACAGCCTTTCACTGACTGGACCTATAAGTAGAAAGAAAGAAAGTTCTCTTTCCCAAAGTGTTAAACCTCCTCAGTACATAGCATATCCCATATGTGATGCTCTTGGCTCAGTAAAGGAACGATAGGGGTCTGTAAAAGCACAGTCTTTTTATTAGATCAGTGTAAAGTATAGCTAGACTTTCTGATTACAACAAAAGTATAAAACTTGCTGCTTTTAAGACACTTACTGTGCTGGTCTTTCAAAGAAAATGCAGTAATTGATGCCCTACACCAGCTCCCTATGACAAAGTCAGATTCTCCCACTCTGGTTTATTCAAAAATAGTAATTTCTGAGTTCTCATTTGGAACACTATTTGAAAACATCAGCCAAGATGGTTTAACAGCCAAGAGACCTGAAACGTTGCTGAGCAGGCCAGATGGATACATTTGAACTGCATTTCTCTGCAAATCAGGTGGGAAAAGACTGTTATTAATCCCAAGTCATCAGTCTGGTTATTTTAAGACATGTTTGTCTCCTTGTTACTATAACAACATTTTGGTTTCGCAAGGGGTCACTGCTGCATCTATTCCAGGCATAAATTGGAAATCTTTTCTACCACTTGCCTATAACCAGGAGGGAAGCTGCTTCTTGGCACCTGTCAAATACTGCCTACCATCAAGGAAAATATACGTATTCGTTAGGCATAGGTAGCTGCCCTACCTACATTTAATCCTCTGCTGGAGTTACCCATGCAACAGGGTCATTTCTGTCCGTAATATAAATGAGGACGACTATCTTTATCTCAGAGAAACTACTCCAGAAAGTCATAGATACCAGGGACACTTTTTCTAGGAAGGTAGAATGTTTTGAACTACTTCCATCTCTGTAAAAAGGAAATTACATCCTAGGTAACATCTAGTCTGTGCAGAAGAACTTGCAAGTACATATCAACAAACATAAAAGGACTGAAACATCAAGAACTGGGATGAGAAAAACAAACTTTCTTCCTATAACCATCCTGAGAGTCAGGGGAATTGGAAATACAAATTTAGGAAAAGAAATTTGAGCTAGCTGGTATTACTCAACTGCAGTGGTATGACTCACATGACTGGATATTAAACTCGTTGGTTACAGACTATTTAAGAAAGACAGTGGGGATATTTTATGGTTTAGAGTTACAAACGATTCAGAAAGACAGGACCTTGATTGTATACTAATTCATATATTAAATTATAAATCACAAAATGGGCTAATGCTAAGACAGTGTAATAGGCTATTGAATAGGCTGAGGAAATAGAAATAGCAGTCCTCCTACTTGCTAAAACATTCAAGACAAAATGTGTCCATGTACAGAATGTCAGTTTAGGAGGTTTGGGTGCTGTGCAAGTACAAGTAGATTGAATAGATGTAATCATACTGATGTTTTCACCATGCGGAAATAGAATACAGTTCTGTTTAATATACCTACTGGGTCCTTTAAAAGATCCAGTCTCTCAAAGCTGAAAGCAACAATTGAATGGAAAGAGATATTTAAGTACAAAGAACTGGAAAGAATTACCTCTGCTGCATGGTCTTTCCAGTGTCACAGCAACCATGTTCTTGAATGAGTTGAGCATGCTTCAACAAAATGTCTCCACCTACTCTATATGTTACAGGCCTCGAAATAATACATGGTTTCTGCCAATCTGATATGGGTGGAAATTCTTTCTTAACTCATCATCTGGAGGTCAATTTAATTTTGAGTACTTGAGATGATACTAAACATCTATAAGGCCTATAATACTAACAGCACCTTGCCAAATGTCCCTCCTGTAGTTGTAGTCAGTTACTAAGTATTTATAGAAAGGCACTCTTTGCCTTTTTCTGCAGCTCATAAACAATGAAGAAAGAAGAAAATACCTCCTGCACCACAAGGTGACCAGTGGAAATCCTGGGACTTACACGGTTTGGTTTAACAACCAGAACAAATATTGATCAGAAATCCTTCAAATCCTCTTTGGGATACCAGAAAAAATGTGAAAAGTAATTGGAAATTGGTAAAGAAGTCTTTCCTAAATGCTCCAAACTGACAATCATTACTGAAGGTGGCTGTAATTATAAAAAACAGCATCAAGAGGAATGAAGATATTTGTAACAGCTGAGTGTGTATGTGGATATAGAAAACACTGGGCCACCAGAAAGAATAATATTGGTTAAAAACACAGATAAAGGAAAGAGGAAGTTAAAAAAATCACTGAAACTCCATGGCCATTAAAATCAAAGACGAAAGGATGGAATTACTTGAACTTAACAGACAAAAAATCTCAGCCAATAGTTGTAAATATGGTAAAACTATTGAGCATGTTAACTGGTGGTTGCCACCAACAGAATAATTTATATATCAGTGGTTTTGTATTGAGCTTGGAGTAAAGGTGAATTTGTAATTAGTTCATCTTCCAGTGAAAATCACATAATTTTTATTCCAAAAAGGATTGTGAGGATCTTAAACGCTCTGTAAACTGCATTTTTGTAAACTTGAAAAGTGGCAAGCTAACATCAACCACAGGTAAGGTCATGGAAAGACTATTCCATCAGAAAAGTATTACAATTTTATAATACAATGAATGCAAAAAATCTTGGCCTATGGAAGCCCCAGGTAGCTGATATATCAGAAAAAGTATCTGTGAAGGAGAAATGGGTGTTTCTAACATGATCCTATCAGTATCTGCATTTATCAGTATAAATCATTGGAGAGGTAAATAGGATGTGAACTGATCAGTTATATGGGCTGGCCAGAGTGACTTCTTAGGATGTATTCATTTCAGCAGCACCATTTTAACACAGCAAAATGTTATGCCATATACCTAGCAACACAGGCTGCAAGGCACACTGTTAGGGTAGAAGACTGTATCCTCGAAAGCAACAACACTAAAACACATATTTGAGCATATGTTGCCTGTGCAAGAAGCTAAATACAATTCTCAGATGCATTAGCAGGAAACCTGAAGGTGGGAGTAGGGAAGTAATTTCATACAGAAATTACAGAGCCTTTTATTGGAATAATCTTACCAGATCTAGTGTCAACACTTTCTTTTAATAAGGAAGCTGACAACTTGGAAACTTTTCAAATAGACCTGCAATAGCGATTCAAGGAATTATGGTGAAGTATTGAGAAAGCTCAATTTATTTTGCTTCTTCAAAAGGTGATAAAATAGGTGGGGCAAAAAACTTTGCAAGAAGATCAGAGACTTGTGTATGAGAGCATGGTACATCATGAAAGATGCAATCTGTCCAGGCTTACAGTATGTGGAAAAATGACTTGAACTCCTGGCTTGTGAAAACAGGATTTTTGAACCACTTATTGTTTTCTAAATTTCTGTTGGAAAATCAAAATAATCTATGGATTTGTCGCGGGAAGTAGTCAAGAGGAAAATTCTTCATACTCCATATAAGTATCAAAGGAAGATCCTTCTGACAGGCAGTGTCTCTGTAGTTTAGTAAAAAGGGTATACTTTGATAAAAAAGGAGACTATTTTTTGCCTTTTGTCCTAGTTTCGAAAACAGAAAATTTCACCAGTTCTCTACCTTTTGAAAAGTTTCTTGTTACACATCTTGAGAAATGGAACAGAATTTTAGTGAACAGTTGGTGTATAAAAAATAAATTTTATACCCTGCTAGCATATTGTATTTATATCACATTCAGAACCTTCACTCCTAAAAACAAAGCTCTGTATTACCTGAATTAAAGGAGAAGTGGTTACTAGTGCTCATCTTCCGATCAGTCAGAACAGGTCATTAGAAAGTGAAAAAAGCACATTTGCTTAAACAAAGTGTTAAGTTACCAAGTGAGTCCTGTTACGTTTCCAGTAATGGCAAAACCATCCCACCCCACCTGTATCGTTACTTCACTGAGATTTGGTGAGGTAAATTTACTACCATTCTTAAAAACGTCCTAATTTTCCCTGGAGCTGAGTTAGAGAGTGACTATAGCAAAAGAATTGCAAAGGCATGCAAGAGGAATATGAAGTCACTCAGTTTAGGACCTGTAAAAGAGCCCTAGGATCTTGGATTTGCAATCAGATGCCTGGAAACATAAGTAATCATAATCCACAGGGGAAAAACATAGCAGAAAGCAGTCTTTTGTGGATGTCACAAAGGAAAATCTTGTAAGAAACACTTTCTTTCATGAATTTCCCACTCTTGGGATCTGAAAGCTAAGTCAGAAATGAATGGTTTAAATTTGCTTAGTGTGTCAGCAGCTACCCATTTAATAATCACTTTTGCAAGCAATGAAAGAGTAGTGAATACATATTCTCAGAATTACAAATGAGTTTAAACCAGAATTTTGATTTATTGGAGGCCTTTATTGTTCATATACAGAAATATGTGACTCATATGGTTGATTTTTTTTCAGCACAGGGAAGATGCACTTTATAAACACATGCAATGTCATTTAAAAGTACACTATATATATGATGAATGGACTGTGTCTCTGCATACAAAAAAAATCCATGTGCTTTTTTCAGGCAAAATTTGAATTGACATCGCTACTGATTTTCATTCAACAATAAGGCAGCCTGCTTCTTGTAGCACAGCAACTGTGGGTGATATTGAGTCAGATTCTTTGATCAGATACAGGGGCATAAATTCAGGATTACTTCAGTTACAAATCAAAGTAACTGAGAGCAGTATTCAGTTTATCATGCTTTTCTTTCTGAGAACTTCACGTACCTCATGAGCCATGGAAAGCCTGCTTGAATTGTTTTTCTAAGCAAATGTAACTGCAAAAACACAAATATATAAGCCTATGAAGGAGCGTTAGCTGTGTCCTTGTGAGGGACTGCACAAACAAAGGAACACAAATTCTTCCTTAAAATTGTTTCCTGTTGGAATTCACAGTCTGAGACCACGGAACATTTTCTGTGATGACTTTAAACTGTGATTTATTTCTGTTTTGGTGGAAATGCCAAATTTGTTGTTCA
Source organism: Anarhynchus alexandrinus (assembly GCA_008711295.1). Classification (NCBI taxonomy): domain Eukaryota; kingdom Metazoa; phylum Chordata; class Aves; order Charadriiformes; family Charadriidae; genus Anarhynchus; species Anarhynchus alexandrinus. Next base: position 83,057 of record VUYV01000410.1, on the reverse strand, counting down.
ACTATTTTTCTTTTTATATTATAGTGAAGCTTCATGATTAACAGCTGCATTATCATATTTACCACTGCTTATTTTCTCTCCTGTGTGAAAAAAATACATCTGTGATCCTTTCTCACTTCTTCTAAAGCATGTGTTTTTAGATAAGCAATGAAAGGGAAGAAGACATATACAATTTAAAAAAAAAAAAATGAAAATCCTCATTAGTAATCTTTTAAAGTGAGATAACAGGATGGTTTTCCTGTGTAGGAAATGCCATAAAAGAATCCAGGAAAAATTATCCGCTGAGAGTGCAATCACATGATTCCCACGGGGAAGGAAAAAGCCTGGTTGTTTAAGGTCACAGTTCAAGGGACAGAGCAGTTGATGTCTGTATCCCATCAAAGCTGAGTGCTTGAATTGAGCTTATAAGACATTCTAAAATTATATCACAATGACAAGGTGTGACTGCATAGTTGGGCCACAAGGCTAAGAAAAAAAATGCAACATTTTGTACGTCAATTTGTTCCTCAGGAAAATACATTTTTAATAATATGGTAATGATTTTTGTAATCCAGGTTTTCAAATTTTAACTGAAATATATTATTGTAAGGAGTAACATTTGTGCAACTGGCTGTGACAACACTCTCAAAGTAGACATGCACCTCCACTTTTCCAAATGGAGCACATTAAGAAAATAGTTTCAAGTGGCAGCCATATGAAAATTTGAAGAACTTTCCACTTAAATAGCAGCAGTCTGTAAAATAAATTGATTGGGGGAAAAAAAAAAAGGGGTTATTTCACATGGTTTCCTCAATACTGATTTTAGATGGCATCGAAGCTTCATATGTGTAAAATATAAGAAAGAAGGCCTGGGGAGACTGCTCTTCACTGCATAGCCTCTTTTCTAGTCACGCAGCACTGAATATTTCAAAGCATTGCTATCTCTGAAAGCTAAAGTGCAATTCATGCTAATTCTCTTAACATGATAAAAATTCCTCCTAATCCAGAGGCAGCACTGGTGTATTTGATTCCAGTTCTGTTCTTGGTTCTGTAAAATATTTATCAAGGACTCATGGAGCAAAGAAGGAAACTCACAGTAACCAGTGAAGTAAGACGGTCCATGCAGGAATAGTTTGAGCCCAGCCAATGTCTCTCAGCCAATAACTGCCTGTCTCCAGAGACTCAAGTCTGCTAAGAGCCGTATCCTTTGCCATGCACCCTCACCCTGCTTCCATGTCCTTTGAGTCAGCATAAGGGGTTAATGAAGAGATAAAAGAAAAAAAAAAAACACAACTACAGTGTTAACACATGCAGTAAAGGATGTTGAAGACTCATTTTGTGATTTTAACCAAAAGAATGTAGTGAAAAAGATGGAGATCTTGCCTACATAACCAATGGGTCTGTTCTGATAACAGATACATTAGTTCATTGGTTTTTATTTTTGTATAATTGCTAAAACATTTTCTTTCAGAACCTCCAGCCAGCTGGTCATGTCTTCCTCTCCCTCTCCCACACCGTGTAAGTCCAGTGGTTAAAGCAGCACCTACGGTGTAGAACAACAGGTTCACATCTCCTCTGTCCAGCTTGGAAGAAGGTTTTGATTTCTTACTTGTCAGGCAAACATCCAAATGTCTCTCCCATTAGAAGGACAGCAAAATAAGAGACTGAAGCAGCAAGGGAGGAATTCAGAAGAGGTATAAGAGAAGAAAATGGAAATGCCAGCCTGAAAAACTCAGATTCCCCAGCTCTCTTGGAAGGCTCCATTGTCATCAGTGCACAGTGACCATTGATGCCCTGGTGACATTGACACCCATGCATGCAAACGCGTAACTGAGAAGGTCACCCAGTGCACAAAATGGGGAAGAGATACTTATGTAGGGAAAGACTGGTGTATAGACCTCAGATCAACCATCTTCCTGCCTTCTTTTCAGCATCTGGATTTGGTCTTTAAGCTTGGTGGTACCTCTGTCTTTGCCTCTGACCTTTGAGACCCAAATCACAATTGCTTAAGTTCAGGAAAGAGAAATCATTAAGCCAAAATATTTTTAACAGTGAACCGAGGAACACAGCACCACCAATGAGGAAGGATTTATCTAAAAATAAAATAATCAAGCATCCTAGAATATCTTCCAGACTGTTTCATTTTATAAATGAGGACTACCGGCACAATGTCTGTATCTCAAGGCATATTGTCTAATACACACAACTAAATAAACGTTGATAACCTCTAGCCTGACAGAACATGAATAGGAAAGCCTATGCGGCAACACTAATTTGATATATTGTTCTACTTTATTTTGTTTTCTGCAGGTGCTATTGGCAGCTTTGCCTATTCTGAGAGGAAAATTTCCAAAAGTCACTCTTTCCCTGCCAGCACAATGTTTATATTCATGCTACAACTTGTTGGCATATAATACTGAGTACTATGAATGATTATGCACTGGTGCATTTTTTCTTAATGAATGGCACATATTCACAGAGGATTAATACTGGCCTCTAATTCTTGTCCCAAAGTTATTTTTAGTTTTATTTGTACAAAATATAGGAAATTCAGTTCTTACAGCAAGATTCTACTTACTTAACATTAGCCATCTAAAAATTAGAAATTTAGTATAAACCATTTATATAGCTTCCCTTATAATCAGTGATCTATCCATCTAAAAAGGCTTGCAAGGTGAATTTTCTTCTAACTGTTCCTGTGCCTCTACAGTGTCAGTAGAGGAAACAACTGGTTCTCAGTACCTGTTCTAAACTGCTAAACCTAGGTGAGATAGATCCCCACTGGCTAAGAGCTGGGTAATATATAACAAAGGAAAACTGTAACAACGTACAAATTATATTCATTACCTCAGGGTAAGACTGATTTTCTCTCTTGAGGATCAGTCTTTGTCCAGTAAATCCCCACTGAGTATGACTAGAAATTAAACAAGAAAGAATCTTCTTTGACTTCATAGACCAGATCCTCCCACATTCAGCTGTTTTTTCAGCAGACCAAAGAAGCAATGTCCACCAGAATCACTTTTCCTGAAGTACAGCCACCAAAATGTTAGCATTATATAGACTGAAGTAGCCTCTGCAGTGTTTTAGCACTTAGTATTTCCTTCATTCACTTTGTAGAATATATTATCTTAGAAAACATATTGCTAGTTTGGATTCTTTAGCTCCATAAATTACACGAAAGAAATGGGCAACACTGATTGTCTAATTCCTTAGTGACAGTTCCCGACAAGAAGTGATGCTACATGGGAAACTAGAGTATTTGTGTAATAGTTCATGTCTACATGCACACAGGCAAAGAAAGTAGCCAGTGGTGTCCACCATGTGCGTTCACCATTTAACCATCTGAATGGCAATAGAGTTGAAAAGGGCATTTGGATATGAATATATAAATATATAGAACCAGTTGGCACTTTTCGGGTTCACAGACAGTTGCACTAAGCCACAGCGTATTTTCCTGAGCCCGTTCTGCTGTCGTACCCTGTTCTTTTACAACCTGACAGAAGCTGATGATATAAACATATCCTTTTCCCAAAAGCTTGGGTTGTGTGTCATTTGACCTTTAACTCCTGCTTGTTGTTATAGGTTAGATGTCAAATATTTCTTGTGAGCCTTTGGCAAGGGTTTGAACATGTTTTCGTCACTCTTCCCCTAAGTAATGTAGGCTGCAGTTGGAGAAGCATCGCAGGGAGGTCTCCCTTCCCCCATCCCTCTGGCCACTTCCTCCAAGCCCAAACAGGAAAGTGAGGACAATGTAGAGGGACCAGCCACGGGCTCACAGTAAATCTGCAATTACTTGAAATGTCACTTCCTGTTTTTGAAGCCTACAGAAGAATAAATACCCTTCTGGGCCACGCTGCGAAGCTGAGGGGCCCTGGCGTGTGCAGTCCTGGCACTGCCGGGGCTGGAGGTGGCAGGAACACAGAGGCGCGCTGCTCGGCCAAACACCCCGACACTTCCAGGGGTGACAATCAGTCTTCCTCTAGGGGCATATAAATACTATTTGAAATGTGTAAATGGGATTCTATGCCCACTAAGGCTGCTACTTTTGCCTTAGAAAACAGGGTTTTGACATGGAAATAGTTTATACATGTTAGAAGCCAATTTTCACTGCCAATTTTCACTGCCAATCTGTATGGAGTTTAATTTGTCAGAAGTCTTAGGCCATGGCAGTCCCTGCCACATTTTCTCATACAAACATCTGTGTAACTGTTTATCCTGCTGAAAACACCCCCACATGCACAGTATCCCCCCAAATGTTTGGGGTGAATTTTTTCCAGCGGTATGCAGTCTTCAGTCCGGTTTATCACAATGACAGCCCAAAGAGGGCTTGAGCACAGGCTGCAAGAGGAGCAGGAATGGATTAAGTCAACACTAGCTTAATAGAAAGCTACTCAGAGAACTGTGGTGTTAGTGTAAAGGATATTTCAACTCTGTAAGCAGTGTTCAAGCTGTTGAATAAGAATTTACAGTATGTTTTGGCATCACACAAATGCTTTCCCAACTCCCTGTGTTTGTAGACCGAGTTCTGTGTCTCGGAGAATGCAGAAGGAAGCTCTGTGAAATACTTCTTCACACCTCTAAGAAATATGGCAAGATGCAGTTCCACACCTAGCTGATCATGCCTTGCCAGATTCAAATATACTTAATTCATAAGGCAGTACACATGCTTATTTAATTTCAACCCATGCTCTGGGAACGTGAGATCAGGCATAAGGGGGAAGCCAGTGCTGCTGGTTTTGAAAGGCTGACAGTGCAAAACGTGTTGCCAAAGTGAGCAGATATTCAGCAAAGTCAGGAATGGTTTTGTAGAGTAAGCATCTGTCATTCACTGCCTAAACTGTTTTCAGAGAAATCCTATTTCAAGAAAATTGCTTAAAGTTCTGCAAAAGTATTTAAAAATACTTTCTGGATGTTGTTCCTGGACAACCCTAATGAACCCAGAAATTCACCAGAATTTTTCATTTGTTGCTGTTTTCCTAATTTATATTTGTTCTTGCTACATTTATCTAAATAGTCATTAAAGAAAGAAAACAAATACACAGAAGATATGAAAAACCTCAATGATTTTTTTTGTTGGTAGAATGTGATTGTTTTTCTGATATCAAAATGGCATGACCAGGAAAACCAGGCAATCATGCCCAAGAAGCATGGGTTTATGAAAGGCAGGTCCTGCTTGACTAACATCAACTCCTTCTATGACAGATGACCGATTTAGTGGATGAGGGAAAGGCTGTGGATATTGTTTACCTGGACTGTGGTAAAGCCTTTGACACCAGCATTTCCCACAGCATTCTCCTGGAGAAACTGGCTGCTCATGGCTTGGATGGGTGTACTCTTTGCTGGGTAAAAAACTGGCTGGATGGCTGGGCCCAAACAGTGGTGGTACATGGAGTTAAACCCAGTTGGTGGTCAGTCACAAGTGGTGTTCCCCAGGGCTCAGTGTTGGGGCCAGTTCTCTTTCATATCTTTTACCAATGATATGGATGAGGTGATCAAGCGCACCCTCAGTGAGTTTGCAGATGACACCAAGTTGGGTGGGAGTGTTGATCTGCTTGAGAGTAAGGTGGCCCTACAGAGGGATCTGCACAGGCTGGATTGATGGGCCAAGGCCAGGGGTATGACATTTCACAAGGCCAATAGCCAGGTCCTGCACTTGGGTCACAACAACCCCTTGCAACGCTACAGCCTTGGGGAGAGTGGCTGGAAAGCTGCCTCATGGAAAAGGACATGGAGGAGCAGGAAAACAGCTGGCTGAATATGAGACAGCAGTGTGCCCAGGTGGCCCAGAAAGCCAACAGCATCCTGTCCTGTATCAGAAATAGCGTGGCCAGCAGGACAAAGGAAGTGATCTTCCCCCCGTACTCGGCCCTGGTGAGGCTGCACCTTGAATACTATGTTCAGTTTTGGGCCCCTCGCTACAACAAAGACATTGTGGTGAGGGATCTGGAGCACAAGTCTTATGAGGAGCAGCTGAGGGAACTGGGGTAATTTATCCTGGAGAAATGGAGGCTGAGGGGAGACCTTACCACTCTCTACAACTACCTGCAAGGAGGTTGTAGCGAGGTGGGGTTTGGTCTCTTCTCCCAAGTAACGAGTGATAAGATGAGAAGAAATGGCCTCACATTGTGCCAGGGGAGGTTTAGATTGGATATCAGGAAAAATTTCTTCATTGAAAGAGTTGTCAAGCACTGGAACAGGCTGCCCAGGGAAGTGATTGAGTACCATCCCTGGAGGTCTTTAAAAGACGTGATGGACTTGGCAGTGCTAGGTTAACAGTTTGATTTGGTGATCTTAAAGGTCTTTTCCAAGCTAAACGATTCTATAAAAAATTCCACAAAACCAGTTTGGTTTCTGTACTAAGGGAACCAAAACAGGAATCTAAGAGATTCCTTCCATGGGGCAGACACTGGAGCATGTCCCGACATCTTCCAGCTTACCTGCCCACTCTGCAAACACCCAGTGAGGCACTTGCCAGGGACTCAGAGCTGCCAAACTCCCAAGAAATTTCCCTGCCTCTCTGGGAGCAGCTTGGACAGGGTGCTTGGCAAGGAAGGGCAAGCTGGGAGCTGAGGGGATGGAGAGGCAGGCAGGACCCTGGCCTTGCAACAGGAGCCCCCTCCCACAGCGGCCAGTCAAGGTGAGCAGGGAAGGGATCTGTACATTTAGAAAACTGAGGCCTTCAAACACAAATGTCCTTTCATAACACTGCTTTCCCCAGCTGGCCTGTTTTGCAGATCACCAAGGCAAGTGACTGAGGCTTCCAGTGTCCGCACCACTGGGACAGCTAGATGGGAGTGGCGCAGAAGTCTGGGGCCCTTTCTCCTTCACTGCCAGTTTCAGCATTTTGGGTTTTCATTCCATGCTTAAATGAAATCAAATTTCAAAATACTAAATACTCCATACCACAAACATCATTACAGAAGACTTTAAATTGTATAACCACTGCAGAAATGCAGCCGAGACTGCTTGGAAATGGAGTCACACACCATGTTTTGCATTTGCATTTCATATTTTATACACTACAGTCATGTTGTATTCCACTTTTTTAGATAGAGAGTTCAACCAGTACTCCTCTGATACTATTAGGACTAAGGCTTCTTCCTGTGGGATAGATTTTCCTGTCTGAAATATATCCGTGCTGAGGATTTAGCATGAATAAGGTCCTGTTTATATCCCTGCTCAGCTTGTGACCACAGCCATAATAATGACAGCAGAGGTGACTCCATCAGAAAATCCTCGATATTGTGGGTTTTTGCTGTTCAAAGCGGTCATTTAGGAATACAAATGGAAGTCTGGGAGACATAGCTTTTTTTTTTTTTTTCCCCAAAAATGGCATAGTTTTTCATGAACCACTGTTCCTGCCAAAAATATTAGAAGGGTTTTTTCGGAAGTGTACATTGTTTCCTGCCAGCTTACCTGCTAGCTCTGGAGGTTCTTCGCTTGGAGGCAAACTTATCACCAAGATCACATTAAAGTTAGGGATGCCAAGGTTTCCATATTCCCCAGTTGGAAGCTTGAGTCACAGTTCTACTGAGGACTCTCAGGTTCCATGCTTAGCTGCAGAACTCCTATGAAATAGTTTTAAATAAAGATCCGAAGGTTTTGAGACTTTCCACACCTTAGCTGGTAACCTAGAAAACTGTAAGATTCCCAAATTAAATTTGAATTCTCATCATGTTAGAAACTTTTACTTTTCATTGCAGGACCCTTCAGCTCTGGCTTACTCAGTCAGGACTCCAAAGCAGTGGGAGATCTGAGGGACACCAATTGTTCCTGGTTTCTTTAGGAAAAAAATTAGAAACCAAAAATGTTTACCTTTTTCCATAATTATAAAACTGAGAAATTTCCTTTCTGAAGAGAACATCACCATTTCCAATAAATCTGGGGGTTTTTTTTTAATAACTATAATTTCTTAAGGACAAGAAATGCTAATTGACCTTTTCATGGTTTACATGGTTTTGACTTCAGGGAACTCTGCAGGGTATATTTTGTTCCTGTTATTCAGTAAAAATAAAAAAAAAAATAACCAAAACCTACAGAAGCAGATGCACTGATATCTAGATACCCAATATGGACCTGCTGGGACCCAGTGGGTTCCACCATTTTAAGTTGGCATAGCCCATGTTGTTCCACAAAAATAACAGGTACACAGAGCACTTGAAAATCAGAGAAGCAACTAAAATAAATTACTGCAAATCTCCTTTGGCTAAGCACAAATTACTCGTTTCAGACAAGGACATGGATTTTTAAGAAAAATTGATGGGCTAAAAACATGTGTACATTAGGTAGAAAAACAAGGCAGTATATTTTCCCTCTAATTCTCACTACTTTTAACACAGGTGTATGAATACCTGGGACTTTATGGAGATCGCCCTTACCTACAGTGATAACAGAGAGGGGATAATCCCATTCACTAGGCCTAATAGCCCGCAAGCTTCTGTTGCCACGGATGTGGAGCGCAGGAATAATAGTTAACCGTGCTCTATAGATGTGTACAAAAAGGAGCTGGCTGGATCCTGCCTTGATGTTACTTCAGTGCCTGCACAGTTACAATGACAACACTTCTTTGTTTTTCTAGGTGCGTTTCTTTGTTGATGCTTTGATTGTAAAAAATACATTAAGGAAGAAGGGGGTCATATAAGGCTAACTTTGAAGTTGGAAGTGTCCTACACTGTAACAAATACATCTATCAGCATGTCACAGCAACACGTAGCACAAACAGGTATCAGAACTATTTACATAGGTTTTAACAAAGCTCTATCCACTCTGTGCTGCTCACACCTTTTTTTCTTTCCTGTAGATGAAAAAGAGCACATTTTTTTTCTTGAAAATCCATATTCTCTTTTCACCAGATATAAAACTTCTTGATTTTTAAAAAAAAACAGTGTGAAATGGTCATCCTTTGCTGTCACATTTTCTTCCTGATTTTTAGCTGGCTGTCACAGTTTGGTCTAGTCCCCATGTAAGCAGAGGTAAAACTGCTGCTCCGCATTGCGCAGCAACTGCAATGTTATGTGATTGATATAAACGCACCCGGTGCACCTGTAGGGACTAAAGACAGGATCTTAACTCTTTATATCCATCCCCCTAAGAATGAAACCCGTATCTGACCTCTATATTGAACATACAGGGAGATTTGTGCCAGGTCCTGCACTTGGGCCACAATAACCCCATGCAGCGCTACAGGCTTGGGGAAGTGCGGCTGGAAAGCTGCCTGGCAGAAANGGGCCTAGAAAACAAATCATATGAAGAGCGGTTGAAGGAGCTGGGACTGTTTAGTCTGAGGAAGAGGAGGCTGAGGGGAGACCTCATTGCTCTCTACAACTATTTGAAAGGATGCTGTAGAGAGGTTGGTGCTGGTCTCTTCTCACAGGTAATTAATGACAGAACAAGAGGGAATGGCTTCAAGCTCCGACAGGGTAGATTTAGACTGAACATTAGGAAAGAATTTTTCACAGAAAGAGTGGTCGGGCATTGGAATAGGCTGCCCAGGGAGGTGGTTGAGTCACCATCCCTGGATGTGTTTAAGAGCTGTTGAGATGTGATGTTGGGGGATATGGTGTAGGGGAGAACTTTGTAGAGTAGGGTAGATGGTTGGACTGGATGATCCCAAGGGTGTCTTCCAACCTAGACAATTCTATGATTCTATGATTCTATGATTTTCAAGAATCTGAAAACAGGAATTAAAGTGTACCTGTCTGATACAGATTATAATCCTTTGAACAAGTGTCTTTGAAAGACTTTTTATCTCTTATTTGATTGTTCATGTCTGGCTTTTTCAGACTCACTAGGCTACCCCACAGGTATTTATCAATGAGAGGAAATGCAGAGATTTATATTTACCTGGCCATTTATTTCTGGGGATTTGGTCAAACCAGAGTTCGTAGTTTCAGACATTCCTTTAAGACTATAATGTGATCACCCTTCAAAATCAATGGATTTAGGAGACTTGCTGATTCAAGAGGCTTACTGCTAGTTTATAGAAATACAATTAGCATTTGCAAGGAATGTTAATTTTACTGCAGTACTTCCATGCTAAGAAACTGTAAGAGTAAATTCACCATAATAATCACTATATTTTTCATATTAGTTCTGACTAATGGATTTAAAACTGTTCCTTTCTAATACACTGGTTTAGGTGCTGTCTAAATCGTCAGTGAGTTTCAGGATTGTCTCATAGCAATGCCTTGGTTTAGCAATGTTCAGTTAGGCTTTAATTTAGACAAGTATCTACATTCAGGAAGTCATTGAAATGATTAATTTTATTTATAAGCACTCACCTAGACAAAGGTCTCAACTCCTGCTGTGAGCTGATCCATATAAAAAAAAAAAAATCATTAAATTCAGCATTTAATCATCAGCTTTTATTGATTCAGCCTGGAAAGTCTGTATAATTAATCAGATAGAAATAAACTCTTTTGTTTCTCACTTCTCTGACTACATTAGACTTTCCTATTATTATTATCATTTAAGATGATAGTTTGTCAGCCAATATCTCCCAGTCAGCAGGCATCCCTAGCTTGATATTAAGTAGATTTAATTTCTTTATTGAGGCACAGAGGTTAGCAATATTTTTTGTACTGTTTTATACTGTTTTGAAATGGATGGGAGTGGCTTCTCAGATTTCAACATATTCTGGAGAATATCCAAGGCCAGTCATAAACATAAACTAGCAGATTATATGAATTCCATAAATTATTAAGGGTCATCATTAGCCAACCTTTCTCCTCATTTCCATTTCCTTTTGACAGGAATAATGACTTTGTTATGAAAAACTTTCAAAAGTATAGGAATGTGAAACATAGGCAGCCCAAATCTGTTTAATAAACTAGTCATGGATTAAAGTCCAGCTACACTGTAGTTTATGGGACAGACTGAATAGTACCTAATAAGCACTTTTATAAACAACAGTCAAATGTAGGAAATAATATAACTTCTGGAAATTGCAATTTGTTTGTCATTAGTTCATATTAGCATTAAACACGAAGTACCTTGAAACCATAAAGGTGATTTGAAATTATACCTGCAGCAGTATGACCAAATTTCTGCCAGTAAAAGTTGACCTTTTGGGAGTATGGCTAGTTTATTTTTGCATTACCTTTCAAACAAAGAAAATAACATGCAAACTCCAACCAAAACTCTCTATAACAAGTAAATGACCTTCCTACTTTATTTGGGCTGCTAGCTAGGTGACCCAGTAGTCCTTAATTCACTTGACAGCCTACTTCTGTAGACAAAGCAGGTAGTAAAACAGGAATTATCATCCAAGACAAAAGTTTGAAAAGTTTCTGGCAGGACAGAGCAGAAGGAAGCCCCCATGTGATGTAACTCAACATGGCTCAGTTGAAATCACCAGCTGAGAACCTTTATAGCTTGGCGAAGATTTAAAACAAATGTCTCAGAACATACACAGCCGTTATGCAGACTCCAATAACACAAACTTTCTTTTCAGTTTAAACCCTAATATGGCTTTGTATTAAACTGCTTATGTCATATTAATGGAGTTGCATGGTTTTTTTCCAGGCATGAAAAATAGCTGCTGTTCTTTCATGGTCACTTGAAAGCACTGAAGCTTCACCCAGTCTAATTACGAAGTTGCTGTTGTTCGTTTATGCTCATATCTTTCAATGGAGGCATGTTGTAGGCTTTGCCTTTGTGCTAGCTCAGTCCTGTCTCACCGGATATAATTTCAGCAAACATGTAGGGTTCAGTGGCTTGCAGTCCACTTCTAGCAGCGTGTGTGAAAATGTATGTGAAATTAAGGGGGTTTCCTGGGATTGCCAATGCTTTGAAAGGATGGTCAGACCAGTACGGAGAAGTGGCCTACTGTAAAAGGGGAAAAGGTTTAGAAATACATATTCTATTTATTGTAGATTTTATTTCCTCAGTTCTGGCATTGGTAATATTCTTCAGGAAACTAAATGATGTCATTTCCTTTCTACAGGCAAGTTACATAAATGCTGGAATACAGCCACTTCAAACAGCCTTCAAACAGATGGCTGTGTGTATAAATGCCAGAAAGTGAGAGCAGCCACTTGCAGTAAAAAATGTTACCCCACACATGGTATAATGTTTATTTTATAACCTCTCTTATGGACTTACATGGCTCATTCTTCTAATTTTTCCAGGCACAAATCCCTTAGGAAGTAGCTGTAGAATACCAAAGTAAAATAAATTAAAATTATATAAATAAAATAACTTGAGCAGAGCAAAGCTTAATGTCTCAATAGATATCAGCCACAACAGAGAGCAGAATGCAGACAGAGCTCAATATCAAACATTTCATTTGTTTAGTTACTCCAGGACTGAACTTTGAGTAGTAAACCAGTGAGACTTAAGAAAACCCAATTCAGTTTAAAAGCTGCATAAAGCTTGGTAAGGAACTTTAACTGGAGGTGTGACAGCTGAACCCCCTGAACACGAATCCATATTTACTGTAACAAAAGAAAGTCCGTCCATAAGACCCTGAGCTAAGGCCAGATGCTGTACTCTGCCACATAGGAGGAGCAATCAGAGCAACTTGGTCTGTAGAAAGAGATATGTGAGGACAGAAGCCAGTACTACATGATTAACCTTCCTGGAAAAGCTCATGCACAGGACCATGAGCAGCTGGGAACTATAGTGGTACACATCAGAAAAGAGAAGGAGGACAGAACAAAAGAAGGAACCATTCTACAGGACACACTGCCACCCATCCCAGTAGACCTACAGCCAGTGCAGATGCTGGAGGTAATGCTGCTCCTAGAATCATAGAATAGCTTAGGTTGAAAAAGACCTTTAAGATCATCAAGTCCAACTGTTAACCTAGCACTGCCAAGTCCACCACCAAACCATGTCCCTAACGTATCCTTCCTCACATGTTGCTGTGGTATGATGAGAAGTAGGCAATAAGAGGGGGTCAGCTGCAGCACTACTCTTACAGTGTGAAAAGGAGACTCAAAGATACCCTGAAGGGATAAGGCTAACATGAAGGAATCAGGGAGTCCACCTCTGCATGTTATAAAATCCCATGATGCTTTCCAGTACCAAAATCTTCTGGCTTGATAAAACCATGCACTGAAAATAGTGGGTGGGGTTTTTTTAAAGGAGTTTGACATTGTTCTGACTGTGTTAAAATCTAACACAATGGGAGAAGTCCCTGACTTCAAAAGGAGTGGCAGAAGGCCAAAACACAGCACTCCTGAAGTTTTTGTCCAGGCAGTTTTGAAGCTATATTCTTTCTTGCCTGCATTACAGGCAAAAATATTGTCCTGGCTCCAGAACTGTGGTTCCAGTGTCATGACGCTGCCATGTGAAAATTCAGCTCTTGAATGTGGCAGACTGGTTTCCCTCAGGTGGGAAAAATCAGTGACAAGGGGTCTGGGAATATATCTGCAGTTTAAGTTGATTTACTCGTTCACTGCAGCCTGGTAATGGAGGCAACCACAAACCATTACAGGCAATTTCCTTTTTCAAAAGTTTCCACTCATACAGTAGTGTCCAGTTCCCAGGAAGCTTTTCTGTCCCAGGAGTCTCTTCCAAAGGCAGGCAATAAAGTAAAAAGGAAAGTTTCTGCTAGATGCCACAGCTTATTTCAAGGACCTTTGCATAACAAAACAATACAGCATTTCTTCAGAGTAGATAGGAGCACTGTCATTTGAATTCCTGGTAGTAATGATAACAAATAAAGTATCATGATATTGCCAAGTATCATATTAAGCCTGTTGGACAAGGGTCACTGAGGTTTCCAGGTGGCTGTGATGGAAGGCAGAGATGTTTCACTCTCCTTCCTTGCTCTCTGTTCCACAGCCATTACAACGTCTCAAGGCTGAAACCTATTTTCTGGGATGCTTTATGCAATTGTAGAGGTTGAAAAAAAGCAGCGTTGACGATGCCAGGATCCATCTCCACAGATTCTTGGGGGCATCACATGGGCAGCAGCGTGGCCTGGCTGCAAGGGAATGAAAGGCATGATGCCTGCTGGAGCGTGGCAAGTGAGACAGCAGCCCATCTCCAGCCCTTTCCCTCTCCACACTCCCCAGGAAGAAAGGCCGTGCACAGAGCAGCATCCTGCCCTGGAGGAAGCAATGCAGGAGACTGAAAGCACGGGCACAGCTGGGACGGGCAGTGTAAGTCAGTACTGGACCAAGCCAAAGCAAGAAGGGCAAGACAAGGTGCATGACTGATACTGCAGATATATCAACAATATCAATGGCAGATAACTTCAGCGTCACGTGATAGCACAGTACTTCTATGCTGTGGGGTTATTGCACATCACTCTAGCAACGGTTACAAACTTGCTTGCCTGCTAAGAACAGTAATTGTGAGATTCTGTGTAACAGTGCCACAACTGTCTAAACCTGCTATGTAATTCAGTTCTTGATTCAAACACTAGCAAAGACCACTCTACACTATAGCCGCAAATGGCACCAACCTTACTTTAGAAGGTAACGATCCATTTTTAATACCGCTGTGTCACATTTTGTCTCCTTGCACTACAGCCATACAGAAAGAGAACTATCCTTGAGTACAAATACATTGACAAAATGAAGTCCCAAACCTTAGCTTTCAGTCTTTTTACGGGACAGAAAAAGTTGTTTAGAAGTCTGTAAATACTACATTGACCTGCAATATGCAATTGTGTGAAAGAGGCTACACAAGAACAGGGTGTCCTTTCAATTCTTTGCAGTAGTGATCAAAGCTAGCAGTGTGGCGTAAAGACCCTGCACAGGCCACAGTTTCATGCTCAGAGGACTGTCAGAGTAGGTGAGAGGAAGGGAGAGAGTATAGGGGTTGTGCAGGTTCCTCCACCCTCCTCTACTTCTGTCCCCAGTGAAGAACTCCATGAATTAGTCTGCTCTAGGGCTACCTATGGAGCAGCAAAACCCAGTACTATCTCTTGCTGTGGCTGCCAAAGCCAAAATTTAATCTGAGTCATTTGTGCAGTTTGCCTTATTGTTCAACACTGAGGGGAAGATCTGCTCACTCTGGGGTTGTTCTGTGCTCGCTGTGCAACAGGGACAAGGAGTCACTTGGACGAAGGTACAAGCAGGTGCTGGAAAATGGCAGCTCATTTGTTTCCCTCATCTGCAGCACTGTCTTTTTTCATCTCCAAGGAGACTGATTGATCCTTGCTGCCAATGCACCAGAAACACAGAAATCCACTGCAGTGAAACCATGAGTCAGAACTCCTCGATACAACTTGAACTGTTAAAGAGCCAAGAATCAATACACTCTGCCGAGGAAGCAGAACCAAACGTACCAGCCATTGCTGCAATCAAACCACTACGTTTTTACTACTATTACAAGTTCTTTACTTAAGGTCTTGTGACTGTTTGGAATGTCAGACGTCTCCATTCAGGATGTTTCTCGCCTGTATTTTGTATGTATTTGATTGCAAAAGAACAGTTTAGAGATCTTATTACCTTAAGGTAGAATTGTGTCCTCAAATGTTTTTATGCTTCTCTTGGGCTCTGCTGCCTGAACTCCACCAAATAGTCTAATAAGTTCCATATGCCCATTTTTTTGAAGAACACATTTTCAAAGCAGCAAATGTTTTGACGGATTGGCTCACGGAGAGCCTGAATGCTGTTATACACATCGTTTAGCATTCCACAAGGCCCCCACTGTTAAATTCTGGGAATGTAGCCAGAGTGACCTACCTAATACTGCACTANGAAAGAAAGAAAAAGAAATTCTTAACCATTGTGCTGCACTAAAGCATATTTGGAATTCGAACATGTATTTGCTGCCCTGGTAATTTGTGTTTGAGGTGTGTGGGAATTAGGCTGACACATAAACGGCCTCACAGAAAGAATGTTTTGCATAAAGCTAAAAATATATTTAAAAAGTAGCTGACACACTTCATCTAAAGCAGAAACTGGGGCCCCCATCTTGCAAGAAGTTAAACACCACCTGAGAAGTTGAACCTCCCACACACATTGAGTTCAGGCGAACACAAGCATGTCCAACACTATCTAAAGAACAAATCAATTCATTATAGAGCTTGACACTTCATTCAGAGCACAGTGGAAATATTTAAGAGAATGCAGCAAACACATATGCCTGTAATTTAGCTATGTATTATGAGTGCATCCAGGATTGGAAAAAAAAATGGTCACACATTTATTTTGGTTAAGGAAATGTTCTAATACTTTTTTAAAGACTACAACTCCAGCTTCAATTTTTCCATCTCCTTTTTCTAGTGTTACTTTGTTATTTCTCTCTTCATATACTGCTCTCAGGTCAAAACATTCTGGAAAGCCAGTGCGATTCTGTTAATTTCTTTACACGTTGAAGACAAGAGATTTGAGCAAACGGAGAAACAAATGACCAGTTTAGTACTGCAGCCTCTGATCCCCCATGCTGAAACCAAATGGTGCTTACTTTTTCTCCTGACAGAAAGAAATAACAGAAGGAATTACAATGCATTTGTTTATTTGGAAGGGGAAAATTCCTGACCTAGCATACTCATTCTGTGTATATAACCCACATAAAATTCAATATCTAACATTCTGCCAAAGAGAGAAGAGAGAAAAGCAGTGAGGAGGATATGTGGGTGCTAGGATATTCTGTGTCTCTGCACGTATGGTGAAAGGCAAGGCAAGGTTAACAGCCCAGGAGCGTTCAGCAAGATCTACATTTGGGAGCGGCAGTTATTAGATACATTCAGTAGCTGATGTGGAAATCACTTATGCACTTACCGTAAGCCATAAATGGCATAATTTCTTTCACCCAAGCCAATCAGACTGCAAATACAGAAAGAATGAAATGTATACATATGTTTGTGTGCGTGCGCGTGTTTGTCTGTAAAAGCAACTGTTTAATGCAGGAATACATGTACCTGCAATAGTAACCTGATTTCCAAACCTGTGCCACTGTTGCACCACTATATTAGTGTCACACCTCTAGGCTCACTTATTGGAGAACGTTTTCATTGAAGTAATGCTTGGTCCAACAAAACGTGTTTAAGGGAGGAAGTAATACCTTGTAGACTGAATGGCTTACACAAAATCTGGGGATATTTTATGGCTGATCCTAATACCTCCTCCACTTCAAATGCAGGCTACAGATTTCTGCTGTCACCAGCAGCTATGCTGACCTGTTACCCCAGAGGCTGGAATGCTGCTGGCTGTGCCTGTCACCAAGATGCTGAAGGACTGGGGAAAAAAAAAAAAAAAGAGACCTCTGCAAGCTCCTAGCAGTCTATAATGACAAATACAACATGTCTGGGACATGCTGTCAAGAATAAGACACCAGCTCTGGACAAAGATCAGTGGGGGACGTAAGTATTTGTGCTAAAGTACAAAGGTGTAAATGTGATGTTGAAACCATGTATTTGAATACGCACAACAGCAACAAACTGGAGGAGGCAGAATAAGGAAAACCAGTAAATTTACTGTCCAATAGCTTTTGTTTGTTAGATCTTTACATTCTGCATACTACCTTGCAGTGCCTTATACAATTTACTGTGTGGTTATAAAGGGCAAAGTCAAAGTTTTATCTGTTAAAAGACAAAGTCTTTGGTATCAATGCCAATGTAAGATACTCTTATCCTTCCCACCCATTACTCATTCCCACCCTGTGGCACTCTCCTCAGTTGTGCTGGCACAGCTGTTTGTGCAGCAATGCTGTAAGGCACTGTGAACCAGCTTATAAACAGATCCCATTTTTAGAAACGCTCCCAAAAACTGTGTTTTCTGAAGCTGATGATCTCCTCAGTCTGATTCATCAACAGCTGCACAAACCGTTGTGTTGGAACATTTGAAGGGGTGATGCATTAACTGGTATAATTAAACTAGTATAATTGCCAAAGACTTCATTTTTGGAAAACACAGCCTGCTTTCTATGTCTATTAGATTTTTTTTTTTCTCCTAAGAGACTGATTAGTATTTCTCCTTCGAGAACTGTCTGGGAATTACTAAACCAACCTATAGAGGTTCTACATATATACAACAACCCTCAGGTTTTACTGTCATCTGGTGCTTTCTAAAAAGTCCTGAGATGGCACAATTCCTATTGCAGCAGAAACCTAGGGTTTAGAAAGGATATCTCTTCTGTATCACTGATCCCCAAGGGTTGCAATGTAGAACAAGTTTTCCAAAATCAAGAAAAATAAATGCAGAGAGTATTCAGCAATTAAAATCAGGGACAAAACAATGATACCTGATTGCTCTGACCTCATTAATCCCAATAAGTGAACATAACATTGATTTGCTGTTGGTTCTGCTGTCATCACCACTTCAGAACTACTTTGCTTAGAAAAGATTAAGGAATAGCTTTGAAATTATCATTTTATCTGTTCTTTATTTTGCCGGAATACTTGTTTTCAGAAGAAAAAGAAAATCTCACTAGTATATTTGAACAATTCACATTCCACTAGTAAGCATTGCCACAAGAAACATCCAAATGGTGATGCAGTCCCAGATTGTTTGGATTTGTGATGTTCTAGTGATAGGCATAGAGGAGAGAAGCTTAATCACTTGGGGTTTTAGTTCAGCTGTCTACTCACTCAGGTACAGCAATGAGGATTTTTCACATCATCCTTTAAGAGGCAGTTTTGTGTGGAGAGAAGATGAAAATAAAGTTATTCTCATGCAGTTACAGAAAAGAGAATATTTATTTTATGCACAGAGACTGCATACACAAAGCCCTGTATTTCAGATTTCTGGATGTGGTTTTAGCTGGCATATAACTTTAAAATACTTGTTTATTTAAAGTCCTGCATTCCATTCTTTGATGAAATGGGTTAGGATTCTTTCATTGTATTTTGGCTGATAAGAAAGCCAGTAACTGGAGATCTCCCTAACCACTCGGAAATCATGAAGAGTCACAGATTATGGCCTCTGACAGCTTTGGGATTCAGGGACTGCCTCAGGATGAAAACCCCCAGGATATCACACTGCCCCAGCTCTTAGTGGGGTTTGGGATTTTCCCTGTGGCCTCATCTAAAGCCATGGCCAAACCCAGTCTTTCCCAGCACCAAGACAAGGCAGGAAAAAAAGTGTTCTGTTAGTAAATGGCCAACTGAGACCTACAGCTAGCTCAGCTCTGCTCTAGGTTGCTACTGCACCTGGGACTTCAAGCAGCTCCAGGGTTATGTGGTTGGCACTGGCCATTCTATGGTCCATGCTCTCAGTTTTTCTCAGCAGATATGAAAATGTGGGTCTGTGCTGCAAATTTAGTAACAATGCTTGAAGGAGTGAAAAATGAAATATTCGTTTAAAAAAAAAAAAAATGGACTAAATGGATTAAACCGAATGGACATATAATGCAAAAATGTACTTAAGATACATTTAAGTATTAGCCCAGGACATGTATGGAGCAATTATCTGTATAGAGAAAAGAGCTTGACAAGGCATTTAACTGCAAAATCTACAAGACTTAATTTTGACACAACAAAGCCCGTTATTCCTTCAGCAAATGCTGTTGCCATTCTAGGAAGCCCACATCACATTTACTGTTGCTACTTGTAGTTATTTGGAATAAGCCATAATAGTTATTAATAGCCAATGGGCTACTAAAAAGTAGCACTTAAATCTCCACCATCTTCTCTGTCTGGTACTAAGTATTTCCTTTTAACAGATGGCATTCATTTGAACTTGTCTGGGTGTTTAAAATGTGATTTACATGTAAAAAGTGTGGTACATTTGTAAATGTCCTTTACAACAAAGCAGAGAACCTGCAAGAAAAACCAAGCAGGATCTGTGTCCTCTGTGACCTGGTTTATCAGGGCGTTCACTTGGTCAAAATTTAATGTAAATAATTGTGGCTTCCTCTTGCTGACAGTCTGAGTGTTTTTGCTTGATCAGCACTAATAGGGAAAGGATAAGAGAAAGATTAAACGATCAGGCCTCAAAGGAAAACTCTATGTGTAACACTGCAGAGCAGCAAGAACCTATCAGTGATGGTATCATTATTTCTTATTTCTTGAGCCTATTTAGCACTGGCGTGATCTTGGAAACAAAAGCACATGCCTCATTTAGCTACCATTATGTTACACTGCCACATGATGATTCAAAACAGAAGAAAATTTTGAAGTGCAGGGAACCAGGAGGAGGTGAAGACTGCACTAACAAGCCTCACTAGAGGGCCTTGAGGCAGGGGGTACCTGTGGCTGAAGGGGCAGAGACAGCAGGACGAGC
Source organism: Anarhynchus alexandrinus (assembly GCA_008711295.1). Lineage (NCBI taxonomy): Eukaryota > Metazoa > Chordata > Aves > Charadriiformes > Charadriidae > Anarhynchus > Anarhynchus alexandrinus. Next base: position 62,955 of record VUYV01000410.1, on the reverse strand, counting down.
TGGTGGAACCAGGAGGGAGCCAGGTGGCTGGTTGTACATCTGCCTGAAGACACAGAACTTCACAGGGCAACAGCAAGGAGAGCCATGCTCCTCTGGGCACCAGGCTAGAGTCTCACCTGCAGAGGAGGCAAGTTGAAAAGGTTCACCCACATGCAGTCATGCAAACTCCACCCTGGAGGCTTTGATTTCCACAGGATGCAGTCACTGGTCTCAAACCAGTTTCGAGTGCAGTGTCATACTTCCTCGGCCTGCTTAAGGGTGACACTGAATAATAGTACCCAAATTTGTCTGAGCCTGACTACTTAAAATTTTTCTTTATACCAGTGGTGACAGTGCTTAATTTTGCTGCAGCAGCAAGACACAGCAAGGGAGAGTGGGCATGGAGGGACAGGAGGTATGTGGGGAGTTCAGATGAGAGAGGCTTTCAAAACTTGAAGCCCCTTCCCCTGCCCATGACATCCTTCTGCCTGCACACTAGTGCTTTTAAATTATAAAGTATACTAAGATAATAAAAGGAAACTAGGACATGGAAGAAAATATTTTCCCAGCCATAGGAAAAGTACTACACCTATCCAAAAAATACTACTCAGATCTACCTAAACAAATCTGAACATGTTGTGTTTCAGCTGTTAAATACTTCTCTATCAGGACTTTGCAGACCACGGCAAGAAGTGTGTCAAGGCACCAGGGTCAAGATATAATTACCTTGTGACAGGGGCCAAGAAAAGCCTACGCACCAGAAACCCATCCCCAGAGCCAGGTGGCCTGAGAGCACTAACCACGCAGGAGCGTATCCAGCCAAGAGACGCTTTGCTCAGGAGAGTCTGTGGCAGAGGAGAAAGGAGCAGGCTGCTGCCTGCTGATGCGGGGAACGTGGTGAGAGCGGACAGGACTGTGATGCTGCTTTCAGAGCTCAAGCTCCCTCACAGTTCCACTCCCCAGTGCAGCCCACAGTCCTGCCAGAACCCTCTGCCCCCTGGGTCCTTCCAGCCCCTCTATCCTCTCCCACTGCCAGACCCCTGCCAGTTGCCTGGCACTTTCTTCTTCCAGCCACCACAACCACAGGGCTGCCAACCCTTCGCCTTGGATGGTGGCAGCAGAAACAGGCAGAGGTCAGATATATTTTCTGATATTCGTCACCTCCTTCTCTTACAGAATGACTGTTTTTGCTATACCCGAACACTGAGCATTGCATGATAGGGCCACCACTTTCCCATTCTTTTCTCCTTCTTTGTCTTTCTCTTACTGAGGACACCACAGCCTGTTCTGATTCCAGCCCGGAATACATGCCCTATCTGTCAGAACGTGCCATGGTGAGAAAAAAATACTAATTGATATATTTTTAGTATTTCGCTTACATTTCCCAGATGGTCATCCAGCAAACATATGCCCTGGTGCTAATAATTAAACCCCTGTAGTCTATTACAGCCCACCAGCAAATGCCATGGGACCTGAATAACACAGCCAGCCACACAGCTTTAGCAAAACTTGGCAGGAATATTTAGCTGGTTCTCTTGCTTGCCTTTTCCTCCTCCACTTCCCTGCCCTGACTCCTCTTTTGTTAGTTTTGGAGACACTCACTGACATAGCAAACACACTACAGAAATCGATACTGAAATTCCACAGGGGTCTGGAGAAGCTGGAAAGAACTCGTAACGGTGCTAAGATGGGCAATGTTGTCCAATTTCACCCCCCTGGTGCTAATTAGAGCAAAATAAAAATTCAGCTCTATCCCAGGGATGGTGCGTGAGCCACAGCCATTATTTTCACTCCTCACTACTTCCACTGTCCAATCCACCCCCAACTCTGAGTCACAAAAATTGCCTTTAGCCTTCTTTTCTACTGGCAAACAGGCCAGATTTAGTCAGGCAGCAAGGCAGCAACACCAGGATGTTGCAACACTTCCAGGTCTTGGCACGTTAGTCATCCAATCAGCAGAAAATGAGAGGAAAGAAGAGGCAACCAAGTTTTACTTTTGGCACTATTGAATATTATGACATTGTCATTTAAAATGATAGCAGATACTGGTACTATCCAGTGCTGAGAAAGGTTTTGAGGTTGCTACAGTGACCTGGAATATTGGTCAGGAGGAAGAAAAGTAACTGGTGAAGATAATGAAACAGAAGTGCAGGAAGGAAGCCATTGGCCCAAGCCTCCTCTCAGTTAAGTCGACAGAAAGGTTTCCACTGGTTTCAGCAAGAGGAATGTTATTACAACAGGTCTGAAATGTCTAAAAAATCCATATAACTCATAAAGCAAAGAAGGAGACTTTACCATTACTGAGGAGCCAGAATAAATCCTGAATCATGGCACACTGAGAGCAGAAATGGTAAGGCATTTCCATTTCGTGCCTGCAAAGTGAAGAGGGAAAGCAGTCTGGGAGCTAGCAGAGACCCCTGCTGTGATGGAGACAGGGTGAAGGAGAGCTTTTCAGCCTGCAGCACCTGGCCGCCCTTTTAGCACACTGCACGCTCCCTGCGCAGTCCCTGGAAGACACAGGGGGTGAGCAAACGCTCTGCTCCTCTTCCTTCCTGGCAAGGACAGGACGCAGGCATTACCCCAGGAGATGTCTCTCACAGCAGTGTGAGGTCCCGGGTTCGCGTGGTACTGAGGCAATAGATGTAACCAAGTAGTTAAAGCTGGAATGCTGGCTGGTGCTCTAAAATCAGGAGTAAGTCCATATATGTCCCTTGGGAACATCATCATTTCATTATGCATTGGTGTTAGAAGACCTGGGCTTCAAAAGTTCACAGGATTTTCTTTTTGTTCACCTGTGGTGGTATAACTTAACAGTAGAGAAGTACAGCTACTGAAAGACTTAGACAGATATTTCAGTAAGAAAGATACCATTAGCATATTGTTCTAACATTAAAAAAATGTGCATTGATATCTGTGGTAGTTCCCTCTCAAAATGGCAGTTTGCACCTTGTTATTTTGCTGCTTTTATATCTGTTTGCAGATTCTGCAAAGAAGTTCTATAACTTTTTGTACAGAATCCTTAAGAATTAATGAACTGTTACCATAAGAAGTAACTATCAGGAGAAATAGTGACCTGCTTCACACATTATTGTAAAAAAGTTAAAACAATTTTATAAAATCCTTTTGCTGCCATGAAAAGGATTCTGTGCTTCAGCCAAAGGACTGCAGGACAGTGATATTTCTCTTATTTCATTAAATGTTATTCAACCACATCATTATGCTGGCTGCTGAAAAATAACAAGGAATGTCTTAGGAGAGCTGGCACAACATGCCCTGTAGGCAGTGTTCTTCCTCCTGTCTACTGGAAAGAATCCCTGTTTAAATATTTAGAAAAACAAATCTTGTATTATTTTTAACAGCTGTACTTATGCTAGCCTCAAGAGAGAAAGAGAGAAAGGGAGGAAGAGGGAGAAAAAGGGAGAGAGGCAGAGAGACAAAGATTTTTAAAATGAGAGTATTTTTAAAATATAATTAAGAAGGAGAGAATTTAAAAAAAAAAAAAAAAGAAAGTGAAAAGAAGATCAAGATTGTTTTTCAGATTACCCAAGCTCGTGGTATTTGCTTCACATTTTACAGAGCTTGTCACTGACTTGATGGTGAAACCGACACCTTGGATCACTTGTATGACACAAATCATTCACATCTGCGTAGAAATGATTTAAAAATAGGCGAGAAACTGGTCGAAGACCTGAGAAAAACAAGGCTGGTCTCTCAAACAGTAATGTTCTGTGATTATGCCAGGCTTTGGGTCTATATCTGGAAGGCAGGAAATGCTCTCAGTGATGTGCTGTGAGATCTCCCTCTGTTTTCCCATCTGTAAAATGGAAATAATTATATTTGTCTCCTTTCAAATATCATTTGGGATTTGAAAGATGAAAATTTTGTGCCTGATTCCAAGGGGACCATGACTTCTTCTATTCAGCCTGAATAAAAATACCACTTTCAGAAGGGCAGAACTTGCAGCAAATTTGATTGGAATCAGTGGCTGAATGAAACAGATCTGGTTCATACTGCGAGTGTGGCCCCAAAAGTTTCCATTTGTACTGTCAGGAAATAAACCAATTCCAGTCTTATCTGTGATTGAACAAATATTCATTATATCTATCAGTACAATACATTGCATTAAAATACATTTTATGTTGACAGCTATGCATTCCCATCCATACAATACCAAATGGTGGTCGCCTATATAAAATGTGAAATGATACAGCATTGAGTTAGCTCTTTTCGTCTGTTCCTAAGATAATGATAAACATATCCCAAAGGAGATAAAGAGTTACGGCAGAATGGACTTTAATGGCTAGTGTATGTTTACATTTCTGTGCAATTCTCCAACCAGTTTTCTCTCATATTTACTTTCCTGTAAATGCCCCATATCCTGTCGCACGTATTTGTTATGCCCTGCTATTAATCTAAATTGTGACTGCCCGGGATAGGATCTGCTGCCTTATTTCTGTGTTTTTGTAAACTGTCTTTGTGTGCTGCACATGATAAGGGGCAACCAGGCTGACAGCTGAATAGTGCTGCTTACATGAGGGATGCAAGTACATGAATTTTTTGCAGGTTTGGGCCCTAGTTTAGCTGGTAGTGGTGCCAGAATTGGTATCCATGGTGGACTAGGGTATCTGCAAGGCCGTTTGCAAAGGCTAAGGACAGCCTGAGACACTGATCTACCTTAGTGCCCTATGTACCAACAAGAGAAAGCAAAGCTGACATGGTTACATCTGAGTTGCTCAGTGAGGGTCCAGTTCTCCATTTAAAGAAGTATCTGCCTCCACAGGTTCTAGAGAAAGCTCATGGAGGCTATGGATGCCAAGTGGAGGTTAGCCCTAGCAAATTCCCCTTAGACAGCCACCTGAAGCTGTCAAACCTGGCCAACCGTATACCACAGCAACAGTCCTCCACATGTATCTTTACATCATGTTCCATCAATTCTAGAAAAAAAAAGCTGGCAGAGTAATAACAATATTACTAATGAAGCCTACTTGTAAAGCTGTAGCACACACTTGGAGAGCAATTGTAAATAAGGTCTCCAAATATTTGTTAACATCACAGAAAGACACTTCAGCACAGCATTTCAATAAAAAAGGAGATTTTAAATTTACTCTTGGCAGTAATGGCTCGTAGAATGAGATACTAAACAGACATTAACTTTAACAGGAGTGATTAAACATCAAGGTTTATTGATTTACAAAGTAAATATTGGTGCAGCAAGAAGACGAGGTTAATATTTGCCTCAAGGGACAATGAATTTTCATGATTGACAAAACTTCAAGTTGGCCAAGGCCTCTAACACTCTCCAGGTTAGAGTGGTGTTAATCCAGAAAAAGTCTATTGAGGTAAATGGAGTGGTAGCAGTTTGAAAAGAGGACTGGAGTTAGACTTAGTGTATTTCCTCTTTTTCTTCAAATCAATAGCCTGATATTACAGGTATAATTTTGAAAGAATTTTTTAAAAACCTCAGTCCTGTAGTTACCATTAAATAGACAGAGAAAATGTGGAAATAGGTCTACTACAGTGTGACATGACTGAAGAATCAATGCAAGGAAAATTATTTTTAATTTCTGGATGGCAGCCAAAATGAAATAAGTTAATTCGTAACCTAAATGAAATAAACAGCTAAATATTTTGAATAGGCATTAGTTGTAATGGTCACAGTTTAGAAATTAATAGCTAACTTCTGAAGAGATAAAAAACAAGAAAATTTGCATTGAATTTTAAACCCCTGATTCTGCCTTGAGAATAATCCCACCAAAATCACATAAAACACTGCTGAATTCTAATTTTGAAGACTTCCCTATCTGTTTTTTTCCCTCTCATCTCTAGTGATAATTTTACTTGCATATAAATCTAGATCTCTTAGGTTTAGCCAATCTGATTAGCTGTTTTGTTACTTGGATGTCATACGGACAATTTCAACAGAATTAAACCAGTAAAACAATGGAAAAATGCCATTGCAAATGAGGCAAGCTCATCTCTTTTCTGAAGCCTGCCTTTTCTGCCAGAGATGTTCCACAGGTCATATGACCTAAACTCTAATTTCACAAAAAAACTCAACCCAAACACTTTAAATGTCCTTTCAAGACTTTCTCAGAAGCAAGGATTTCCCATCATCAATAATACATCAGGTTCTTGTGCAAAGGGCAGCCACGGAGGATTCTTGCAACATCAAAAACAAATCCATCCTTGAGGGATCTTTAAAGCTTATTTCAAAATATGTTCTAACCAAAACAAGCAGCACACACATGGCAGAAACATTTTATTGACCCTTCTCAGCCATTAGTCACTTCTGTGTGTAAATGATTTCTTACACTGTTATTCTACTACCTGAATGTTATGGTGTTCTCCTCAGTTCCTGAAAAGACGAGAAAGAGGGTTTATTATGTCCCTTTCTTTACATGTAAGACGATAACTCGATAACGGTTTTGCAATCGCTTTTCCAAGGACAAACAAGGAAGAAAAAACATCCAAATTCATATCACCAACGTGTATAGAGGACTTTGATACCAAGCTGGTTTGCCCGATGTAACCTCAGAAAGCACAGCATAAGAACAAGAAAAACATAGCTCTGAAAGTATATGATGTTGGTGTTGGCAATGAGTACTGCTGAACGGCAGTGAAATACAGGATGGTTCTGCTGTTTCTTCAGAATACATTTGCTTTTGGAAGAATTCTTTTAAGGCATTTTCTGTAAATATAAACTGTCTGATGTAAGTGGGTTGTTTGCTAGTCTGATCACTTGTTACAAATAATTTATTTCTGCTCATCAGGAATAATTGTGTCTGACAAGGGCACATGTAAAGTTGCAAGCAACAGTGAAAGGCATTGTTTTTTTTAAAATTGCAAAAGTCAAAGTAGTTTGTATTGTACATAGAGATTCAGGCAGCTTGGCACATACATCCGTGTAACCTTAAATTAATGTTTATTTATCCTAACAGACAATAGAGCTAAAATATTCCAAGTTGAGTTCAGAATTCATGCTTTTACTTTCAGGGGGAATTTGCTCAGTCCAAAACCACAGAATTGATCCCAAAGTCATAAATTATATTCTTCTAATGACAATCTTAATTGGAAGGAATGAGCTACATCATACTATGTTCTAATTCTCGAGTTTTTTTAGTAGTTAAAGTCTAGCAGCTAGTCTTAAAATATCTCAGTAGTGTATTTCTCCATGGAATAACTTGAATGGGAAATGGCGTGGAACTGTGCACTGAAGTGAACTCAAGCCTCGCCAAAGACAAGACCGTGAGTTCATGACAACTGCAAACATTTGTAGCTTTGTAGCGTCTTTGTTCCAAAGTGAACTTCAGCTGCCTTAATTATCTCTACAGCTGGCAGATTGACTGGCAGAGTCTGCAGATTATTTATATTTGCCTTGGCTGTCTGACGTGTAAGACCTGGACACATGCACACGACTTGTGCAGATCAACTAGGCTGCAAGCAAGCAGCGCATCTGACAGCTGAGTTACCTCTCACACACAAGCAATTTTCCTGCAAATAAGCCTGTCTTCCAGGAGGTACCAGACCTTCTGTGTACTCACCAGACCACTGACAGGAGCCCGATCTCCCAAGACATGGGCAGCAATCGGAGAAGTTTGGCAGGAGTCAGTCATACTTGCCAACAACTCTAAAAAGCCTCACTTCCTTTTTCTGTGGCTTTGCAAGTGTCTATACTAAAGGTGGGACTCGCTGTGTACATTCTGCTGTGCCCACCAACGGCAACCTGTTTGGGAAATCCCAGAGAGACCATGGCCACCCAGTATAATAATTTTGTGGCAGCTTAAAATGTGCCAGGTGTATCTATCTGGGAAGTCAGTGTAGAGCCATTAGCTAGTGTGCAAGAAATTTGCTTTGCACTGTCTTCTCTGCAAAGAAGAGCTCCAATGCCAAAACTGGTTTCCTCAAAATCCATACTCAGTTGCTGCCAAATGAAGAACCACCTAAAATCTGTAATTGATCTAGTTTCTCACACTGATGCACTCCAGGCATTTAAAGTTCTGCTTTTCAGCATGCCTAGAAACATTTATCTCAAACCAGTCTGAGTCATTCAGCACTTATCTTCCGTTTGAGCACAGATTTCTTTCATGCACCAGCCCTAACCTAGGCATGATATGAACACAGCAGAAAATCAAAGATTGCACAAAACATGGCCAGAAAGAGATGGGACAGAGATTCACTTTCAGCCAAAGGCTCTGTGGTTAGAGCACTCAGGCAGGAGCCTGGCCCCAGGTTCCTTGTGTGAACCTGGGAGATCAAAATATCAAACCCACATTTTCCACAGCAGATAGTTACCCTTTTTGCCAACCCGGAGACTCAAGTGCCCCCACTGCTCCCTGAAATTTCATTTTTCCATGGCAAGTGGAAGAGCTTCATTGGAAAAGATTAAACCTGATCTCTCCCTTTCTCTACAGTAATCAGTCCCTTCTACTCAGAACACATTCCTGCAACAAGACGTGGGTCTCATGCCTGTCAATCAGAGGAGCTAGTACCAGGGTGTCTAGCACCTGGGTGAAAGCTCTGCCTAGTTACAGGGTGAATGGCTGATGTTACCTCCTCTTCTGGAGGTTTTTTTATTAAAAACAAAAACAAAAACAAAACCCACAAACAAACAAACAAAAAAAAGCTGCGTTCCTTTGCTGAAGAAAGACTGTACACATCTAAGCCAACCATGTCCTGGGCTGCATCAAAAGAAGTGTGACCAGCATGTTGAGGGAGGTGATTCTGCCCCTCGACTCTGCTATGGTGAGACCTCATCTGGAGTACTGCGTCCAGCTCTGGTTGACATGATGGGTGGTATAAGAAGGACATGGACCTGTTGGAGCAGGTCCAGAGAAGGGCCACAAAGATGATTAAAGGGCTCGAGCACCTCTCCTATGAGGACAGGCTGAGAGAGTTGGAGTTGTTCAGCCTGGAGAAGAGAAGGCTCCAAGGACACCATATAGCGGCCTTCTGGTACCTACAGGGCTTACAGGAAAGATGGGGAGGGACTCTTTATCAGGGAGTGTAGTCACAGGATGAGAGCTAATGGTTTTAAACTGAAAGAGGGTAGATTTAGATGAGATACTAGGAAGAAATTCTTTACTGTGAGGGTGGTGGGACATTGGAAGAGGTTGCTCAGGGAAGTTGTGGAGACCGTCATTCCTTGAAGTGTTCAAGGCTAGGTTGGATGGGGCTTTGAGCAACCTGGTCTAGTGGGAGGTGTCCCTGCCCATGGCAGGGGGGTTGGAACTAGATGATCTTTGAGGTCCTTTCCAACCCAAACCATCCTATGATTCTATGGGAATCCCAAGGCAATTCCAAGTAAAGGGATGCTCTTTGCTGCAATCCAGCACAAGTTAACTGTGCCCTGAAGAAAAGTGGCATTCTGTTCTCCCAGGGAATTTTAGCCCCAAGTCACTTTTGTAAAATCCCTTCACATGTTTCAGCTGTGTTAGAGATATTCAGGCCACTTCCAGGGGAAGAAGCAAATTCACACTGAAAAGCACTGGGGACACAAAACATTGAAGGAGCCATAAGAGCTCCAGAGCTTTCAAAACAATTCACTTTGTCTGAATGTCACCCAGGACTGCTATTCTGTCCCTGCTTGAGGATGGCTGTTACTCAGGAACCTCTGCACTGTCCTGTACTGTGGGTGGATGCGCCCTAATTCAGACAATGGATCTTTTGCAAAACATGAATTGCAACTCCAAATTTGACTTTTGTCTACCCACCATACCTGCCGATGGAAATATGACACCAATTTCATTTGGTATTTTACTTTCTAAATCTGAATCATGTCTAGCTAGAGGGATAGGCTACACACAGAAACTGAATGTTTCAAACAGTTTCAAGTTAAAGAAATAAGAATTAGAGGACAAACACATAAGAGCAAATTATTTTAGACTGATTAATTACTCTTCAGTTTAGCAGCCCAGTGTTATATCTCCACACAAAGGACTGAGGTATTTTAATTAGCTGATGTAGAAATTATTTTAGAAATTATTTTATGCAATGTCTGTGTGTAAATGTCATATAAGACCTGTTTGCATCATGCAGTCTGTAAACTGAAAATAAGCAATTTTTCATTTTCATAACACAAATTTCAATTTAAAAGGTGTAAATCTGCTTTGCTGTAAATAAGACCAGCCAGAATGTATTTTATCTATTTTTTATATTTAATAAAAAGGAAAGTATACATATTTAAAAAAAATATTCATAATATAGAACACTTCTTATGCCTGCGCATAATCACAGGGGGAAAAAAAAAGGCTTTGGCTTTTCTTTGTTCTTTGTTAAAGAGTTTTGTCACACAACTTGTCACAAATGATACCCATATTCTGTGAGCGTGATAAATGAAAATTAAGAGACAATATCCATGAGATTCACCATTAGTTATTATGAGATAATAGACTCCTGCTGCTGTATGAGTGGGACTGGGCAAAGCTGAGGCATTTATAGAAAATATTGAGACAAAGATGACTATTTCATTTCTAAAACTTGAGATGTTTTCCATTTCTATAGATTATGTTATTTGTTATATTATACATGTGATATAGCTCTTTATAATTTTATCTTATCAAAGCTGGCCCTGTAGTATAACAACTTACTATTTCCACACCTCCAAAGGCCTATATAAGTCAGTCTTGTACACATAACAAGTTCTATTAGAAATAATAAAAAGATTTCTCCAAATACAGACTAGCCCAGTGAGTAACAGTGAAACACCAAGTTCTCAGGGGCAGATTGTGCCTCTAAGACTCAGTTTTGCTTTTTTGCAGTATGGACATGCCTGATCCATCCCAGAGATTTCTGAAAGTGATTCTGTATCAAAGAGACCACAAACATATCCGGACAGATAGATTTATGCCATATATTCTGACTAAAAGGAAATTGCTGTGCTGCAGCCAATCAGGGACAATGGTGTCCATAAATAAACAATTATCTTAAGTGAGCTTTTTAGCTTTTCTAATTAAGTTATATTCTCTTCTATGAGCACACTCTTGAACTGTAATTGGATACTGGAACTAAAAGCAGGGGCATAGATTTTCAGAACAATAGGAACTCGGGATGGTAGTTACCACAAGCTAGTAATTTACCTGTGCAAACAGACAATTAACTAATGACACGGTGGCACAACTGCTGGAGAGATACCTGTATCTTCCTTGGTCTTAACTAGAGAGAGGCGTTTTGCTGTCTTAAGTAGCTCTGGTGCATGGTCATTCTTTTCTACCAGCTGAAAATGAAGGGACTGTGACAAAAGGCAGAGGTAGGAAGTTGATTCTCTATGAAAATAGTCATATACATTGTGTATATGACCTGTTTTGCCACAAAAGAGCATGTGATGAAACTCTGAAACCCATCCCTTCTTGTCTTACCGTCCTCAGGTATTCTTGCTAATCATTACATAAATTTTGTAAGAGGATACAGAGGCCTTCATTGTTGACCACCATTTAATGGTGAACCCACATCAGCTGAAACGCAAAATCCTTACTATCTAAGGATTGCTGGTGTTTTATGTGATCGCGTGTTTGGTGGCTTTTGGTCCCATACTTCAGTTTTCATGTGATATACTGGCCAATTGTTCTGTGTGACTAGCTGTAATGTAAAGACCGAAGCTTCATGAAAAATATGAGGTTTTGACATATGTTTGAAGGTTTTTATTTCTGCAGTGAAATAAATCCTAGAAGTTTTGAAAAATGTCTGTGGGAGAACTAGGAAGGAAAAATTCTACGAGAGATCTGCACCTAGGAGAAGTTGGGAAGTTTTCTAGCTCAGCTGTAGAAGGAAGTTTGGGAGGATAAAGATGAAGCACTAAGAGACTGCCTTATTTCTTCTATTTCCCATTCCCTCCTCTGTCTGCATTTTGCAATCTGCTGTCCCTAGTGGCGCGGTCATTTCTGGTCTACCAGACCCTTGCGCCTAGCATAGCTTAATCAGTAGTCTAAGTTACTCTTTTACTGTAGCAATGAAAGAAAAGCAAATAGTTAAAAAGTGACTAGGAGTCTTTATAATTGCTGACCTTCAATAGTCTATATAATGTGACTTTAGGCCACTGAGTAATAAATAGACTAGTGTAATATTTACAGACATGTCTGGAATGCAGTGAGTTCCTCTCTTCTCTTTCACAAAGTCATTAATGGCTCTGTGAGGAATCAAACTACTGCTGTTCATGTTCCCCCAAAACACTTTTATCTCTTGACAGTTTATGCTGATCTTTCTATTTTGTTTTGATTTGTTGTTCCCTGATCCATTTCCCAAATCCTGGGGTTTACAAACTTTTGTAAGGGGTTAAACATTTTCAGCAAATCGTTCTGTGAACTGAGTCCTCACCATGGATTCCCCAGCCCAGTGATCAGAAGACCTCTTAGACACAGTGTTTCTCAATCAGTTCCTTTCAGGTGGAAAGGACCATGTTGTTTGTACGAATAGAAATTTTCCTGCTGAAAGTACACAACTCTCCCTCTTTCCCACTCCAGCAGCCAGTTTCCACTGCTTTGAAATTCTGAGCACTGAAGCAAATGGGGAAAAATAGGAAATATGTTTTGGAGAGTAGAAATGAAAACATATGGGGGAAGAGTTTCTTGCTTTCCTTCTTTCTTCGCCTCTAAAACAAAATCTGAATGTAATGGTGGCTTCTGAGAACCCCAGCCTTGCAGAAAGAAACAGTGGTCTTTGGTCTTTGAGCTGTATAGGGCACACAGGATTTACTTATAAGAAGAGGGAAGGGATTATTCCCAAAGAATAAAAATCAGCACTTTTGAAGAAGCAGAGCAGATTCATAACATTTCAGAGTTCCATTAAGAAGTTTAGTAATTGTTTGCAGCTGCCCATTAAAGATATTTCCTTTAAATCCCGTGGGACTGAAAGCAGAAAGAAAGAGCCTTTATGCCAATTTTTATGCATCTTAGTGTTGGAAATAACCCCCTCTACTGTGGTCCCCCAACCATTTTTGGTTTTTTTTCTGTTTTTATTCCAAATACAGACAATACACACAGCCACTTACTGTTCCAAACCAAAAAAAAAATCATGTAGAATTAAAGGAATTTACAGAAAATGCATTAAAATCCTTACAAAACAAAGAAGAAGTACTGTTGGAAGTGCTGGGTACTGGACAGCCCATTAAATACTGAATCTGGATCTGCATCAGGTCATACCTACTCTACAAAAGGTAGAATTAAGCTTGGGTAGACTCCCTGTCATATAATACCACAGTCCGACTCAAATCTGAGATTTCATGTCCACAGAGATTTTCATTCCATCTTGTAATTTGCTTTGATTTTAAGTGTACAGTAGTTGCACTATGACTCAGCAAAGAATTTGGCCCATGGGTGTACTAAAGAAGTGTTGTGCTTAGATAAACTCATTTACTTTGTAATATTTACATTGTGGAGCTAATTTTGACTTTCAATAGAATGCTTTTACCTTTCACATAACTATTCCATAGCCTAATTACCCGCACAGACCTCACTTCCTTGGAAAACAACAGCATTAATTAAGCAAAAGCTTAAGGCATTTTGAACACAGCCCAGAGATGTCAGATCCAAACAATATCTGTTTTCCAAGCACTATGTGGAATGGAGAGTGAATGGCAATTTTTTTGAAAGAATTTCTCTGTGAGGTCAGTGCAAAGGCGAATATCACACTTGGTTATTTTTGCACAATAGCAAATAAGGAAATGTGAGAAATCTGTCTCATGTTATCATCTTCCTCTGATATTGGACAAGCTATTCTTGGATTAGTTCAGCAATTTCTTTCCCTTCCACTCCCGCCCCCTCCATTTCTGCACATGTGCAATAAACATCTGTGCTAAGACAATGACACATTTCTCACTTCGGACCCATTCCTTTCCCTTTTTAGGGAGAGCTGCTCTCTAGAGGACTCAACAAGTGGCAGCGTGTTAGTATTTATTTGTACTTATTATAGAAAAGACAATTTTTCAGCACTATAACGTCACAGTTTGGATGAGAGCGTGAGATACAGAGAGGACTCAGACTGCAATTAAAGGTCATTTTAATTCTACCTAAATTCAATCCACTTTGCCAAATGTTTCTGTCTGACAGAACCACTGCAGATGATACACAGTAAGGAGGAAAAGAGCAAATAGATATATCTTATGCAAAGACATCTTCAGCAAAGGAAGGGAACGAGCTAGAGACTTCTCAAAACTACTGTGTTGTTTGTTGAGCCGGGCAATGCACTTTGAGAAGATTTCTCTGTTGCAGTCATTGGGATGACACAAAAGGTCAACAGTAGAGACTCAGTTAACTAAATTTTTCACAAGAAGAATTTATCATTGTGTCCCACAGAATCTGTGCAATACATCTGGTTTGCTAACTGCTGCAATACCGGTGGTGCCTGGCAAGTAGTAATTCTTCCATTTCAGGTTATCCTACAGAGCTCTCATTTCCCTGTTACTTCTTATTGCAATATCCCAATAACAAATTTATCAGAACAGGCATTTGTAAAAGAGAAGCACATAATATCCAGCTTCTGTCTCCCACAGACAAAGAGATGGCTTTTGCCACACAGCTTTGCATTTCTCCATGAAATACTTTTACTTCCTTTACCACAAATACTACTATAGAAATACAAATTCGTCTCTCTAAATATACAAGGAGGGAAATGAGTAGTGCACAAAGTAACTGCTTGCTCAACCTGAAGAGACATAGCACATGAGACAGAAAAGCCATGTAAACAATAAAAGTAGAGTAAGAGAAGAGTGATGGGAAACTGTGACAAAAGGAGAAGAAAAATGTAAGGCAAGGCTTACCAAGGTTTTCCAATGTATTTCAACTTTGCAAAATGTATTTGCTTCTCCCTTTATCTACTTCATTAGGCTTTTGCTTGCTACTCTCTTCCTCTTTAGCAAGAAAGACAAAGAGCTCTGGTGAAGCCTATGTCTCTTCTTTGTGGTACATATCTGCCTACATGTTGAAAGTATCCTTGTCACATGCACAGATGGTTAGAGCTGCACCTCAATTTCCCTGCCGTAATCTCACAACAGCAGATTTCTTCCTTGCAACCCATGAGGTTTTTTGTGGCTTTACTCTGTTTTGTGTATCCTCCTTTTAGCTGCAACATCTGCAGCAGTGCAAAGGCTTCCTTCCAGAGCTGAATCACTGGGATCTCACTCTGTTCACCTTCAAATTTGACTATCATTTTTGCACCATGACATTGCTTTGAATATTTTTCTTAACTAAGCCCTGGCTGTCTTTTAGTCTTTCTCTTTGAACTACAGCAATTTAACACTTGGTGTTCTCTAGAAAACACATAAGTGCACCCAAAATCAACAGATGAGTCTGTCTTTACTCTAGTCCAGATCCTTCATATCCTGTCAATTCAGTTTTCAAATGACAAATTGGGATTATTTGAGATGAATTTAAGAAGCCAGGCTTGCAGAGTTTGTACTATTTTTCTGTTCACAGTGATGGCAGACAGCAATGTCTGTGTTTCTTAGTTTGCACCCCTTATTTCTTGCTTTTTTTTTTTAATACTTGAAATAAGAAATTGAGTCTTCAGTTGGTTCTCCTAAATTTTCTTCCAATTCTGTCTTTTTGGAAAGGGTTTCTGAACACTCTCACTAAAATTACACAGAATCACAGAATGGTCAGGGTTGCAAGGGACCTCTGGACATCATCTAGTCCAACCCTCCTGCCAGAGCAGGGTCACCTACAGCAGGTTGCACGGGATGGCGTCCAGGCAGGTTTTGAACGTCTCCAGAGTGGGAGACTCCACAACCTCTCTGGGCAGCCTGTTCCAGTGCTCTGCCACCCTCAGAGTAAAGAAGTTCCTCCTCATGTTAAGATGGAACTTCCTATGTTCAAGTTTGTGCCCGTTCCCTCTTGTCCTATCACTGGGCACCACTGAAAAAAGACTGTTCCCACCCCCCTGGCACCCTCCCTTTAAGCATTTGTAGGTGTTAATAAGATTCTCTTTCACTTCTAGAGACATGACTGCATTTTTCATATACAAAAATCAAATAGCTTTCAAAACAAAACAAATACCCTAAGGTTTCAGACCATCTTCATAAATCATGCAAAGATGCACTCTCTAACTGCCTCCTTCAAAAAAAAAACCCCAAACCAAAACCTTCTTCTTTCCTTCCAATGGTTTCAAAAATCCCAGACTGTTTTACATTTACCTATATTTTACGAGTAGAGGGAAAATAATCATTCATTATTTTTTTATTTCTATTGTACAGTGCTCTAAATGAATTATCAGACTCTCAGGATTCTTTTTACCACTGTATTGGCTACTCCACAAACTACTTACCCCATCGTAATCATCATCTGAAGGATCACAGTTCTGAATGAACCCAAAGATCTCATTAACCTGTCTCCAACAGTAGCTGTAAGTGGATGACTGAGGAGGAGTACAAAAGAAAGGCAAGTGTACAGTATTTTCCATTACTACTCTCCTAGCTTCCCATACTTTTTACCTCAGCATCTTCCTGAGCTGGATGTAGTTTTCACATACTTAGTAACTCTTACTGGATTCTTCCACCCTGAATTTGTCCAGTCATCACTTGAGACCAGGCAAACTCCTACCTGCCGTACCATGCTTTGGTGAGGAGCTCTGTGGCATAAGAACCACCTTCTCTTGTGTGAGCCTACTTCCTGCCAACCTCACTTGACATTCTCTGGTTCTTTTACTGAAAGAAAGAGGGAGCCCTGTCCACCCTTCCCATGCCTTTTGTGTTTTTATAGACCTGTAGCATATCTCCCCAGCCATCTCTTTCCCACACCAAAGAATGCTGAATTACTAAGACATTCCCATGTTTTTATGACAAGAGATGCACACTTTTAAATATTGAATAGCCTACATGTCTGAGAATGGAGTTTGTCCCTGAATGTAAATGCTCCTCAGCTACCTGCGGAAGTTCATTGCTTTTGCCCTCTGACTCCACCATGGTTATATTAAACTTCCTTGACCCAACATACATACTTAGAGTTGGTCTACAAGTATCTGTGCTTCCTTCTAAAGCCTTACTGAATAATAAATATACCTGCAGTTTTCTAGCAGACAAATAGAAGCTCTGTTCTGTGGTTTCAGTGTGAATTAACTTCATTTACAATGAAGAGTTTAAGGATTAAAAGGAAACAAACCCACCAACAATTTCCAGGACGACAGGGTACAGTATCTCCCACAATCCACATAAACTCACAATAAGCAGTTTCTCATATGCACAGGCAGATTAATTTGATGCATACAGAAATCCAATACCCAAGCAACTACATCATCACAGCTTCACGAATAACATTTTGACTGAGGCCAACATTTCTGCCATGTGGGACTGGTGGTTGTTCTGGTCAAAGCCAAGGAGAGCTACACCCAAATATAATAGGGTTGAATTTGACTCTTCCTGCCTGCAGGGAGCAAACTGGACTCCACACTACTCCTTCAGCTGCACTTGCCAACACCTCCTCAGGCAAAAAGCTTTTTAGCATCAGTAAATACTGAGTTTCAAAATCGAGTCTTATCATATTGTCTTTTAGTAAGCTAAGTAATTGCATGTAGTAGTCTAATTAACCCAGATTTATAGCAAGCACAGAATTATCTGTTCCATTTGTACACTACACCCTAAATGACACATTTTATCTAGCTGTAGAGACACATAACTGAAAGCTTTGGAATTATCCCAAGTATTATCTGATCCACCCAGTTGCATTCATCAGGATTTATTTCTACGCTTATCTCACAAAGAGTTTCTCTCACTTACTTTTGAGCGCTACCCAGCTGATGACTGGCACCATCCTGGCTGCATGGCATTTGCAGATAAAGAACTGATAGAACTTCAGAGATGCCCACAAGGAGAATGCCATCCATGCTATGTGATACCTGCCTCTTTACACAGTAGAAATAATGACAGTCTCAAAAATACTAATTACTATCTTTTTCAGCACAGCCCTGATATCAACAGAGTCAAGTGGGAAAGGGTGTAGCTGCAGGTACCCACTATGCTGCTGTTGCATGAGACATTTTCCTACCTGTCATTGCCCACAGAGGGGTGCTGCATGGGCACTGACACTTATAACTGCAGAGCAGCCACACAGTTCTTTGCCACAGGGAGATTAAGTGTAAATTTTACAAACTGAAGCACATGAGGCAGCTATATCCCTATAGTTCAGCTGCCCAAGACAAATGCTCCTCTATATTGCATGAACAGAACCCCCCCAGCAAAAGAAGGTGGATTTGCTGCAATACCTAGTCTAAGCAGCTGGATTTATCATCCTATACAGAGAGAAACGAGGAAATCTCCAAAAATTCTCCAACTTTCCAAGAAAACCCAAAGATTTGCAGCCTTTCTATCATAGCAACATTTATTGCAGAGCTCCACAAGCTGTGCGGAAGGCTCAAGCAGCTCCCACAGGGACACAGAGCCCAGAATTAGCCACAGGTAAGTAGGTATCATGCTGCTTTACTGTTCTCATGATGGGTAAACTGGTCCACTCTTACTCTAGGGAATACAGCTCATTTAGGCACACCCTCCAGCTGAGTCAGACATGCCACAGAATGCAATAGGTCTCTCTCTTCTTCTCAGGCTGCAGATGGCTTTAACCCTTCCTTTACCAATATATGTGCCAATTTTTCTTTGATCCTTAATTGCAAAGGTTTTGTAGGGAAGCACAGTTAAGCCCAGTCTGAACAACGGAAGCTGTAGACACAGGACTCTGTAAGTATAACTTGTGCTTAAACAATGAGGGTCACCAGTGTGCTGGCAGAGAAGTGGAGACTTTTTTTTTGCCCTGACAACTACCATAATTAGGCACAAATGGATAACCTCATCTGTCCAAACCCTATTCACTTTTAATCTGTAGGGTTTTTTTTTCCTTTGGTGCCATAGCATATACTGATTCATTTTTATGAGGCCCATTTATGCAACTTCTGCATTGTTTTCCAAATAGATGAGATTACAGCAGGATTTCCTCTCTCGTAATGTCAATTACTTCTCTGTATGTATTACTAACTGAATGCAGATTACAGCTTCATTGCCATAAAAATAGATCAGCCTGATAGATGACACATAGGATGAATAACACAGTTAACAGAATAGTATAAAATAGCAAATTAAAAGTCATAACTGCAGCTACTAATGCAATTAAATGACACACACTGATTATAATTTATCTTGGTTTATTACAAAAAAAGTTAATCTATTTCATCTCATTAGCTATTGTATTTCTGTCACTAATTACATACATTCAAAGAATAGCTTTCTTATTATGTGAATAAAAGTTTATATTTGAGACCACTGATTCTTATTTAAATTTTATCGACTATCAAATACATCTTCCTTGTATAGCTGTACTAATTTGTCTTCATTATCTGTGTAGGTGCACTATAGTTCTCTACATACACATGAGCACAAGCATATTCGCACTTAATCACATCACTTCAAGTAATATGAGTTTCCAAGCATACAGTTAGTTTTTGGGCCCTTTTTCCTGTTAGGAATGCACCTTTTGACAAACAGAAAAGCAGCAGAAACAGGAGTTGCAACACACTGAAAATAGGCCGTCTACAACCAATACTGTCAAAGTCAATTATCCTCAAAAGAAAAGAAAAATATTCACTAGTTGGCTGATTCAGAAATTTGGCACACTCAGTTCCCCATATTTCCACAGCTGTAACGCTGAACTGTTAGTGAACAAATATCCCTGTGTCATAGTTATCTTACTCAATTTTCACTTCTCCATGAACCAACTTTAGTCTCAGTCCTGGAAGTAGTGCATGAGTCACTCTGCATTTCACAGGGCTAGTCACATTCATAAAGCTGCACATGTAAGACTGGGATCTAACTAGCTCGAATCAAATTCTGAGGTCTGTCCTCACTGGGACAGGCAAACTTTCAAGGGGAACATTGAATGTGGCTCCTCCACTCTAGCAATGTCGTGGGAAAGGTCTAGGAGGAGGTAACGCATCTTCATTACCTTATCTGGTAGAGGTCATCCAGCTTCCCAACAGAGAAATTCTGCCACATACATACCATCCATGGTCCCCAGAAGAAGGGGTAGGACAAGGAGGGAGGTGTGCTGAGGCAGTCTGGGTGGGGGCCCCAGAAACCAGGGAAACAGATAGTGGAGTTCCACAGAGCAAATTCTGGTCCCACAACAAAATCAGATGATTTGAGAACATGGACATAATGTGGAATAAGTGAAATAATGGAAAAAAAAAAAAATTCCTTGCCCCTACCCACAGCCTCCCCTCACCCCAATTATAGCTAGTTTAATAGTTTCACAATACTTTGTGGTATTGCAGTACTTTTTTGGTGTTGGTTTTGAAAAGAATTCAAGTATATCACTCATCACATCTATGTACTGATTTAGCAGAAAATCAACGTACAGAGTCTTACTTAACTTTCACTTCTCCATGCAGACAAGGCATAAGGCCCTAAAGTTTGCCTTGTATCCTTGGTGAAATTAATTATTAGAGACTTGGACAGCAGTGGAGGAGTGGAAATGCTTCTCTCAAGTCAGTAGACTGGAAAGAAATAAGTAGAGGTAGTAAATGGAAGGCCACTTTACTCCCCGTTCTTCTTTTCCCTTTACTTCTGACATGGGCTAGAGCAGCTGCGAAATCACCTACCCCGTGTAGTGCAGGACCTTGCTTTTCCATCCTGACACCCAAGTAGAAGTAGGCAGGGGTGCAAGAGATGGGCTGCCCCTGAGGCAGTTCCACTGTATAAAATTGCAATCTAGATAGATAACGCACTTCCCTCCCTTAGTCTTTGCATTTCTGGACTTTGTGCTGTATATGTAAAACAGAGGAGCCCCTGTCAGCTTCTGTTCCCAGTTCCCCATTTCAGTAACATACTCCCGTTTTCAGAGGTTGGTAGTTGGGTGCCAGGATATTTTTACTGCACTGAACTTGGATGTTCTTTTCAGAAAGCTGGAAGGGAACTGGTGCGGTTTTGTCACCTCATGCAAGAAGGCAACAAATAAAAGGAAGTCTTCCGATACTCTTTGAAACACAATTTTTTGCTTGGACTTCATGCTTCTGTAAGTGCCAAGATGATTAACAGCAGACAGCAAAGAGTGCATTATCTACAGAGCAGATACATTCAGCTCCTTTAGCACAACCTGCAAATGTACATCACCTCTCGCCAGGGAGAGCTATGCTGTCATGGTCCTCCTGTGGTGTCATCTCTCCTGGAACTACAGCTCACTAGTACTAATTCTGATAGAAATTTGGGGAATATCTACTAGGAATTAGCCTGAGACCAGTCACAGTATTTGACATACAGACTCCACAGCCGACAGCAGCAATGGCGGCTTTCAAGAAGGACCTTTCACCAGCTGAGTCAGTGTGCTGGCCCAGCATACTTGCAGTGTAGCTGAGGTTCAGTTTTCAGCTTGCCCCACCATCCTTGGCCACAACAAACTTTCCAGATGGAAATATGCATGCAAGCTGCAACTCTTACTGAATTTGAGTGTCAGGTGAAATCCATTGCAGGTCCGTTTTGAGCTCATGTAGCTATACTATGACATGGATGCAGTTTATATCTCTCTAGTTTGCAGGGGTACAACTAGGTTATTGTACCGCTTCACAGCAGCTCTGACAACCCATATCTTGTTTTGTCTTCTCTCATCACATTCCCATGGCTTTTCAAATCTCATTAGAAGTATTGTGGATTTTAGCCTTCTCTGCACCTCCTAATTCTTCTAATTTTCCCTCTGCTGTTGGCCTTATACTGACTGAAAGTTTTCTTTCCTATCTGGACAGCATTCATGTACCATTTTTGTTGTCCATAATTTGTACCACGTATTCTGCCTGGTCGTGTGTTATTCAGTTTTGCATACTGAGATGTTGGGAGTCCTACTTTCAGTTTTCCTCACAGGTAGCTGTACTGTTAGGGACCTGTTGTCAGGATACAGAAGTACTTTGCTGATGATGGATGGCAGCAAATGACAGGGCTTTTTGAAACCTTTTACCCTACCTACAACAAAAGGTCCCAATCTTTGCTTAACTCTCTAGTTCCTGTCAAAATAAAACAGTAAGTAAATAGCCAGGGAGCTGTGATGGGAGCTCTATTTTTAATTGTTAGTGAAACTAAAGCCAAAAAAAAAACCCACGATCCACGTATGTGAATCCAAATATCATAACATTTTTGCACATCCTTAGAGTTTTATCAGGGACATACAATAGCAGGGCTGCAGTGCGAGGGAGGGCATGCAGGGAGCTGAAGGGATGGCAAGGCAGGCAGAAGCGTGGACTCATTCCCACAGCACCCAAACAAGATAGAGCATGTCCAGCAGCAGTAGTCAGGGTCAGCCACAGCCCACTGACTGCTGGACGTGGCTGTAGGGATAAGGCCAAAGGGATAAGGGTGAGGTCAAGCCAAAAACTTCCTGCGAAGGCGAGGAGGAGGCGAGCAGCAGGAGGGCCAGCATGACGCACCTGCAGTGTAGCTCAGGAGAGGATCGAGAGCAAGGGCCTGACCCTGAACAGGGCTCCCAGACTGAGAGCCGCCCCAGACCAGACTTCTGACTACCAACTGTTTTGGCGGCAGCTCGATCCAAGGTTACGCAGCTGCGCCGTATCAAAGCTGGCCTTGAACACAGCCTCCTAGGATGGGAGAAAAAATGTACAGGGCCGGGTGGTGCTCTCAGCACCCTGGAAGGTTTCTGGCGGCTGTCGCTGAGGGCTTTCTGGTTTTCACGGTTGGTCCCCCCGCTCTGCAGTAGGCCTGGGCCATGCAGAGTGATGCACAGGACTAGGCCCTGGGGCCCAGCCAGGCTGCAATACTTTTGCATTTGTTCCACGTCACAGAAGTTTGGAATTGCAACATCACCAGCACAGTGCCTGTCACTGGTAAATAGGTAGAAATGTGAATAGGTACAGAGGCTGTTTCCATGCAATGTCCCCACTGAATCCCAAACTATACCCTCAATATGCTGAAAATCCATAGATAAATGTCTGACACGCCAACGCATAACTGCACTAGAGAGACCTGCTGGCTTGTGGTGTTTCTTTCAGAGAGTGCTCCATTCCTAGAAGGAAGTAGATGCACGCATTCTCCATAATGTGTATTACTAGTTTACTATCGTCTGGCTACTTTTTTCCTATAAAAGCTACATTCATTTTCCTGCAAACAACAGGAGAAGAGCTCTCAACCAACACACAAAATTAAAAACGTAGCAATATTAAAATATTTGTGTTTCAAAACATCTTTTTCTACTGGTGCTTTTTGTTAAGAATAGTACACAAAAATCCTGTCCTGCTTGTGAGAGGAGCATGGAAGCTGACATGGAAGGTGTTTTCTAAGCTCAAAACAGACCATGTGGTCAGTATGGCCTCAAAAGGTTTAAGTGGCCAGTAGCCAGACAACTTCTAAGAGCTAGTGCTGTCCTGTGTCCAGATTGTTTGAATGCATTGTGAAACATTTAAGGACTTACTTAGAGGTTAAAAAGAGAAGGTGAAAACGTAGGAGAGATGAGGACAGGGCATTGTGGTATACAATTGCTGCCTCCTTTGGAGCAGTACACAACAAGATGTGCATGAGCAATGGGGGAAGATCTCCTTCCAGCACAGGCTACATAGGTTCAAAATGAGGACTAATAGGATCAGCTGAAGACATAGCTCATATCAGCCAGGTAGCAGAGCCACAGCGGCCCTTCTAACAATCATTGGGAATGTTAATGTGCATTACCACCCCTGTGTCACCCCACATACTTCAACAATGTTCCTTATAGGAGCTATATCATTAGACTCCAAATTACCTTCCTGTGAGTTTTCAAATTCTGATTACTAGGCTCCTCTGAATTATGGAGAAATTTCAGCCTTCTAGCAGATAGACACGCTTAAAAATATCTGTCTTGTCACTAAAACAAGGCATGTTCTGCATGGGACACTATTGCAGCAAGCTCTTTGTGCCCTTCATGACCTCCCAAGCTCTGATTCACGAGGCTATTGGCTTTGTGAGATCTTGAGAGCAGGGACTATGGGTATT
This sequence comes from Anarhynchus alexandrinus, assembly GCA_008711295.1. Lineage (NCBI taxonomy): Eukaryota > Metazoa > Chordata > Aves > Charadriiformes > Charadriidae > Anarhynchus > Anarhynchus alexandrinus. The sequence continues at coordinate 39,047 of VUYV01000410.1, read as the reverse complement.
TGTACTTGGCTCAGACAACCTGATGTCAAATGACAGTGCGTAAGAAATCAGTGGAAGACAAATATTTATTTGTTGTTTACAAAATTTTTATATTTGATTGCTTTAAGAATTTGAATTTTTAAATATTACGTGTTTGACCCTGAAAAAGGGTTTAAAAAATAGACTTATTTAAAATCTGAAATTGTCCAATTTTTTAGCCCATAACCAAGTCTAAACAGTTTGTACCTTCCAGATTTGGGGATTCTCAAAGGCTGAAGCCACACAGCCCCTACGTAGAGTCTTGTGAAAGGGTGGTGCAACACCAGAAAAAGTCAGAAAATTACTGGCTGCTGTATTTACAAAAGTCCACACATAGCAACCTCAGCAGGGGAACACAATCCACCCTCGAGATCAACTCTGTTGCAAATGAAAACAAAGTTTCCGGAATCATAGTGCTGGAGAGGGCCATAAGTCCAGGTTCCTACAGTTACAGACAACAATGTAAAAGAGTTCTTTAGTCCAGAAAGGTCCCCACAAACCACAAAATACTACCCAACACCCTGTAACAAGCCTACGACCTATGGTGTGAAAGACCAAAAGCCACAAAGACTCCAGTGTGCCACAGGAAGAGGGCAGGAAAGATCCAGCTCATCATCAACATCTTCAGCTTCTGCAGTAGCAATGCTCCTGGGAAATTAATGTTTTGTGAATTTGTCTTGTGCGTTTTTGACTTGACAATTGTTAGATAAATAAATTTCCACTTGTGCTAGATACCTAAAATTAGCTGTAAAATAAGCCCAAATATTATATTTCATTAGGAACAGAAAATTAATCCGCCATGAGTCCCTAAAACTATTTGCCTTTTGTGTCAGCTTTGTTAACTCCTACTCTGCTGCTTCCCAAAGGACCTGTGCATTAGTGAACATTAAATACAGATACATATTATACTGTAGTGTCCTTCCCTATAAGCAGCAACTAAAGCCAGTGTTCTTCAGCCTATGTTACAAACTGTATTTGTGAAAACCAATCAGAAAATGTGTTTGAGACACAAACCTGTGATTTTCCTTTTCTATTTTAAAGTTCCAAATTTGGAATGAAGCCCAAATTTGGATTTTGCCCTCTCAAAATATCCTATGAGCATCTGGTTGGGTTGGTGGTGGGTTTGTTTCTATGCTTCCTACATGATAAATTATATCTATGGTCACATGTAACCTGGCACATATTTTTATTGCATTTGCAAAAGAAAGGCAACAACAACAATAGCAACAAAAGTTTGATTCCAGAGAGATATAGAGCCAATTTGGACTTGGCAGACAAATGTTGCTTTAAAAGTGGCCTGACAGACCTCCCAAAATATAACAAATATGGCATCAGAATACGCTGAAATGGGGATTTTGGTTTGTTGCAAAATTAGAGTATATTATTTTCCCTTCATTGCAGTTTTGCTGTCTAGTATATAGACTATTTTCTTAAAAAACTCTGAATCCTGCTGTTCTCAGTAGGAGTTGCATATTATGGCAGTGCTGTTGGAAGTCTTCCTTAGAATGACTGAAATGTTTTTGCAGGGTGTCAACTTCCAAGTCATCATTAATGTTTACAGTCTCAATAGCAGCTTGCATTGCTATAGTAACCCTTAAAGGAACATTCCTAACAGAAAACTAAAATAAAAGGAAGCCACATTTTTACCAAACATTCATAACACAGGGATTGTTCCTGGGCTATTTCAGTAATTTATATTTTAAACAAGGGCGACCTAAAGAAAGAGGGGGCCTCTCATACGAGCAAATCAGTTTTATATACTGCTGCATGATGGGATGTGACAGAACTTGGATAGATGCCCCCTCTTAAAAAGTATAACTTCTGTCAGCTCCGATTGAAGCAAGTATGGGAAGGGGGTTAAGGAAAGTGAGGCTTCTTGCCAGCAAAATTTTTTGTGAGGAATTCAGCAACTATTAGTACAGAAAATAAGTCTACCATGATCTTTGTATTTACCTCCAGGCCAAGTTATAGAAAACAAAGCTGTCTTCTGAGTATTTAATGCCATGCACTGTAGAGAGATCATTGATATAGTAGTTTATGGTCTATAGCGTCATTTCCTCAGCATGAGCTACAGTATATGCGGTAATCAGTTTCCCAAGCAGAAGCAAATTGTGTTAAACCTCATACATTTTTATAGTCAGATTTATGTGGATGAATTTGTTCCATGTTTCTCTAATATTTTACACTGTTTATCAAAAATCCAAATTTATTTCATAAAGCAGTAGTCTAGTAACTTGCATTTACGAGGAAATTCCTGAATCCATTTTACAAACCATTTGTCTCCTAATAACAACAGTGTGTTCTTATCTTCCAGGCTGCTTGGAATGCTACAGCTGGGGAGAGACGATCAAATTTGAATGTTCTCAGATTTGTCAAATCATAATCCTTTTACAACATTGAAAATGTCTTTTAATAGTGTTTTACATCAGTTATGACAAAAAGAAGCACCAAGTCTAATTTGACTTGTAAAAATATCAAACTCTGAAAAGCAGCAAGAGGAAGCTTTTTATGAAAAAACCTTCAGCAAACAGGAAGCTTAGAGGAATGAGTACAGTCCGAGAAGAGTCATATCCTGATGCTAATCTTACAAGTACCCTACAAACTTTATTTAGTTTGAACTCAGAAAATGGCTTTGCCCAACTTTCCTACCAGTGAGTAAAGCAAAGCAAACTGACATGGTCAAAGCCACAAAGTGAGGGTCAAAGCTCCAAGACCTCAGGTGTCTAAGATGAAAACATTTCAGATGAAACACGAATCGTCTTAGGTTGTTAAAGCTCCGTACCCCAAAGACAAGTCATAAAAGATCTCTTCTTTTCAGACTTTCAACCTACAAAATGGGGAGAATGAGCTGACCTAGTGAAATGAGGCTGTGGAGCCTGCATATTTGACAGCGATCATATTGAACTATTCTGTTTCTTCTCTTCTGTACCCAGTATTGTGAAGCCTGGATCTTCAGGGCCCAGATGGGCTCCCATTAAATTAATATCAATTAAAAGAACAACAAAAAATAACTGGTTTTCCCTCATAGGTAAAGCATCACAAAGCTGAGCCTCCGTTTTCTGCTATAGGTCAGGAACATGTAATAGGAGTTTGCATAATGATCTTCCGTGTCCCTTTCTGTAAACTGAAACCAAAGATATTAACCCTGGGTGAAATATAAAAAAAAAAAAAATTTAGATGGCAGCAAGGATAGGTCAACTTGAACAAATTATTATTAGCCAAATTTTGTAAATTTTAGAATAAATGAAATTACACATACATGGGAAGAGAGGGTCAGCGCAGACGGTCTCTGTGCACCTGTCACTGAAGCCTGGTACAAAGCTTGCATTTGATGAGCTGATGCCAGAGACTGACAAACTAAAGAAGAACAAAAAGGAAGAGGCAACAATTTCATTGTATTCCTCATGATGTGCTATTTACAAGTTACAAAAGGAAGATGCAAAACTAGGAGTTGCCAATAAGGCAGCAAAGCCATCAGGAAGGCAAGGAACTCCTACAAGAAGAGGCTATTTTAGAAAATCTGGATTAAGGCCAACCAGACAATCCTACCTGGACACATAATTCCAGAGAATTAGGGAAAAGAGAACCAGACAACAAGCAAAGGTACATTACATGCTCTTTTATGTGAACAGAGCAGGAATAGTTCTAAGAAATCCCAAGAAATAACCAAAGTGAGAAGAAAAGCATAATGAAAGGTAAAGGCCACAAAGAGGATTGATTCTTCTCCCTAGAGCATGTATCACATGACCAACATCTAGATACCATAAATGTATTATTAATTTTCTACAAGTTATCACCTCTGTTACTTCAAGGGTGTTAAGGGGATGAAGAGTATGGAAGAACACAATTTACCCAGGGCACTGTTAGCAAACAAGTTAAAGCCTTTGCTGTAGCAGATTAATTTCAGTATTCGCATAGGAGTCCTGAGCTCTAAGCCCACTTTGAATATGAAGTTACTCTGTAGCATAAACTACGCATCTGAATCCCAATCTATCTAAATTTAGGCAATAAAAGCAATTTACTTATGAAGGTTTCTGTGAATACAAAGTACAAATGTTACATTCTATGTTTGGATGGAATTGGAGCTCCACAGAAAATACCCAAAATGTATTCCACTCTTATGTGTTTCTAACTTAGAGGAACAAGGTACATGGGCTAAGAGAAAGAAGACAAGCAGATAAGCAAAACTGTTTAAATCAAGCCTCTCCACAGGACTGCATTGCATATTTCCATCTAAAAAAGGTTTTTTGAAAGTATTTGTACCACCTTTTGAGTATTGTTACAGAAATACTCCAGGGCTGGCCTTTCAGAGCAGTATACTACTCTAGGATGCACTAACTGAACCAGGATGGCTTAACCTACATAGTAAACACCATTTGAGGAAGATTTCTGAAAGTACATGAGCACAGAAACAGTAACCAAAGTAGCTTCTTTACAGACAATAGAAGAAAGTACCGTGTGAGTTTCTTCTTCTGGATAACTGATCCCAACAGTGTTGTTTCCTGGCTTTCACCATTTCTGAGCTAAACACAAAGGTAATGTCACAATCTCATGTAGATGTAGCTGACATCTTTCAGGCACTAGTTGGTACTTGTTTGGGCTCCTTAATTATGTACTCATTTGCTTGGCCAAATTCAAAGGTGAGGCTTAATTCATAGAATTTCAGATAACATCTGAGATATGATGAGATAAACATGAGATATTACCTCAGATTCCCTTCTGCTCAATCTATCTATCTGCTTTATAACTCCAGAAACAATCTTTGAAAATGCAATATAACCCATATTGGCAAGGATGTCTACACCTGATTATGTTACATCAAATAAGAATCTGTGGGTTTTAATACAGTCTTCTGGATTTGCTTAGATCTAAATTGTGTACAATCTGTAATTTATGCAACTTTACATATCACAAGGGTTAAGGACAAGCTTTCATGTTGACACATAGACAGGGAATTGTGCAGCATGCCAAAGACAGGTTTCAATTAACTGAAAGGAGTAATACTGGGTTTATAAAGCTATTTAGATGCCTAAAAAGTTGAGGCATTTGTAGCAGAATTTGCAAATGCAGCTAAGCAGGTCAACTGTCGAACTCCAGTTAACAGTCTGTACAGGTTAGGAATGATGGGCCAGACCACAGAAGAGGCTCACATGTTTGGATGCTAAATATTATGAAGTCCAAAAGTCAGGCCCCAGCTGCGGACTCAAAAAACAGAGCCAGAATATGTAACACGCACAAACAGAAGGAGCTACAGCCAGCCAACATGAAACACTGCCAAGAGGGATGCGTCTGAAATTCTCCCTCTCTTCTGGACATAGCACCTCTCCAGAGAAGAAGCACACCATGGCCAAAATCCCTTCCTGTATGCAGGAACGTATGTGCACATGCATTGTCATCCAGGCCACAGACACTGGCCACTCTTCCTTCAAGACAGAAAGTGGTCGCCTCCCGCTATTTAGGCAGTAGCCTCACAGACAGAGATCATGGTTTGGGTATTGGCCTTTCTTCATCTTGATGGCTGCCAAACAAAACACCGTGTTTATTTATTTAACATGGATGGGGGCAGTGTACTCTTTCCAATGAGATGATACTGCCTACCAGCATATTTTTTGCTCAGACAAATTCATGGTCCTGGTTGACCATAGCAGTGACCAAGCACTGTGTTTCAGTGATGGAAATCTCATTTCTGCTTCAACTAAAATCTGCTGGCTGTTGGGCCAAGCACAGCCGTGCTAGGAGCAGAGGCAGTATATAAGCTGCACACCATGACCATAAAAGCATGCTTACCCTCCGTGCAGCACACATCCACAGACAGGCCTGAGGCGAACTATGGCTGCAGACGAGAGGAGATATGAAAAACTGCTCAACGACTCCACAGGGTGTCTCTTGTTTCAGAAGCCTGCATTGTGCTGGGTGATCACGTTGGATGGGTAGAACCTCAGGCCTGGAGACCCGCAGTGCTATGACGGCACGGCATAAGCTTCCAGTCCTAAAATTCACCATCTCCTCCTGAGGTATCCCTGCCTGAATCATGGCAGAGGGTAAAGTATTATGGGAAGTCATCCTTTCTCAGACATTTTTTAGAGTCATCAGATGAGAGGGAGGTTAAGCTTTAATTGTTAGCAAATGCCACTGAAGGCAATCTGAACTAATTGGGTTTACCTCGCATTGTAGCTAGTTAAGGCAGAGATCAAGAGAGATGTTTTACCTCAGCTGAGGGGCAATAGCTCTTACATTTCTCCTGCTCAATCTCTTCTAAATGGCTGAACATATTACCAATTTCATACAATCATAGAATGGTTCAGGTTGGAAGCGACCTTAACGATCACCTAGTTCCAACCCCGCTGCCATGGGCAGGAACACCTCCCAATAGACCAGGTTGCTCAAAGCCCCATCCAACCTGGCCTTGAACACTTCCAGGGATGGGGCACCCGCAGTTTCTCTGGGCAACCTGTTCCAGTCTCTCACCACCCTCAGAGTGAAAAATTTCTTCCTTATATCTAGTGTAAATCTGCCCTCTTCCAGTTTGAAGCCATTATCCCTCATCCTATCACTACATGTCCTTGTAAAAAGTCCCTCCCCAGCTTTCTTGTAGGCCCCCTTCAGATACTGGAAAGCTGCTATAAGGTCTCCCCGGGGTCTTTTCTTCTGCAGGCTGAACAACCCTAACTCTCTCGGCCTGTCTTCATAGGAGAGGTGCTCCAGCCCTCTGATCATCTTTGTGGCCTTTCTCTGGACTCACTCCAAGAAGTTCACGCCCTTCTTGTGCTGAGGACTCCAGAGCTGGATGCAGTACTCCAGGTGGGATCTCACCAGAGCAGAATAGCGGGGCAGAATCACCTCCCTTGACCTGCTGGCCATGCTGCTTTTGATGTTTCTTTTGATTTAAATCCCTGTGGCAGTCAAAGCCTGAGATGCCACACTTGGGCCTCAACAAACAAGCCTTCGATTAAATAATTATTCAAGTCTATTCTTGATTTCAGCAAAATCTGTTTCCAAGGCAAGTTTGAGGTCTGGTGATGATCCAGCATTTGGGTACCGAGGCTGTTAATGTGTGGACTGCATTTCCCAGACATATGCCTAGAGGTATACTAAAATGAACTATAGATTGTAATTTAAGATTTTAAAATAGCAAGGATGCTTTGTGCTTCAGATATTCTGTGGACTTTATCTTTAAATGAATTTATAAAAAGAAGTGGTCAGCAAGTCCAAGTCACATGAGAAACTTGGCTGAGAAGTCCAAAGGCTGAAGTACAAATTCTTCCTTCATGTTTCCTTTGACATACTTTGCCTTCTCCTGTTGACAGCAGTGAAGCTTCACTGAAAATGTACTTTCTAGGCCAGTTTTCCATTAATTTTTATTCCCATATATTCCAATGTGAGAATTCTGCAGGGACAATCTGAGCATCAGAACAACTACTTCATTCCCATCAGCCTTTTTTTTAACACTAAGACACAAGTTTTCAAGTCCTCTTACATTCAGTCACTTATTGTGTATCTGCAACATCTGTAGCAGTGCAGGGAAGCATACAAGAGCAGACAGTTTACCTTATGGCAAATTCCAAGGCAGTATTTAAAGTTCAAATGAAATTCCAGCATTCAAAGTGGGAGGTTTAAGGAAAAAAAAGTCCCAAGTCTGTCAGTGAAAAGTTTAATTATGGACAAGATGACACACACATAGTAAAGCCCACAAAGGCAGCGACACCACTGTGGAAGCACATTCCAATAAAATCTTAAAAGATTACTTTAATAATAAACCATGCATTCCTGAGCAAGCCATCGCAAGATTAGCTACTAGATTGCTTTGCTGCAAGCAGATTTTTCACAAACTGTTATTGATACCACTTTCAAGGCATTCATGAAAGTTGATGTCTTCCGAAGGTCTCTGCGCTTTGGTGTTTTTATTTCACGCTGCTACCCCAGTTTCCACCCAGATTGGAATCCCAGTGATACTAATGACAGACTGCGGTTTGGGCAGAGTTAACGTCCGGAAAAGCGATAGAAAAACTCACTGAAGTGAAGGTTTCCAGCTGCAACTTCAAGATAATTTTAGACCTGCTGAAAAATGACTTGTGTTTGGGAAGTGCTGAGGCTGATATTGTTCTGTACAATAACCGGTTAACTTAAAACAAAAAAACCTTGGGCAGGGACTGAACCTATGCCAGCAATAGTAAGATCAGACATAACAAATATGAGAAAAAAAGTTATCATCCTGGAAAACAGCGCTCTGTCTCTCAACTATAATCTTTTAATAGTCAAGCTTAAAGTCATAACAACCATTGTCCATTTGATTCTGTTTTTACTGTAGGGAAATAAAAATCCTTTACTTTTCATAAAGCATAAAGCATGCCCTTTAAGTCCTGCAACGCAGTATAGAAGAAATAACTGAATTCCTGTGGGGCTTTCTGCCTGGATTCCTCCTATGTTTAGAAGGCAATCCTATTACACATGTTTAATGTAACAGTTCTGAATTTTAGCATTTAGCCCAACAATGTGGGACATCAGGGGAGCTGTTCTAAGTTGAATTACAAAATAGCTAGTGCAGTCCTTCAAGACTTGAGATATTTTTTTATTCTCTAAGAAAAGTTTAATTTCTTCCAGTTAGTTATTAACTACTTATCAGTAAAAAACTTTTTTCTGTGAGATTATTAGTGATGTCCCAAGTGCTGGTAGATAGTGAAGGACCTCTTCACAGTTCTGTAGTAGATGTGATTTTGTTGCGCCTCAAAAGGGCTCTTAAACTGCTCTCCACTGGAAAATGAAAAGCATTTTCATCTCTTCCAAATTCAACAACAAATACTATAAATCATATTTGTAACCATTAGTGCAACCAGTCGTGCTATTTCAGTGAAATGCGCCTGGGTTTTGTGTTGGGCAAAGGACAGATGGTAATCCTGCTTATGCCAGCACCAGGCTGGGCTGCTTTATAGAAGTTGCTTTGTTACTGCACCATGTTTAAACTAGGCACAATGTCATCCTTCATGTTAGGCAGTCTGTGTGACTCCCACAAAGCATGCAGAGCAGAGTATTATTCTGTAAAATACATACTGCCCCAGGACCAAGAAGCTCCAGTCCTGCTGGTAGGCGTCTAGCACAAGGTGTCCAAAACAATGTACAGTGCAGTGCAAGCTGTACAAAACCAACATTGTTAGACATGAATACAACAGTGTCCCAAGGAATTCAGATCTAATCCTGCAAATACTGACATGTGCGGAGCCAGCAACCTGTTAATTGTAGCAAATGCCTCCTTACTTATGCGGCATGCACTTCCTTCCATGAACACTAGGCTAGTGTGCAAAAATACATCCCTCATGCCCTTTTTGGTTAAAATTAGCACTTCTGAAATGGAAGACAGATACAGGCAAGTGAAACGCAACTGTCAGCTTTTAGTCACCTCAGGCACAGGGCTCCTACCACTTTTGCTATTCATAAAAAAAGAGTGCCACACCATATCAAGGAAAATACTGTACCATTTATATTACCATATATATTGTACCGTTTGATAGCTTTGGATGTGGATGATGACCAAATGCATCCACCAGTTTTAAGCCCTGAACTCCCCGGTGGTGAAATCATTTTGTTTTAACTATCTGCCTCTTCCAAAACACTTAGAAATAGCTATCAAATGTATTAAAACTGCAGCAAAAGTGTGGCTCCTTCTTTCTCTTTTTAAATCGGTTATTGCTGTAGACAGCAATATCATAGTTTTGAACAGAAATACTTTGCACTGTTTTGAGAAAATAAATGTTTGGCTAAGTTTACAGCCTTGAGAAAAAAAAGAAAAAAAAAGTTCTGCAACAAGGACAAAAATGTGATTTTTTTATCAGAGGCTCTTTCATACAAGTTGGAAAACAGCTGCACTGCACTGGGAAACAAAACATGATAGATGTTTGAATAAAGATGAGTGGGAAATACAAAGGTCCGGTCTGGATGTGACCCAGAAACAGACTTGCACCGACCCAATATTTTGGTTCAGCTAACCACAGATTTGGGGGTGCGGAGAGTGGGATTTTGGCTTTGGCGGTTGTGTGTGGGGAAAACAAAAAAAAACAAAAGCTGTTGGTTTGGACTTGGATTTTTTAACACCATCACCGCACCCACGTTCCTGCAGAGACACGAGGGGACCCATTTTCTGCAAGAGCGTTTCGGGCCCCATTGCCTCGGAAGCATAAACACCTGTGCCCCGCAAAACGTGGGCGCCACAGGTTTCGGTGCCCACGGTCTCCCACCCCACTCCCCTCCCGGCGTGTCCCCCCGTGGGTGTCCCCACCCCCTCCCGGGAGGGGTGGCTGTCCCCTCCCACCCGCCGCCGAGGCCGCAGCGGCGGCTCGCAAGGGGTTAAGGCTGTGAGCACCGACACGTTGAGGGGGAGTAGCCGGGACCGAGCAGCAAAAACATCATAGCACATTCCTGGGTAGTCCTCAGCTGCCAGCATCTGATTAAAACCATATCTCTCGCTGTGAGTGGCTAACTAATCTGAAGGCGAGAGTACAGCCGAATATTTAACCGGGCCTCCGGTCCCCGCCAGGCTACCGGCTGCCGTCGTCGGATCATGCACGGAGTAGCACGGATCTAGCCCGTATCTAGCCCGTAAGTAGCTTTGCGAGCGGCGCTCGGCTTCTTGCAAAGCCCACGGCGGAGGTGGAAGGGGTTTGTCACCGCGGGGACGGGGACGGGGATGGGGATGGGGTGCTTTTCCCTTAGGACGTGACGATCGGTGGCTGCGGGTGGCAGTGGGGGCGAAGGAAGATGGGGCGCCGGGGCGGGGGTTGCTGCGGCCGCGGCTCAGCCTGACTCGGCCGCTCGCATCTCCCCGCAGCCGCGGGGTGGGGGGGAAGGAAAAGGCGCCGATGGGGGCTGCGCTTCGCCGCCGAGGCCCCGGTCCCTGTCCCGGCCCCGGCCCCGCGGAGATGGGTCTCGGCCGCGGGGAGCGCGTCCCGGCTGAGACGGGGTGGCAGCCGCCTGCGTCCTGCTGCCGGCTCGGGCAGGGCCGGCGCCCTGGGGAAGCCTGAGCGCAAAGCGAAATAAATGTGCATTTTTCATTTTTTTTTTGCGTGTGGAAAGGAGGGAATTAAGACGGGGGGTGTGTGTGTGAATTATATAAATACTAAGTTTCACATAAATAACTGATGTGGAAGAATCTCTCTAGTAGCAGAGAGGAGGAAAGGGTTAGGACGCTGGGAAGCAGGGGTGGGTTTTCGTTTTGTTTTCTTGGATGGAGCATCCTTGCTGGGCACCCCTCTGTCTGCTGGTGAGTCTCGGGATGCTGATGTGTCTTAGGTAAATGGGTATAGTTAAAGGTGTCCAGGATTTACTGGAATGAGTCTTCTAACTTGTCAGAGAAATTGCCTTCTCAGCTGGTGAGACGCTTAAAGTCTAATGCTCCTCATGTGATGACACTTACGTTGGAGTAGTGCCTGTGCTCTGAGCAGTAAGATAAATGCAGGTGTTGCCAATACAGCTGGACTTCTCCATAGCAGAGCTTCTACCCCTCAGATACCCTGAGGCTGTTTAATTGAGCACCTACCCTACTAGGGAAGCATGCAAAGCTACTGGTAAGGTAGGATTAATTATTTATTTGGGGGGGGGAGGGGATTGTTTTAATCTTCTCTTAGTGAAGGCAGTTAGCCTTAAGACGCTACATTTTTCTCCTCAGAAGTCTTCTGTAACTTCATAAACAAATCTTTCCGAAATGGAGCAAATCTGAGAGCATGTAGGCTTAGAATAGCCTGTTGTATGCTAAGGAATGGGCATAAATACGCTTAGGGATGGGAACACCTGTGTAGATAGGCAAAATAGAGGTGTGGATTCAATTAGAGAAAAGTAATTATGAAGCTCCATATCCTAGCTGGTTACAAAGACTTACCAGGCACTGGTAAAATAAAAATACTTCCTTGGGTCTGATAGTGACCTGTTAGGCAGTTGTAATGCTAGCACGTCTTCAGATCAGCTTCCATTAGGACCTTCCAGGAGGTAAGGGAGGCAGGAGGTGGCTAATTAGAGAGGTGAATCAGAATCTGAAGAAAATCTTTCCCTCTGAGAAGGGGGATTGTCTGAGGGAGTCATCCATCATGTCTGTTCAAAGAATCACTGTTGTTGCATCCAACACAATAGGTTTTTGAAGCATAATCAGTTTCTAAAATTCTCAGAATGGTCTGAGGATGTGGTCAAGTCTAAAGCAAAAATTTATATTAATAATAATTCATCAGAGTTTGCATTTGGAGGAGGAGAACCGAGTGGTAGAAATGCTAAGGAGACTGTGAGTGCTAAATGAATGTCAGGTGAACCATTGCTTAGCTAGCAAACCTCATTACTTGGAGTATAGGAAGGCTCAGGGTAAAGTGGAATTAACACCAGGTGTTCCAAGTCTTAAATAGAGATGGCTCTTCTGAGCAGAATCTAATGGTCTTGTGTGCCTGTCACTACAGACAGGTGACTGGGAGAATGGCGAGCACTACTCTGATAGTCCTGTGACTTACGATACTTCTCATGTCTTGTGCTCCTACTTCAAAAAAAGCTATTGGCTGAGCACCAGAGGTTGTGCTCAGCACTATCAGTTGGAAGGATGGGCCAAATGCCAAACAATTTGTATGTTTCCTTTTGTCAAGGTAGCGATTGTTATCCATTCTACCATGTGCCTTCTGCTGTGTTTCTAAGTATCTCTCTACATCTGCAGCACACAACCCATTTTCTCACTGAGCAGAGTGTTGCTTGTCAAAGTGCCTGCGTAACCCTATCACTGGACACTGCAGACCAGTAGCTGCTTCTTGCTTAAGGCCTTTACTTCACAAGCAGATATGGAAAGAAGCATTCTAAACAGGTGAATGTAATATATGCAAAAGGTGGCAAAAAAAGCTGTTCGATTTTTGTCTCTGTGGTAAAGCAAATAGATGTACTCAGTGTCAAGGAAGGAAGAATCGAGGGCTGATGCCTGGATAGGATGTTTAGGATAAAAACCATAGCTTGAGATATGAAGTAAACAAAAGTTCATAATGTGCTGTAGTCATTGAGTATTGTTGCCAAACATACAGATTTTTCTCTCCTTTTGATGTTCATCTCTCCTGGTGAACTTCACACTGCTAGAACATTTCTGTGACCTGCTAGGTTAACCCAGTTCCTGGGAATGTTTGTGGACTTTATTCAGCAAGGCTAGCAATACGTGAGCATTACAGAAGCATGAATTTGCTTGGACAATGGAGCAGTAAATTCCATGTCCAGAGAAAGCCAGCTTGTTCTCGAAACAGTACTTATGGTGCAGATCCTGCTTGCTGGCTAGATTCTGTCAAAAAAAAAAAAAATAAAAATGAAGAGCTAGCATGAAGGTAACTTGTAGTCTGCAAGGATTTTAGAGAAAAACCTAGATCTTGCATGTAAACTAAGGGATTATTAGTAGAATCAAGACTACTTCCTGGGTAGGAAAGGAGGAATGCTAAGAGGTCTTAATGAGCTTCTGCTGTGAAACACAACCATGCGTAAGCCACTACTCCCCTACCTCAGCATGGACTCGGCCGAAATACAAGTGTCGGTTGTGTTGGAAGGATCAAATAGAATAAGGTGTCTAAGTACCATAACTGACAAAACAAACTGACTTTAGAAACCTGGTTTTGAGGCTGTATCTGGGTTCAAGGGTCTCGGGGTTATAAAGAAGCTGGATGAAGCATAGTGGCAGACCTAGTCAATAAACAAGAGGTACCAGTTTTAACAGGATTAGCTTGTTTATACAAGCTGGGCAGCTGAGTGCTGAACAAAGCATCTTCTTCCATCTAACTCTTGTTAGCCCTGCTTGATGGGGGCATTCACCATTTCAGTTTTCCCCCTCCTGAAAGGATGTGCCTTACATATGCCATGGAGTGTTGAGGATGAAGTGTCTCAGCTGAAAAGTCCTGCAGACCATTACTCCCAGCCATCTGTGGGATTTTCTGTTTTCAGAAACTTCTAATAAAGTTTCATAGCTGGTGCATGTCACCTTAAATCTCAAAGCTCAGACGTTACAGGGCCAGTTAGGGACAGGCTATTGGCCTTGGAGCTGAATTTCCTGCTGCTCTGTCAGTTCATATTGCATCCTTAAGCAGTAAGATGAGAGGTGGAATACTTGATGAGGATTGTCTGTTGAACAGAACAAGTAGGTCTGACGAACAGGATAACAGACCTTTACCTTGGCAGTCAGGAGGCTTCATGACAATGTCAGCTAGGAACTATCTCCTCCAGCAGTGTCTACTCAACTTGTAATGCTGATCTGTTACACAACAGCAAGTCTCCTCCTATAAGAACTCTCAAATGTCTGCCCTATGGCTAAAACACCTATGGATGATTCTTTCTTCCTAGGAAGGGATGAAGCAAGTTGGGAACACTAAGGATGTAGAGTTAATATTGCAACCTGTGTGTCTACCTTTTGTGCTCTTTCAGAACAGGGTTATTTGTGCTTTAAGGGGTGGGGGGTGGGGGGGGGGCAGTATCTGAGTAAGAACTAGTTTTGTAGTAGCTTGAATAACAGATCTGGCTGTAAACAGCTGCTAACCTGGCTGATGGAGCTTAAACTCTAGAGCAGGATTGAAGGCTGACACTTGTCCTTGCATGCATCTGATGGATGGGGGCGCCCCCATAATATGATATCAAGACCATCACAGAGGTGGAACATTAGTCAGCCTGGTCAGGATTACTTTAGAGTATGGATTTAGGAGCAGTAATATAAACTTGCTTTAATGTACATCACAAACGTGTAACTACAATTACCAATAGGGAAACACACTACAGAATAGTAATCTGTGAAATTTTACTAGTTGTGTAGTAGGACAGCTACTGAAGGAGCTGCAGCATAGCTCTGAAAATCCTGTTTAATCCTTTTTTTACCTCTGGTATAGATCTTTCTGTACCACCTTTTTAAGTTTGTGTCTTGTTTAGTTATTCATTGCCTTTCTTGCTGTATACGCACGGGAGAGCTGGGGCCCTTGGTAATGACTAATCTTGAAGGCAAGAGTAGCCCTTGTATTAAGCAGTATGCTTCACAATACCTGACGACTGAAACTGCTATGGAAGGGGATGCCCTCATAAGGTTCAAACAGAATTTTCATCAGTCTTCTAGTAACACATCATGAACATAACTTGCATCTGTTACAAGAGACTGTATGGAGTGACTCGTGACAATGACTGCTACAGCAGTTTATGTAAAGGAGTGGCACAGTAGCTGGGGGCTAGGTGGAGGGTTTTTCATTTCAGCAGTATTTGAATGTTTAAGGACAGGGTTTTGGCTGCTCATGGGATCATAAGGCTGGGTAAGCAAACTGCAGTACTTGACACTGTGGCCATGACTACATGGTTTTGGGTTGGGTGAACACAAGAATAATATAGCAAAATCCTGTTGCTCATACAGATACATTTGTGAACAGGTATAGAACACTTACAGTTCGGCATAGGCTATACAGAACACATGCAATCTCTCTCAGTACAGCTTGCACACACCCAAACTGTAAAGAGGGATAACGCTGCCAGCACTGGACAGTTAACAACATGCAGCTGAAATAACCTATGATAACAGCTTCAATATGTGTCAAGTTCCTGCTCTGAGCAAGGGGGTGAAAAGCATGGTTATTGGCAAGAGTCCTTTGCTGTACTAACTAGCAAGAAGATCAGAAACAGCCCTTCGAAGCAGGAGGGTGTTAGGAGTACAGTTGGAAATGAAGCATTTGAGCTGTTGTCTAGCTCAGTTTGCATCTGAATAAACACTATCTGCCTTGATTAACAACTGCTTTGCTTCCAGGTTGTTTGGTGTATCCAGTGAGTCTCAACAAGTAACATTGACAGAAGATCAGTTGGTATGCACTGCAGAAACATTGCCTGGGATCCCTCATCCTTTGAGGAGGCAGGTGATGCTTTCCTGAGCAATAACTGGAACAGACAACTGAACTCTGGCTCAGGGGCCACTGATTTATGAGGCTTCATCACTGGAAACTGGAGAGAGTGGTATGGAGGAATGGCTCTTTAGCATGCTGCAAAGCATACTGTCTTTCTGGAAGACTGATATGAAGAAACTTCTCTTAGATTATCTAAGTATATAATCTAGTAATAGGCCTGTGTTACCAACCAAATAGCTGTCTATCAAGAAAGAGCATACTGGGATATCTGTCAATCTCTTTCGAAAATAAGAATGTGGAATTCAGATGCTGGTATTGCTAGTACTAAGAGTGAAAGGGTTTCTTAATCTAAAAGTGAGCTAATAGGTTGGAATGCTAAATGCTGAACAGATGTTGGAAAGGCTGCTACCAAGACTTGTTGCAAGATGGTGCGTTATTCCTTGAACAACTCATAATTTGAGATGGACTAGCTAGGTGTCTGGACACTACCATTGGGCACTAAGTTCCTGGCTGAAGAATAACTCCATCAAACAGACTATGACAGTGGTGGTTCCCTTCAGCTTGAGATGAAGTCTTCAGGGAACCAGATAGCACTAGCTCATGAAAAGCATTTCACTTTCTTCCTTTAAAGTAAGCAGAGGGCAGTACTTGTTAGTCAGGTGCAGCTTGTTTAAAGTGGTCATGACTTCTCCTGAGCCCTCTGTTCTAATATTCCTGCAACAGCTGTATTTATTCCAGTGACAAGTGGAAGAAAAATCCAAAATAGATCTAGTGTGGTAGCTGGGTTGAGAAGTGACTAATTATCTCATCAGAAATCATGTGCTCAAAAATATAGTACAATTGCAAAAAGTACTGGTCCAATTGCACCACGTGAACAGAGTAACCTGTCCAATTCCAGCTGCTAACTTAGTGATGTTCATTTGGCTGCAATTCAAGTGAGCAGAAAACACTTTCAGGAACTTAGTTTGAATTTCTATGTTCTTGCTCAAAACCAAACAGCTCAGAGGAGACTGATGCACTGATATGATGAGAACAGACTGTTCTGTTCAACTGATGAAATAGCAGTTGGCATACTGACTGAAATGGTAAGATGTCCGGGTAGTTTCACAGGCATGATCCTGCACCAGCAATGGTACATGCCAAAATCTGTAGCTGACATGACTAATTAAAATACTAAGATCTTTATCTGCTTTGCAGTTGGTACTGGGGGAAGGGAGCAGCATGAAGGAGGTATTCCCTGATTTGTCCAATGCCACACTTCTATCCTACTAAGCAGATGAGTGTCACCCTTCCTTGTTTCTCATTACTGGTGTTGTATGATCAAGACAGCTGGATGATGTGCCATATCCTACAATATGTAAGTACAGTTGTAGTTTATTCCTAAAGGGTGTTCCTGTTGACAGAGGAAGCCCTTGGCATAAGGCTGCTTAATACCTCAGCAAAGTATTGATTCATCACTTAGGTGAGAGGGCAGAACATCAAACAGGGCTTAAAGCAAGTTGCATGAAAGAAGTTCCCTAAAGTAAAATCCTGTTAATCTGGAAATATTCTGGCCAACAGGCCAAGTGCCTGTCTTAACTGAGGCCAACTGATACCAAGCAAATGATCTCTTAACCACAAATCATGTTTCCAACTACCTACAGCCTAAACAAGACAGTTAAACAGGCTTTTTGAACTGAGGCTGAAAACACTGGCCTTGGTTTCCCTGCTATCAAGGAATCACAGGAGAAACAGTGGTGGGGGCATCACTAATCTAGACCTTACTGATTGAGGGAATGACAGATAGCTTCACTTGTCAGGCAGGGCAGGTCAACATCCTTCTCCACTGTCTCTTTTACAAGACTAACCGCAGGGGCTTGGGTTAGACGTAGCAGTATAAGAGCTGGTATTCAGTCATCTTTCTAGCAAGTGATGCTGCTCTTGCATTCCAGACATGGCATAAACTGGAGGGGAACAGTTCCCAAGTATGAACTCCCTTCCACCACTTGTCTTCAAGCAGGTGCTTGTTATTTATTAGTGCGAACAATACATATCAGGGTTAACCTACCTGTAGGTAAGGCTAGTAGTATCTTTTATGTGTATTAGTCACTGGCTATGCTACTTCCTAACAGACTAATTTGGTTGTTTTAATAGAGGAAATAAACTAATGGTAGTGCCTGCATCAGAACAAGCAGCTGGAATTTTCCATCTAAATCATAGTAATCTTGTGTCATGTTACAGAAGGTTTGTTCAACTTGAACTCTTGGACACTGTCAGATGCTAGAGCAATGGGTGTTCTAGTAATGAAACAAAATACTTAAGATGATATTTTATTTGACTCCTCAGCATGAATGACTCTGTTTAAAAGGCAAAAGTCTGAACGGCACATTCATGTGTTTCTGATTTATTAATGCATGCCTAGTGTTTCTCAGGGCTACTTAGGGCACTACCACTGCAGCAGGAACTAGGCAGAAAGCGTGACAGTCAGTTATGCATATAGGAATTTGTTAAGATGCAAATGTAAGTCAGTCATACAGAGGCTCACAGAAATGCTCTGTTATACTTCAAATGTGGGTAGAATGCTGCTAGTCAAGGTAGTCCATTATTAGTAAATGTATCTGGCTTTACAGCTCTGACTCTTGCTAGTCATTGTATGTATTGCTGTTAGCTTTTAGTCTTACTTCCTCAGCCTGCAAGACTGAAGTCTTGAATTCACTCAAGGGGACAGCTTGTTTGCCAGCCTTTTGAAAACAGCTCTTCTGTCAAGAACTTGATGGCTAGAGATATTTCTAAGGATACATTGTGCAGGTCCTGACACAACCTGCTAACCAGAAGAACTTGACGAACTCAGCAAGAAGGCACGGGTGAGGGAACAACCTGCCTTGGAAGCACGTTCAGCACTTGAACTATTGCTGTGTTTCCGGTTACTACTTCATCCTAACAGGCTATAGTGCACCTGGCAGTAAAAGCTTCTCTTGTCCTCTCCTGGCCTGTCGGATTCTAATTTGAGGTTAATATTTACATGCAATAACTCTTTAAGCTGAATCATGTACTTGCAGTATCAAGGGACAAAGAAGAAGCACAGGCTGTGAAAAGGACAAAGTATTAGACTGCCGAGCAGATGTTTAGTTTATCTGCCTTGCCTCTGACTTTGTCAGTGTCCCTAACCTCTCCTCAGACAGGCTTTCATCAACACTGAGGCAATTATCTTTGTCTGCTGAGGGGAAGAAGCCTGTCTGTTGGGTAAGGATTATTGTCCAGTCTTTAAATCCCATGACAGGTTACAGCCATAATGAAGATTCTCAATCCCCTGTGCACAGGACAAAAATACAATCATTAAGGGTAGCTACTATGTTGCCACCCTTGCTTAAATAAGAGATAATTGTGAAAGTGTCTCTTAAGGGAAACTAAACGTTGCTCAACAAAATTGTTTGGCATGTGCTTCAGGTCTTGCTAAGAAACAGGTATTTCAAGGATGACTTGTCAGTACCAACAGCTCTCCTTGTAGGGAGTACAGAGAAGACACCAAGAGCATGGTATGCCCGGAGTCTTAAGGCTGACTTTCCCAGGGCAGATGTGTGGAAATTATATACAATGCTTGACTGGAGAGTTGCCTGACTTGAGGCACTAGGTAACAGCTCATATTTCAAGACCTATGTGTTGAGGGCCTGAAATGGCCATTCCCTAAGGGGTGATCAGTGCTCTCTGTTCACAGGATAGGCCTATAGAAAAGGGAGAAGATACTGTTAGTGGTCTCTTAACTAGCCCTTTCTGGAATAAATTGAAAAGTGGATTACCAAAATGTGGTGTGTACCTACTAATACAGGCAAGAGTTTGGGGCACTTCTCCCAAGGTAGCAACATCCATAAAACTGCAGTCTAAGACTTGTGAAATAGTGCATTTAGCATAGTAGTTAAAATGGGCCATACAATTGCATAGTGGGTAATTAAGCTGTGGCAGTCGTCTTTATCTACATAAAGAAGATTCAAAAGGCATCACTTAACAGTCTGCTGACATAGTTGCTGTGGGAATGATCTTGTTCTTCACTATGCCAGTATAACTGAAGGCATGACTGTCCTTGCATAAAAGCACATGCATCTCTAACCCTGCCACACTGCTGTCTGGCTCTTTTCAGATGAACTTGGAATTCAAGTGTAACAGAACAGTTCTAGTCTTGAGCCAGCAATGTGCCATCGCAGCCTAGAAGGCCAACTGCATCCTGGGCTGCATCAAAAGAAGCGTGGCCAGCAGGGCGAGGGAGGTGATTCTGCCCCTCTACTCCACTCTCGTGAGACCCCACCTGGAGTACTGCATCCAGCTCTGGAGTCCCCAACATAAGGACATGGACCTGCTGGAGCGTGTCCAGAGGAGAGCCACGAGGATGATCCGAGGGCTGGAGCACCTCTCCTCTTTCAGCCTCTCCTCATAGTTGGGGCTATTCAGCCTGGAGAAGAGAAGGCTCCGGGGAGATCTTATTGCGGCCTTCCAGTGCCTAAAGGGGGCCTACAGGAGAGCTGGGGAAGGACTTCTTACTAGGGCATGTAGTGATAGCACGAGGGGGAATGGCTTCAAACTGGAAGAGGGCAGGTTTAGATTGAACATTAGGAAAAAGTTTTTCACTTTGAGGGTGGTAAGGCACTGGAACAGGTTGCCCAGAGAGGTTGTTGAGGCCCCATCCCTGGAGGTGTTCAAGGCCACGCTGGACGTGGCCTTGGGCAACCTGGTCTAGTGGGAGGTGTCCCTGCCTATGGCAGGGGGTTTGGAACTTGATGATCTTCAAGGTCCTTTCCAACCTAAACCATTCTGTGACTCTAGTCTCTTGTTGCCTTACTTCTGCAGAATAAGTAAATACTAAGGGACTGAGTACTGTAAAAGGAAGCCTCCAAGCAAGTGCAAGAACTACAAATCCTGAGATACAATTCTCAAAAACATTGAGTTCTCCAAAGGTCTGATAAATAATTGTCATGTACTGTGAACTCCCACCATGTGAGATGAGCTATGCCAGTCCTCAGATAGGAGAGTATGTCCTGTAAACTGGCTAGAAAGCCCTCACTAACCTTCTCAAATTGCATTGCTAACACTGAGAATGAGTTTTTCCACAGTAACACAGGGGGTATTTGCAATGGTTCAGCCAGACTTGTGTGTATCCCTGCCCATTGTCCTCCACCTTGGGGGTTTTGTGTTCTCTGGCTCTGTGCAAATAAGTGGTCTGGCTTCCATAGGATGGAGGCAGATGGCAATAATGGAGGGATGACTAGGGTTTAAAGATGGCAACTGCCCATCTGGATTTCTACCACTTTACAGTTGCCAAAGTAAGGTCTTGCTTGTGCATATTTGCTCCTACCTCGGTTATTTGCTTGTTATTGCCTCTTAATTTTGCTTCAGAATGAGATACTGTGGTTGCATAACACCGGAGCTGGGTGTAGCTCTGCCAATTAAATTGGGGAAGCAGAATCATGGACAGGCAGGACTCAGTGCCTCAAGGTTGTTATTTCTTCTTTCCAGTATGGAGCTGGGTAGAATGTGCTAAAGCTATGACTCAGGTCCTAGAGAGCATTTCTTAGGTCTGTTTTCTCCAGGCCTCTTCCTTCTGTTCTCTGAACAGTAACCTTCCAGATGAGGGTGGGTGGTTAGTGATTTAGCCTTAACTCTGTCTTTCCTTCCTCTCTATTTCTGAAGGACTTGATGAATCTGGGGAGAGGCTCATTACACTGAAGTCTAAAGATTATCTCCATTCAAAACTATACCATAAAGCAAGCTAGTTTAGTTTTAGATTAGAACTCAGTTGCCTTCATTTTACCTGCTTAATGTGTGGGGTTTTGTGGTTTTTTGTTTGTTTGGTTTTTCTCCCAATGGGCACACGCCTTTTTAGTACTGGTGCAAGTAGCCTGCAAAGTCACTGTTCGCTGTAATAGTTTCACTATTGCTTCTTTGTCAAAATGGGCCCACAAACCAGTCTTCTAGTGATAACACTTGCTAAATAACCATGGCTTGCTTTATCAACTCTTCCTCTAACATCTGTTTCTACTCAGAACAACTTGAAATTTTCACAGCAACACCTTTGTTCCCATGCATCAAGTGGTCCCTAGCTGTGGCCAGATAATTTCCTTAGAGAGAATAGGTATAGCTGCCAGAGACCTTTCTCACGTGAGCACTTTTATCTCTGATTTTCTTGAGCAATGCTAAATGCAACTCACAAACCATCTAGTAAGCAGCTAGATCTAACTTTGCTTATATGAACAGCTGGTTCCCTAAAGGCCTCCCTCCGGGCTAAATGGAAATGGAGGGGACATTCTCTCTTAAAGACCTAGGAATTTGTGTTCTCCATAGGTTAAGGATCAGTTAAGCATTGACGTCCATTACTCTGTTAGTGGCAAGCTGGATGAGTCAGTCTGTAGCTATTGACTTAGTAATGAATTGAGGGAAGAGGGGAAGGCAGGAGTGAGAGCAAAACCCTGAAAGTAACTTCCAAGTAATGGATAAAGCATTAGCTCTAACTAAAGCAAATGAGGAATAGGCTATTGAGAATTACAAACTTGTAATGCTAGAGGATATGCAATGCTTCAGCACTTGTATCTGGGTACGTAGTATGTCTCAAATGGTATGCTGGGTGAAAGGGGTGGCTTGGTCTGCAGCTGCTTGCCTGGATATAGGGGAAATTACTAGTAGAGGGTGTCCTAGCTACTTAATCATCTGAACGATCTCTTGGCTTCATTTGTCACCCTAAAATTCAAGGGACTAACTGAAGCCACTGCAGTAACCCAGACAGAAGATTCGTAAAACAGTTTCTGTAACAGATGTGAATGTCCAGTTCTTTATGTCTGGGTATAGATGATCTTCAGAACTGCATAAAGACACAATATAAGTCTCTCTATTTGGTAAGTGTCAATCAATGCTTCAGCTGTGTAGGAACAAATATGGTGACTGCAGACTGTTTTTTGTCATGTATCTTGTATCTCAGAAGCAGAAGGGTCTCATGGCATAGAGTTAAGTCATACTAGTCCATAGTTTCTGTTAACTTGCAGGATTTTTGAGAAGTGTAAGGTTACTTGATTACTGTTAAGACAAGAGTGTGGGGTTTTGTTTTGTTGTGTTTTCCTGGAATAGTCTGTCTGCAGCCTAAGGAGTTTATTTGCTTTTACCTGTTGGGTGGTATAACCTCAGACTTCCGCTGGTTATAGAAACCTGAATAAGATCTGGTGGCTTTTTTGGTGTTCTGGTCTTGTCTTCATGGGTGTTTGGAAGAGATCATCGCAAATGTTTCTTGCCTTCTCCCCTATCCTACTACAAAGATGCAGCCGGCAGTGCTGAAGGAGAATACAGCAAAATACCTGAGGTTCTATAAATAGCTTTAAAGGGTAAAAAGCTAAAGGTTAACAGATTAAAACAGGGTGATGCAAGTACAGCCTGTGGATGTAGGTCAGTGTGATCTAATGATTAGGTATTACTGAGGTGAGGGTTCATCACCTAGCGGCTATAACTTGATGCTGTCTATAGCCTGAGATGAACAGACACTGAGTCAGACTTCCTATATGATCACTACAAAAATTTTCAGGCATTAGTGGGCTTCAGTGTTTGGAAGAACAAAACAGGACTAACAGGTCTAATAAGAATATTTCTTCCTCAAGGTAAAATATTATTTCTGCCTACTTATTGTTATTTGAATTTTTAAAACCTACAGCGAGCATAGCTGACCACCATCTCACCATGTCTACTGAAGCTGAAACTACTACTACCAACAGCCAGCCTGAGCAACAGGCTCCACCAAAAGCACAACCTTCAAAGAAAGAAAAAAAGAAAGGTAAGAAAAGCTTATCTCTTGAACACCTCCTCTAGTCAGTGCCCTTAATCTTTTGCACTTTCTTAAAACTAAGATCATTCGCAGCAGAGTTAAAATAACTCTCAGGTTTCAAGCTGACTAGAAGAATGAGTAAAAAAAGCTAATAAAATAATTCTAACCAGAGGCAGGCATTTGGCTTGAAAGGTTTTTACTAGCTTCAAGTTCTAAAGCTCTCAGTTCCACTTGTTAATGACTCGTTTGCTAAACCTGACAAGTCACCAAAAGTCCAGAGAAGTGAAAGCCTCCTGAGGAGGTGACCAGACCCAGGACCATCCTGGTAGCTGTCAGTCTGAACCTGAACTCACTTCTTCCCTTTTCTCCAGAGGGGGTGATGTGCTTGACACAGTTACAGATTCTAGTCCAGAAAAGCTAGAAAATTCATTTCATGAGAATTATTGTAGTTCAGATAATAGAATTTTTTGACGGATTAGGTCATGTAAATATGATTACCTCATACAGAAATACTTACCTAGGTACATGCTCGGGGTATGTTTAGCATGCAAAGAAAACCAAGCAGTTCTAAGAAGTAGTGAGAACAGCAGAAATAGCAAGTATAGCTAAAATCCCAAGTGGCTACAGGGACAGGGTACCAGGACTTGTTGTAGAAATGATGGTGCTGATAGGAAGTTCTAGCACAGGAACTATGAGATTCTGGAACATCAAGAAGAGATCTGACTACACCAGAACTAAGGGCTAACATCTGAAAGGCTTATTGAACATCCTGTATGGCCATGGAAAGTACCATTTCTGCTTGGTGTTTTTGCTTAGCACTTACATGTACTTGGCTGTTGCCGATAATATTTCAGTCTTTTATGTGGCAAACAATTGTTCTGAAGTCCCCAAATATTAAGCACTGGGCTCTGCTCTTTGAACTGAGGCCAGATTCTGCAAGAGCACTGTGACCTTAAAGGAGTGACTATCTTGCAGTGCACACAGTACTGGAAAGACTAAGGGTTGTTAGTCAGCTACACTCAAGGGCCAGTTTTAATATGGACTTAAATGGTATATTTTTTTTTTAAAAAGATCTCAAAGCCATGACATAGACGTTTCCCTTAAAAACAAACAAAACAAAAAAACCAAAAAAAACCCCACCCAAACAAACAAAAAAAACCAACCAACACTTTTCTGTCTCCAGGGCCAGAAAAGACAGATGAATCTCTCTTGATCAGATTCAAAGGTGATGGTGTAAGATACAAAGCTAAACTGATTGGCATTGATGATGTCCCAGAGGCAAGAGGAGACAAAATGAGTCAGGATTCAATGATGAAGCTGAAGGTAAGGGCTTGAGCTGGCATGTAATGCACAACTTCTGGGTAGCCTTCAGAAAGCAGAACAAGGGTCAGTTTGGCACAGGTTCAACTACTGTTTAATGGTAACAGTAATAACAGCACTATCCTAGATGGCTGTTACTTCTAAAGCTGTAACCCGTTGCACAAAGGACAGTGTTTATCTAACAGTTTGGGAATGCTTCTTTGGGTTTCTTGTAGGCATCCAGTATGGATGCTAATAGTATAAACTTGATCACAAACAGTGAGCTTGGGTTTTGGATGGGGAGGGGGGAACTCGGTGCAATTTAACACTGAACTCAAAGTACAAGTTGGCATCCTAGGGTAATAGTGACACCAAGGGATTTAGATAAGCCAAAGACTAAACGAGACCATGCAGCAACAAAGATGCTTACTTCTGGAGTGCAGACACTCATATAGCTTCAATCAGGCCAGGAAAGCTGGTAAAGAAGCTACTACTGCAGCAGTTTTGTGAACTAAGATAAAGTTTTAAAGTTCCAAAACATTTACAGAGGCAACGCAATCTGGTTGTGAGGTATCACTTCAAACATAGTCAGGCATATGTTGCAAGAAGAATGCTGCTTTAAATGTACAGTTGCATAGGAATAACTAGATTAGCACTAGTACAGTCACAGCCACAGGCTTACGAGGAATGTAAAGAAACAAGTTAAAGCTCAGTCTAACAGAAATCTCATCAATACTTCTGATATTCACCCTCTTCAGGGAATGGCAGTGGCAGCCCGTTCCCAGGGTCAGCACAAACAGAAGATCTGGGTGAACATCTCCCTCACTGGTATCAAGATAATAGATGAGAAAACCGGGGTAAGATATGACTTATTCTTTTAATGTAATTCTTAAAGCAAGTGAGGCACTTGGAAGTTAGACCAATCTGAAGTAGATTCCTTAATGGCATCGTGCCCCCCCTTCCACATATAAAAATTGGCTTGTGAAATGGGTTGTAATGCCATAGCCTCCTGCCAGAAAGATAGCTACATCCTATTGCGGTTAGTCAAAGGCTGATAAATCTGAGTCTTGAACTGAAGCCTTCTAACAGTCTCAATTATTCTAACTACAGAGAAGAGCAGCTATTATGTCTCCAGCAATTTAAACCAATAGTGGGTTGTTTTGTGTTTTGGTTGTTGTTTATTTTTTTTTTTTTTTGCAATTCTAGGTCATAGAGCATGAGCATCCGGTAAATAAAATCTCCTTTATTGCTCGGGATGTAACAGACAATCGTGCCTTTGGCTATATTTGTGGAGGAGAAGGCCAGCACCAATTTTTTGCTATAAAAACAGCACAACAGGTATGTATCAGACACCCTTTTCCACTTGCTATGAGTAATGCTATTGTATAAACTTTTAACACGTGATAAGTGTCTAGTGTTTTCCTGGTAGCCCTATAAGGTATGGGGAATACCAGCACAGATGGATAGGCTCTTATACTAGAGGAGGGCGGTAGGAATTGACTGTATCATCAATGGCTTTTATCTTGTTCAGCTTCTCTGTAGTCCAGAATAAAAACACTTAAGTAGTCTTGCCTACCATGATTAACCTTGCTTAACATGTCCATGCACCACGGAAGTCACGAGTGAGATGAACAGAGCCATTATCACGGGCTTTTCTGTAGAGTCTCCTGTTACTGGCAGTGAGAATGACAACCCTTGAGTCAAACTGCCAGAGCTTCACTCAGAATTAACAGAAGTGATGTTGGAACTCCACTAGTCTAGTTGTCATGGTGTTTTGTTTTGTGCAGCAGTGAAAAGACTTGCCCGATTGCAATAGTTGTTTCTGGGGGCAGTGAATGGCAGGTCTCATCCTCCTAGAGTTACTTCGGGGAGGGATTCTGATCCTTCTGTGAAGTTTCCCCATGCAGAAATCCTGTAAGCAGGGTTCGTTTCTGAAGAGACGATGTACATAAGCAGTATTAGAAACAAGCTACTTGGAATTATTGCTGAGTATTATGCAGCTTCCTAAATGACTTGAACTTGATTTAAATATTTATCATTTATTAGCTTGTCATTATAATGTCTTTATAATACTCACTGTAATGACTAGATGAGCAAAGACTTCAAAGCTAGTAATTTCTTCATACACAACCCTGCCTGCCCTCCTGGAGAACCTGTGGGCAGATTCAGACCCACTGCAGGTAGGACCGAGGGGCTCCTTGTTGGAGCACATTACTGCAACACACTCTCCTAAGCCTGTTTTATTAGTTTATCAGAGTCCTGTGTGTGTTGGCTTCACTGGAATTGTACATTAAATACAAAAGCCTCTGTGTGTGCTCTGGAGTGGAGTCTGTTCTCTCAGAGCTTTTCACCATGGGGTGCTGCTTGCCAGCCTATAAACTTAGCCAAGCTGTAGACAACTTTTGACCTGCTGATAGTTGTTTTTAACACAAATTTGTCTAGCTGAGAAGTAAGGACTTCTGCAGCTCTGGACTGTAGCAGCTATACTGCACGTCAAAGTTGATAACTCTCACATGTCTAAAACCCTTGATTAGGAGAGGTTGATGCTTGGATGTAAAACAGTGAGATCTGTTCAACAGAGTCTCTGCTTAAGACAGAGTGGCTGAACACAGGGACCTGTCCTATTACAGACACTGACACTGCTGCTATATGCCTCAAGCAAAAGCTCCAAATCAGTAGAACTGAACCTGCCACCACCTCAGCAACCACTCAAATATTCTTGTTAAAGGGTGTGCAGGGAGTGCAGTGCCTTTCTAATTCACACTAAATTTTCAACTTGATACAAATAACACTTAAAGCTGGTGTCTGCTCTGCGCATTTGAAGTGATGATAATCTTATGTTATGCTTGTCTCACTGCTTTACTATTTGCATCTTGTTTAAAATAAATGTAGTATTAGCTATAGAAGCTTCTTCCAGGTTCTGTGTTGGAGTTGGTAGAAAACTGACAGATGCAAAATGTTTTTCCTCTCATAAGACTACCAGAGAGCTTGCATAAACTTTGCACTTTTGAGGAAGTATGATTAGGAGTTGCCATGCGTTTATGAAATGTGACTGTGACTGGATGGGTGGATGAGGGAGGGCAGTGGATGTTGTCTACCTTGACTTTGGCAAGGCTTTTGACACTGTCTCCCACATCATCCTCACAGGCAAGCTTGGGAAGTGTGGGTTAGATGAATGGACAGTGCGGTGGATTGAACAGTGGCTGACAGATAGAGCTCAGAGGGTTGTGGTTAGTGGTGCAGAGTCCAGTTGGAGGCCAGTAATCAGTGGTGTCCCTCAAGGGTCAGTACTGGGTCCAGTCCTGTTCAATATAGTCATCAATGACCTGGATGAAGGGATAGAGTGTACCATCAGCAAGTTTGCTGATGACACAAAACTGGGAGGAGTGGCTGACACACCGGAAGGCTGTGCCGCCATACAGCGTGACCTGGACAGGCTGGAGAGTTGGGCAGAGAGAAACCTTATGAAATTCAACAAGGGCAAGTGTAGGGTACTGCACCTGGGGAGGAATAACCCCATGCAGTGGGGGACCCTGTGGAAAGGGACCTGGGAGTCCTGGTGGACAACAGGATGACCGTGAGGCAGCAATGTGCCCTGGTGGCCAAGAAGTCCAATGGCATCCTGGGGTGCATCAAGAAGAGTGTGGCCAGCAGGTCGAGGGAGGTCATCCTCCCCCTCCACTCTGCCCTGGTGGGGCCACATCTGGAGTATTGTGTCTAGTTCTGGGCTCCCCGGTTCAAGAAGGACAGGGAACTGCTGGAGAGGGTCCAGCAAAGGGCTATGAAGATGATTAGGGGATTAGAACATCTCTCTTATGAGGAAAGGCTGAGGGACTTGGGTCTTTTTAGTCTAGAGAAAAGAAGACTGAAGGGGGATCTTATCAATACTTATAAATACTTAAAGGTAAGGTGCCAGGTAGATGAGAAAAGTCTTTTTTTTCAGTGGTGGCTGGTCATAGGACAAGAGGTAATGGGCATAAACTTGAACATAGGATGTTCCATCTTAACATGAGGAGGAACTTCTTTCCTTTGAGGGTGGCAGAGCACTGGAACAGGCTGCCCAGAGAGGTTGTGGAGTCTCCCACACTGGAGGCATTCAAAACCCACCTGGATGCTGTCCTGTGCAACCTGCTGTAGGTGACCCTGCTCTGGTTGGGGGGTTGGACTAGATGATGTCCAGAGGTCCCTTCAACCCTGACCATTCTGTGATTCAGTGAAATACCGCACTAAAAGCTTTTTAGCAAAAAACATCACAGGCTTAGCACAAATATAGCCACTTTCCCTGTGGAGTTAACAACAGTTCCAAGCGGTTTTGCCCCATTACCCTTGGATTCTGCATAAACTCTCTTGTGTGGAGACTAGACAGCCCTTTAAACTCTTGCTTTTCTTGTTACCTCAACCTTACTGTTGCATCACTTAAGAAAGTTTGGCTTGCTGCTCCCTGGACTTGTACTGAAGCAAGCTGTGAAGTAGTACATGGCATAAAAATCTACATTCTTTTTCAGGCTGAACCTCTAGTTATTGATCTTAAGGACCTTTTCCAACTAATATATAATATGAAGAAGAAGGAAGAAGACTGCAAGAAAAAGGTGAGTAAAACTATAGAAACTGCATCAGTCTGCACAGCAGTCTGCACAGAAATAAAGCTTGCTTCAGCTTTGGCTTGGATTTTGGGCTCTTGTAAGACTTGATACTGAGGTCTGTCTAAATCCAGGATTACTTGAAGCTATTGGTTGCTAGTTGTACCAGCAGTTTGATTACCTCCTAGATCTGGTAAGCTCTCCAAAGTGAGAAGCTTTGGATATTCTACATGATGTCTAGGTACTAAAAGGCTTGTTTCTTTCTTCAGAGTGAAGAAGCATGTAAGACTGAGGTAAGTCACTCCAACTGAGCCTCAATTGATTAGGCATGCTGCTGCAACACAACTAGCTTTGACTTTCTTTACACTGTCAGCATTACGGAGGCAACGTCAGATCCCCAATTACATTGAAATAGGAGTAAAATGGGCCTACAGAACTAATACTGAGTAGTGATCTCCCTCATACTTACTCCTTCCATCACTTGCTCTTTGAAGCCTGCAAGTCCCTAGCCTAAGGCAAGTTTTGATATTCCAATTATTGTTGACACTGTTATCCATCTATTACAGAATGGTAGTGAAGCACTACCTGCTGATCAAGCTGACAAAATAAAACTGGTAGGTTAAATTTTGGAACTTTATGCTGATGTCATTAAGGAGTTCATAACTGACTGTCCCCACATTGTGTGGCAATATTTATAGGTATGTTTACAGTAGATCTGCATAGTGCTTGATTCTTACTCTTACAAGAATTCTAACAGATACCAATTCTTTCAATATTTCTCACTTCAAGGGAGCTGACCAGATGGACTTGTTTGGGGATATGTCAACACCTCCTGATATGAGCAGTCCCACAGTAAGTAGAATCTAGCTTAGCTGTCGTGATTCTTGCTTTGAGACCAAACTTAGTCCTGGTAATAAAATCTGGGGTTTTTTTAGTCCTGGTTTCACTGAGCCATCTGTCAAGCTATCATTGGTGTACTAGTGTCTTAGGGCTACAACAGTATCTGCTTACTAACTAGAGTAGCTAATGTCATTCTTATCCAGCAGAGTTCACTTGAGACTGCGTGACAAAAATAATCCTGTATTGTTAGTCATAGAATGGTTTGGGTTGTAAAGGACCTCAAAGATCATCTAGTTCCAACCTCCCCACCGTGGGCAGGGACACCTCCCACTAGACCAGGTTGCTCAAAGCCCCCTCCAACCTGGCCTTGAACACCTTTAGGGATGGGGCCGCCACAGCTTCCCTGAGCAACCTCTTCCAGTGTCTTGCCACCCTCACAGTGAAGAACTTCTTCCTATTATCTCATCTAAATCTACCCTCTTTCAGTTTAAAACCATTACCCCTCATCCTATCACTACACTCCCTGATAGTGAAGTGTCCCTCCCTAGCTTTCCTGTAAGCCCTGTAGGTACTGGAAGGCTGCTATAAGGTCTCCCTGGAGCCTTTTCTTCTCTTTATGCTAAACAATCCCAACTCTCTCAGCCTGCCCTCATAAGGGAGGTACTCCAGCCCCCTGACCATCTTCATGGCCCTCCTCCGGACCTGCTCAAGCAGGTCCATGTCTTTCTTATGCTGGGGGCCTCAGAGCTGAACACAGTACTCCAGGTGGGGTCTCATGAGCGTGGAGTTGTGGTTTAACCCCAGATGGCAACTAGAACCACATAGCCGCTTCCTCACCCTACCTCTTCCTGCCCTGCTTCCCCTCCCCCCCGAATGGTGGAGGGGTAGACGGGGAAAAAGAAGGAGGGAAAGGGAGAAAAAACTTCATGGCCTGAAATAAAGACAGTTTAATAGAAACAAGAACAGAAAAGGAAAAATTATAACGATGATAATAATCACACAGGTCTTTTTTACTGCCTGGTGAATTGGCACTGTCCGGAGCAGTGATTGTGGATTCCTGCTCCCTGGCTAACCCGCATTCATACACTGAGCATGACATCTATGGTATGGAATATTTCATTGGCCATTCTGCTGTTCTGCCCGTTCTTCTACGGGAAGCTGAACAAAGTCCTTAAATAGTGTAAATATCACTTGGCAACAACTAAAAACAATAGGTACTGACATTCCTTTCACAGCAATTACAAAAGAAAATTAACTCTTTCCCAGTTGAAACCAGGACAGGAGTAGAGGTGGAGAATCACCTTACTCGACCTGCTGGCCACACTTCTTTGGATACAGGCCAGGATGCAATTGGCTTTATGGGCTGCGAGTGCACATGGCCAGCTGATATTCAGCTTTCAATCTACCAACACCCCCAAGTGCTTAGCTACAGGGCTTGAAAGCAGTCCACTTATTGCTCAGCCTGTATCTGTGTTTGGGATTGCCCTGACCCAGGTGCAGGGCCTTGCACTTGGCCTTGCTGAACTTCCTGAGGTTTTCATGGGCCCCCTCTCTAGTCAGATGTCTTAGAGATATGTACTAGCAGTATATGCCTTTGCTGCTATGAGAGCTATTGCAGAAACTCTGCTAAAGACCTTTACAGCTAAAGCTTATTTTAAGGAGAAGTGAATCCTTAAGTAAGACTCCCAGAGTGGACTCCTGGCTGTTCTGGATGAGTAGCCCTAGCTTAAGATGTGGCCTAATGCCACAAAAGTGTGCATGAACCATGTCATAGCTCAGTCTGACCCCCAAAATCCTACTGGTTTATTCTGGCATTGTAAGCCACCATCAGCCATGATACAATTGGTGCTGTCAATCCAGCTGGTGACCAAGTCTTACCCTTCAACTGCCTGCTTTTTGGAGAGTTGGCATGTTAACATCTTCTACTGGCAAACAGCTCTCTAATCTTACTGTGAAGCTGAGACTGCAACTTGAAGTCACACTAAGGATGTGTGATTTCACAACTTCTCAAAACAAAGGACTGGAACTCAAACGGGTTCTTGACTCAAGTGAAAGCCTAGGTGTAATTCATGCTTAATTACTCTACAGTCTCTAGGCTATAGAACAAACATCTGATATTTAACTAAGGGATCTAAACAGTTGCTTTTGAGTTTCTGAAACTAAGTAGCTGTGATTTGACCACAGCCAGCAGTGCTTGCCTTAAGTACTTATAAGATGAAGCTTTAGTGCAACTTCACTGTTGACATTTAATACTTATTTGTATAATGTATTGGATACTAGAGTCTCTCCTTTTGCAGCTGTTTGCCTTGAACTTGTGTACTATGCAGCAAGTCCTATGTAAAACTAACTTTATTTTTCTTTCTGAACAAATAGGAAGCTAAAGAAATTCTGTTAGTGGATCTAAATTCTGAAATTGAGACCAAACAGACTTTTACAAAAGAGGATCTCTTCTT
Source organism: Anarhynchus alexandrinus (assembly GCA_008711295.1). NCBI lineage: Eukaryota > Metazoa > Chordata > Aves > Charadriiformes > Charadriidae > Anarhynchus > Anarhynchus alexandrinus. The sequence goes on along the minus strand of VUYV01000410.1, from coordinate 6,235 downwards.
GAATGGCATCACAACCTCTCTTCCACAACCAAAGCCACAGCCACCCTTCTTACCTGAGACTTCTTTCTCTACCAATCTCAGCTTCTTTCCCACACCTAATCCAGACCCTTTCAGTGATGATCCTTTCACACAGCCAGACAAATCTGCACCGACTTCATTAGATTCTCTAAAACCTGCTGATCAGAAGAAGGAAACTCTGAGTACCTTGACACCAGTGGGTAATGGTGCTTCAAATGGGGATATCGACTACTTTGGTAAACAGTTTGACCAGATTTCTAATAGAACTGGCAAACAAGAAGCACTGTCAAGCCATTGGCCACTTGAGAGTAAGTTGCCTGCAGCAGGAACTCCAAATGGGGTACCAGAGAGAGAACAGAATGGCTTTATTAAAGCTCCATCAAACCTGTTTGTGGAAGGTCCTTCCAAAGGAGTGTCTCTGCAGAATGGAGTAAAGCTGGATTCTGAAAGCAATGTCCAGCTTATGTCACATGAGTCTATAACAATTAGCCCACCACCACAAAGTACCAAGCCAGGAAGAGGAAGGAGGTCTGTCAAGGTGAACAATGTTCAAGTAATTAAGTGATATGCATGCTTTTACTTATAGAAGCTGGGTGAAGGAAGCTTTTCTTTCTTCATACTGTGTAACTGGCTAAACAGCTTCACAACACATCTGCTTCTCTTCTACCTGCTGTGCTTGCTCTAACCTCTCTGCGGCCACGGTACATTACAACACTTATGAATGCTTCATAGTAGCTATGGTCACTAAATTATATGCTCTCTTCTTTAATGCTGCCATGCTTCTGTAAAGGTCTGGTAAGTATGCTGCTACATATATTGACACTTGATATAATGCCAGACCTGTTGTGATAGCTGTATGCCCATCAGCCTGTCCTTTCATAATAAGGAGGTACTGGTACTAGCTTACAGAAACCCGTGTAGCTTCTCAGTACCTACCTACTGAGGGCAATATCAGCGACTGCCCTGACTAGACATGGTGGCTCTGGGTCAGCTGCAATTGTCTTGCACTCAAATGATGCTGACCTTGCCACAATTGCAGGGGTCACTGCAGACTGAGCAGGAATATTTAGAGGGGTGGTGCAGAGAGAAGCTCATTATGATAGCAAATAATTCAGTTACTTAAGTCTTATTCTTCTGCTGTTGACTTGACTACTATATATTATCCTTACTTAATGCCACGCATCTCAGTAGGCCTGAACAAAATGGTGAAGTTTGAAACTCTCATACTTCGTCTATAAAGGATACATCAAAGCTCCCTGCTCTGCTCTGGCTGAAGTAAAAGCTTGTAGTTTTGGAGTAGGGAGTCTTGATCATACCAGCATGTGTTCTGCCACGCCATCTCACAGAGCTTTTTTTCTTTCTAGACTGCATCAAATGTCTTATTTAGCTCAGACTTCTATGTGCCAACTGCAGAGGGCCTTAGCTTGACCTCAGTGACACAGACAGGACCTATGCCAGATAGTCCACTGAATCTCTTCAAAACAAGCCCTACCACAGCACCTCCATTGTCTCGTCCAGGTTCGTTCACAAAGTGAAGGTCTTTGTCCAGTCTAAGATGTCTGCTAACACCAAAACAGGGGTTCTAGTTTTCCTTTACTTCATGCCCTTTAATTCATGTGCTGTCTGCCCTAAACTACTTGAGTTCTGTGAATAGAGGCCTAAACTCTGCATACTTAACTGGAACAGGGTTTTTTGCTTAAAATTTGATGGCAAATTGTTGCTTTGGGTGCAGAAGGCTCAAGTGAGCCAAGCACAACTTGGGGGCTAGGGTAACACTGCTGCAGAGTCTTAATAATCATTTACACAGAAGTGACTCTATGGCAAACAAATCTGTCACTTCTGTGCTAGGACTGTGTTCCACTTCATGTTATATCAACCTCAATTCTGCTCCATTTCAGTCCTGGAAGAACAAAGTAAAAAAATGTTAACCTCTTTCTACCGTCCCCCTCAAATTACTTGATTTTTAAGTGTAAATCAACAGACTTCTGCAAACAGTACACAAAAAAAATGTTTTACTGGTACCCTCAGTGGAATTGATACACTCTTGCTTGAGGTCTTCAGATCACTGAAGTGCTGTGTAACAACAATCTTCCCCCAGGTGGCTTGCCAGTAAATCCATCACCATGGAATGCACAGACACCTGCCTTCACTCAGGCTGCATCAGTCTTTCCTGGGTCTATGATGCCTGCTCAGCCTACAGGATTTACTCAAGCCTTTGGTACTCGTCCAGTGCCAAGCTGGAACCAGCCTGCATCTTTTGGTCCAGCAGCTCCTCAGTCCTCTGGTATCTGGGCACAGCCAGCACAAGTTTCATCTAGTTCATGGGCACAGCCATCCAGTGCTGTAAATCCCTTCCAGAGTAGTGTGTTCCCATCTTCAGTGCTGCCTGTACTGCCCTCTGTGTCAACAACAACTAGCCCACCTCAGCCACCACCTAGAACTGCACCTCAGAAGGAGCTATCCAAGAAAGAGAGTGATGCTTTTGTTGCTCTGGATCCACTTGGTGATAAAGAGATGAAGGATGTCAAGGAAATGTTCAAAGACTTCCAGCTGACAAAGCCACCTGCAGTACCAGCAAGGAGAGGAGAGCAGCAAAGCCTTTCAGGTGCTTCTGGAGCTTTCAACAATTATTTTAGTAGTAAAGTAGGCATTCCTCAGGATAGTACAGATCATGATGACACAGAAGCTAGCAAGCTGTCTGCCAAAATTACTAGTAAATTTTACCAGTCAGGTAAAATCTATCAGGATAGATGCTGAGGGATTGGGGTGGCTGATCGCTGGTCTTTTCTGATAGAACTGAAAATTATATTTCATGGTTACTGAAACAGAGGTTTGAAGGACTGTTTCCCCTACTGATGTTACAGAATTGATTGTCAGTGGCCAAACACTGACACCTAGTGCTTAAACTACTTGACTAGAAGGAGGTAAACTAGGTCTGTACAATGTCAGAAGTCCCATCTAGCTGAAGTGTAGTGAGGGACAAGCATGAGAAAATTGTGAGGTCACTCAAAGCAACTTCTGTATGGGGTTTTGTTGTGTATCTAATTAGGTGAGCTTTGGTGTTGCTATACAGGCAGACCTGAGTACTTTCTACTGCTATAATCACTTAACAGCTTTATGTTCTTTTCCTTAGAACCACCGAAGCCTGTTCCCCAACAAAGTACGCTGCCCACTGATGGCTTGTTTGAAAATCAAGCTAAAACAGACCTTTTCAGTTCCTCATCTGTAAGTATTAAAAAAAAAAAAAACAACAACCAACCCCCTGCAAAAAAACAAAAACCAACAACAAAACAAAAACCAAACAAAAAACTCCAACCTTTTGTTCTTCTTAACAGGGCCGCTTATGTTTGAGCACTGACTTAGTTCTGGCTCTAGAGGCCGTGGAACAAAACTTCTTGCATGTCTGAGCCTAATATTTAAACTAACAGAGGGCATTTGTTGCAAGAAGGCTAACAAAGTATGATTCTGTTTGGCTGGGGTCCATAACCAGTTCCCCAGGCTGCAAGCCCTAGAAGGAAGTTCTTCATTATCGGAAGCTTCTGCAAAAGACTGTAAAAATAATGTAGCTGCAAAAGTCTTCCATTTTGGTTATACTTGCCTTTCTGTGGAGTAGACTGAGCAGTGTGGACTGTGCAGCTCTCTTCCTGAACAAACGGCAGGCTCCCATGTTCAGTACCCCCTGGGGGAGGAAGTGGCTTAACCACATCACTCCATTTGGGACACAGCACTTGAAGCCCTTGGTGGAAACTCTGGATCGGTTCCAGAAGGCTGACATAAGACATCTAGCACTCAGCTAAAACAGATCTCATCATGACTACACTGGCTCAGCTCCAAATAAGTGTGCAGTAAGCACACGTGGCTTTCTCTGAAAGATACCTTGCCTCAGACTAGGAAAACTAGTAACATGGCTTTAGAGCCCTTTTCTCATGTTAAAGCAGTGCAGTTAAAGTGTATTTAGCAGGGACTCTGCAGTATTCTTTCCAGAAGGTCTTTGGAACAGGAACTAGCTGATACAGCCATGCAGAGTAAACCTGGTGAAACCTGGAAATCCACTAACAGCCTACAATCTCTCTTTCCTTAGAAGGAATCTCAGAAACCACCTTCTGATCTCTTTGGTGATCCTTTTGGCAACCTATTTGCATAGATCAGGTAAGTCTTCCACTAATCAAAAAACCTACTCAATTCTCTGAAATTGATTCAGAAAACCTTCGGTAAAGAGTTGGCTAAAAACTACACTATCTTAACTGGAATGCTCCTCTGAAGTATGGCAAACAGTCCCTAGAAAGAACAGTTCTGCTGAAGTACCTCTACTCAGACTTGTACATAGCTGCATTCTGGCTAAGCCTAGGCAGCTTTACTTTCTTAGAAATAAAAATTTTATGCTTCCATGGACTTAAGTCTCAAGGCCACAATAGATCTAGATTTCCTTTCCTTGAGGAAAGTTAATGAGTAAATATGTAATGCAAAATTCAGAGGGGCTGACTAAATTCAGATATCTCTTTAGGGAACTGTTAGCACACAGTACCCCATACAGCTTTCTGTAGTTTAATCCCCTAAATAATTGTGGGTTTGTACTCTGGGTGAATTTGAGTAAAAACAGAATAAGGACTGTTATGAGAGCTTTTGTTACTATGAACTAATGTATCTCAAACTTTCACACCATTGACTAAAGAACACAAACTGTCAAGCTAGCAAATCTAGGCCTCTGTCACACTTCTAAGTCTTCCCCTGAAATACTGTCTGGCTTCTAATAGAAGACAAGTGTTGCTATTTATTGCTTTAGTTTTGTTCTTGGTGGCTCTAAGCTAGTTTAGGCAATAAAACTATAACTTTTAGCCATCCTAACATTAAGTCCTCTTCATCATACTAGGCATAACCAGAAAAGGACAAATGGAATAACTGGACCTCTTCTCAACGTGACTTTTCTACATGTTTCATTTTGCTGTCTGCCATTCTTGCTGCCGTTCCATGATGTCTGTAATCGAAAATACGTCCAGGTGGATTGAAACACGAACCCTCAAAGAACATGCTGTGAAGAAGATAATTCAGGGCAAAGAAAATAGAGAGCTGGACTCCTGCTGGAGACCCAAATTCAGATTGGTGAATGTTAACTTTACTGTAGTTCTTTGCAATTTTCCACAGAAGAGCTTAGCAAAACTAAGTCATGTATCTTGTAAACATGGCCACCACAATTCCTCTTTCTGTAGCACTTCCTGTCCTAAAATACAGGAACTGAATGTACCTGGGGAAGAAGTGTTGCCTTGACATAAGGGAACTGAATTAGTAGCTAAGTCTCCACACCTTAAACAACTAGGTCAGTTGCCTGTTATCACAACAGCAGCCAGTTGTAAAGTTAAGTGGACACTACTTAATTCTAATTGGTGACTGGATGTATGACTTGGTCTCTGAGCCACAAATATGCAAACACTATGGTAGGGAGAAAAAACATCCAATACTTGTCTGTTTAACTAATGGTAAAAGAATCATTCTGCCATGAATGTGTAATAAAGGGACTAACTGTGGGGTCTGTTACAGAACTGCTGGAGTCCAGAGTACTAGAGGTCTACACTGTAGGGTCAGATAAGCTGAAAACACTTGTTACAGAACATTAAGGTAGTCATAGACACTAACTGTTGTCTTGGTGCTAATATGGCTTTTTTCAGGGAGGGAAAACTACTAGGATTACTTTCCTGTTAAGGTAACTTGGCAGACAAATGGAACGAGCAGATAGGCTTCTTGCATGTATCTCAGTGAACATCCCTGATGTTGCTCAGTTTGAGTTGTCACATGGTATAGAGTGGCACATGTCCAGTATGTTAAGAAAGCAAAGACAATCATGGTTTCACTCCATGCCTAGATTCCTTGTGAACAGATGTACCACCTCTGTGCCATTAATGTGAGGTAGTTCTCCATCTCTTGAAAACCATGACTTTTCTAAAGAACCTCTTTACTAACAGATCCTTAAATCAGTTGGTTATAACTGACTGTAACAGCTGCATTCTTGGCCAGTCGTGATGGCTGATGTGTCAGAGGTTTTCATGTTAATGCTAAGTATAAACTTGAAATAGTATTGTTAAATCAAATGCCTAAGCAGTTGCTGAACTGGAGAGCTAAGAAAGTCAACTTGAACACACCCTTAGTACTCAATTCAGCCAGTCATGGAATTAGTCTTGTATATAAACCTCTCTTGCACTTTCTGTAATGCAAAAAAAAAAAA